>LPNX010633056.1:37042-157957 GCA_001517045.1 Pseudotsuga menziesii
GGATTAAATCACACTGATAGTATAGTTTATTCCTTTGACAATCAAGAGGGACTAACACTGCAAAGTTACAGATCTAATGGAAGAAAAATGAAGTTTAAAAAGGTTGTCTGAGGCAACATGAAGTTCTTCTTTGGACTATTTTTGGGTCTGTGTAATTGCAGGGATACTCGACCTAGCTTGAAGTAACTGTTTGCAAAATTAAGAGCCATTCTTACACATCTTTTTTAACAAAACTGAAGAAGTTTATTGACAGGTTTGAGGGTTGTTATTGACACGATCTTCTAAATAGATCTGAAGTGATTCATTGTCAATTTTAGAAGGATGTTAAGTGATATTTTAAAGGAGAATAGAAGGAAGGCTTTTGGGTTGTCTTGGAAAACACCTTAGCACATAATTCAGCCCTATAGAATTGAAGGTGTCTTACTGTAGGTCGAGGATACTCTGTGGCAGCCATTCATCCAAAGTATGATCTGCCTTATCCTGTAAGGATCCGCAACAGTCAATAATGTACATGCTCTTCAATCTTCTTGGCTCTCACATGAAGAGAACTCAGAATTACATGAGGAAAGATTATCTTGTACAAGAAGAAGTGAATTAGAGATCAGACCTATGAGCAGGTTGGATCATCATGTAAAGCAGGGGATGTGAACAAAGAAGAGAAGAAGGGGTTGGCACTTTTCCTCTCCAACTTAAAATTAAATTTTTGATGTCGATTATATACAATGTCGGCTCAATTAAAAAATGAGAAGTCAGCCTCATCAGAATAGTCATGTCGGCCCAAGCTTTTATACAATGTCGGCTCAATTAAAAAATGAGAAGTCGGCCTCATCAAAATAGTCATGTCGGCCCATTAATTAAAAAAAAAATTCATTAAAAAATTTATAATTTTTTATATGTCGGCTCCTCAATTTAAGGAAGGAAAATTAGTATAAATACCTCTTCAACGCATTCATGTTTGAATATGGAATTAGCTGATCTCTAAGGAAATTTCGGTGGTGACTGAGGCAGCGAGGGAGCAGTGGACTGAGGAAGAAGTTCGGTGCTGTGACTGAGGAATTTTGGGATTGTATAGGAGCAACAGAAAGGTTATTTTTATGATCTTCTTGCTATGTGACAGTCCAATCTTGGACTGATCTTAGGGTTTATCACAGCCTATTTCACAACATTTTTTTTGATGGAGTTTTAAAGGAGAGCTCTGCGATTTTGTGTGACAGCAGAGGTATTTTATTTTTCATCAGCATGGAATTTAATGTGACTGCAGAGGTATTTTATTTTTCCATCAGCGTGGAATTTCATGTGACAGCAGAGGTCTTTTATTTTTCATCAGCGTGGAATTTCATGTGACAGCAGAGGTATTTTATTTTTTATCAGCGTGGAATTTCATGTGACAGCAGAGAGGTATTTTATTTTTGCATATCAGCTGAAATTTTTTTTTGGAGCTGTGAAGAGTATTACATTGACAGTTGCAGAATTAAATTGATACTGCTGCAGAATTAATATGATTGTGTCTGAAGTGAAGCTTGAAGACATTATTGCAAAGTGTTGCAGAAAGTGTTCGCTAATAGTTTGGTTGCCAATTGACAATATTGAGCTTCCAGAAAATGCTTAGGAGTGATTGTAAAGACTATACAGAGATTATTGTAGGTCATTGTTTGCATTGTGAAGAAAATTCTAGCTTTGAAACTAGCAAGTTTCCTGGACAGGAAGAAGATTGCAGATCATCATCTTACTTATAGCAGATTCTCCAATTCAACAGTCTTAAATGTAACTTGCAATTGTGTTTGTTTGCAAGTTCATGACTTGCATGTGTGTTTTAAAGGGATCTTTGAATTGCAAGTAGTATTTGGGCAATAATGACACATATTTGGAGCTGTGAAGAAATATTTCTGTGGAGCAGGCAAAATATCAGCATGGAAATATTTTCTTGTGGAGCAGACTCAGAAATTGGTTCCATGTAGAGGCAGTCTACAGGCATTGAATATTGTCATGCATACACCCCAACCTGTTAGATATCTTCATTTGTTTCCCATTTATTCCACCTCAGCATGTAGATCGAAGGTCACCTGCCTTCATTCCTCGTCTAAGTAATTTAAACATCTAATTGTGGGATTCATTTGTTTGGCTTCCAAGTTCCACCTATGGCTATTCCCTTTGATTGTCTCTGTTTGGGTGCTGTGTAAAAGCCACAACAATAGCCCTGTATTGGTTGTTACCTACAACAAATCACATTTATATGGAGACATATACTCCATCGTTCTCATTCTGGTTAAACAGGTGGTGTTCTGTTTAAACGTTACACTATGCAGTTGAAGGTAGCTTTTTACAGCCAGCCCTTTCACCTATTGGAGCATAACATGCCAATGTGCAGCGCAGCCATATATTCCGAGGCTATGCGTTTTACTGCCTTCTACAGCTATATGTGAATGGGAATACTTGTCATTGGTTTAGAGCTAGATACAACTTTTGTTATCAAACAGTGTACATACTACCTTGCTGGTAATTAAAAGACAGTCCACTTGAATCTGTTGTTTGGCATTGGTCTTGGCACCAAAGCTAATGAACCAAGCAATGAACCAAATTGACGACAGAGTTCTCAGGTAATTGGTTTACAGCATAAGGGTGCAATGGAAACGGTAGCTGGCATTGGTCTTGGCTTTCCACAACAAGCATACCAATCCTTGAAGCCAATAAGCAGAGCCATTTCTTGTCTGCTCTAGCCATCCATTGAGGAGGAATCGCCTTAGATTTCTCACTTGTTCTTCAATGCCATCAAAGGAATTTCAGATGCTTGTTCCAGATCTGAGTTTGCAGTATCATTTTGTTGGGTTATTGAATGACTCTTGAGGGCGCACTGGGAAAAGAGAGTCTTCATCATTGAGGGCACACTTGTGAAGAGAAAACACCCAAGTAGAGGACACATTCTTGTGGAGAACCAAAACTATTGAAATGGATTTAGAAGTGTAAACTCAGTGGCATATGCATAGTTCATACATGAAGTGATGATGCCTTTCCATATCATACACACAGTCAGCACAGGTTGATGATATTGTTGACAATGATGATGTTCCAGTCCTTGGTGATGTTTTCGGTATCTTATCTTGACTGACCTGTTGATGACTGGATAGTAACCAGTATAGTTGGGCAGACAATGCAGTATTGCAGCAGTAGGCTAAGATACAATGATGTGTGAGCAAACAATATGATGAATGCATGGAGGCAGCAAATGAACAGCAGGACAATATTCACCAGCGTGCATCCCATAGCCTACTTGATCTGAATCTTATTGCACAATCTGAGTCTGATTATAAATATGCCTGAAACTGTTCTTCAAGTTTGAAAATGGTTTGAGGTGACTTGATGATTATGAAGTATTAGCAACAGACTGTTTTTCTGATGAATTGAAAGAACCTGATGCAGCAGTATGAACAGATTGTTGTACACAGATGGTTGAGCAGAGATTGAGACTATTGCAGCAGTGTTTTGCAGCAGGGATGAGGAGTCAAGATGATAAGCAGCAGTGAGCAGTGATCAGTAGTGTTGATGATGACCAGCAGCAAAGATTGACCAGCAGATGATGAACAGAGAATATTGAGAAGACTATAGCAGCAATGTTGAGCAGCAGTAGATAAACGATGATCAATGTTACAGCAGAGCAGTGTTGATGATATGACAGAGTTGTCTTGTGTATGATGACAGTAAGCCTTAATGTAAAAGCAAGCTTGTCTTGCTTCTGAGGTTAGGATACCTCAATCACTTCTTAGCAGGGTCTAAGAGAACCAAGCAGGGTCCTGGATTAAGAGCAGGTGCTCTATTTATCAGTAGGTGCTGATTTTGCCTAACGGTTGTAGCCGGACAAAATAATACAAAAGATTAAAAAATTATATTGAGTTGTGTTCTGTTGTGTTATGGTGCTTATGAATGAAATGCTTATGCTATGTGAATGATTTATATGAAATGTTTATGTGATTGATAGATTGATGAATTGGCAGTTATCTATGTCATGCAAAGAAAAGGTAAAAATTGGCTTTACACTGATTCACCCCCCTTCTCAGTGTCTACATATATTACACCTAACTAAGTATGAAATGAATAGTGTGCAATATAATATATTAAGTTATTTAAACATTAAAAGTACTAAAGATACATTTTGATGCGTATAATATAATTTGGTTAGTTGTGTAATTAGTAAGTGACTAAGAGTTGTGAAATTAATGATGATATCAATGAGTAAATATATGTGATAACTAAAGTAGATTGAAAACAATATGTTTTTTTTTTATGACACATAATTACCATAAGAGTGTTAGCGATAAACGACTGGTACAAAATGGACAATTGTTTGAGGACTAATAATAGGAATTAGTATAGAAAGAGATGAATGTATAAATGGATTTCAGATCTTGTCGTAGAAAAATGATATGGCAAGCATGCAAACTAACAATTAAACTTCATAGTATACAAAGTGTGTCACGTTATTAAAATTACCAAGAAATAATTAGTGCAATTGTAAGTATTCTATGTATAATGTGCCATTCATGGTGTAAGAGTTCTATTTAAGGAAACTTTATTGATAAATGGGAGTTGACTAATAAACATAGTGGTATTCATGTTATTACAGACAGTAGACCACTGTCAATATGGATCATAATAATAATAAATATATATATTATGAGAACATAAGTCGTATAAATTAGAGAAAGATTCAATAAAGCATTCAATTCCTAAACAAGCCCTATAAAAAAAAAATTTAAACGAAGAATCAAAATAAATGATATTTGGGAAATAACATTTTCTTATGAATCACAACAAGAACAAGACTATATAACAATGTATAAATTGTTGTTGATAACATTCTAGTACGGCATAATGAACCTTGATGCATGTTACAAATAGGGATCCTTGAAAATATCATAAGTAGTTACTAGGGTATGATTTTCAGATGAAACTTAAGAGATTATATTAGGTGATAAAAGAAGTAAAATTGTAAAATAACATTGATAGGATGATCAAGTAAAGGTCCAAGTGGGACTACCATAACCAATGAATTCTAGTAACAAGACACATATATTATGCATATTAATACCTTCTTATAATCATGCATAACAATAACTTCAGGACGAAGTTTCCAGAAGGGTGAGTATATGTAATGCCCCATATTTTGACTAGACATATTTTCAGATAGACATGGCGCATTTTATTTTGCTTATTATATGTTGGGCTCAGTTTGACTAAGTAAACCATATTTATGACATGATAGACCTGATGATATATTTCTACTATGTTTAAGAAGTTACTATGCTTATGTTGATACATTGGTTATGATGTTATGATTATGTTTGTGAGGTTACCATGTTATAGTTATCATGAGATTCCTTTCTTCATAACGATAGTGTATGTTTAATTGTCATCCTTGATAAATGTGATATATATGATGTGGTATGTGGATACCGACCCATGATGTGATCAATTTAATGGTTTATGCGATGAAAGTAAAAGATGTTGATAATATGCACCAAGTGATGATTGAATGGAGATATTGTTATGAATATATGCTTTCAAAGTACTAATCTGCAGGACACAAGCTATGTAATAACTGGATACTTTATATGAAGTGTGGTATAGTACCTATTTTTGCAGAAGAGCGGTGTTTACCAAAGTTGATGATATGATGACACAGACCAATAATCTCGATAGTAGCACCGTATGGTTTTGATGGGGTATAGACCCAGGATGTTGAGAGGGATGGATGTGTTCCACCCTATTTTTCTATAATACCCGAGGTCATGGGAGGGTCGTGCTGAGACACACTCCCCAAGTTGTTGTGATAACGACAGTCGGATTCCTGCTAGGAGAGGCTAGGTATGTTGTTCAGCCGACGCTATCGCTCTCATGTTCTTATGTGGTCAGGTCGGTGAAGCCGACATCCACTTCTATACTAGCAGAGAAAGGATAGGGAGGGTGTGGACGTAGGTTAGGATGGGAGGATATTGTTAACTAGTACTATTCAGGGTTGGGGATTCCTTGGTTCTTATTTAGTGGTAGTAGGTGCCCTTCCTTGTACTTTATTGATTAAACCAATGTAAACATAAAAATAATGATATAAATCTTCTAAGGTTAACTCATAAAATAACTGATGATGTTTTAGTAATGTTATTATTATGTATACTTGTTCTAATTACATGAAGGATTATTAGTATTAGTTAGCACTTATGCATAGGGAATATTATGTATGTTTATAGTACATGTTTAGCTTCTGCATGCACTGGCCATGCATGCACAGTTTACATATGTACGCTAGTATCGCTATACCAATACCTTCATGTTAAACAATTGTGTAACTTGTTACGAATACGTGAGTTGAATATACATTGATCCTAAAAAGATATTGAGAGTTAAGTTATTAATATACAAGTTAAACAAGTCATTTAAGTATTCATTAATTACGCATAAACATTGTGATAGGAAACTGACTAAGTGTTGTTAGTTATAATTTTCACTCCGGAATCGTCGTAAATAATATAATTATATTGTTTAATTGTCTAGAATTATTGCTTAAACCCTAAAGGGTGCATTGTTTATAAATACAAGGGCACTATGTTGGTAGTAGGATACTTAAATATCAAACAAATAATCACATACATGATTATTAGTTCACCATCTATTATTATTTTATTATCAGTATTATTATTATTTTATATTAATAATGATAATGAGTTCCCTTATCATAAACATTGTTGAATATATATATATATATGAATTAATTAAATAAATTCTTGATTTAACCAAATCATTTTATCATAAGTTAAAATGGTATATTAAATTAATTAATTGAACCCACAAGATTGGGTAGGATTTCATTAAACCAATACCAATATTTTTAGATATTGAATTGAATAATAAAGATATTCACCGCTACAAAACTTGATCGGTCAACCTCATCATTAATAAATTATTATTTTATTCAATCAATTTAATGTTTGAACCGTGAGTGGGTCTCGTAATTTAACCCACCGCCTCGTAAAGATACCAAATTGAATTCTTCAAGAGAAGTAGTAAAAAGTGTACAATAAATAGTTTTAATTAACCATGATGGCATTGAACTCCTCAAGGCAATAAATGAAAAATATATATTATTTTATTGTATTTGAAATTTTAAATAAGAAAGAAAATAAATGTTTGGGGTTTCGTGGCATTTTATGGGAGGCGGTGGAGTAAACCCAAGGAAAATGGAGGAGGTGGAAAATGGTATTTAGGTGAGAACTTATGGGGGGAGAAGGGGGGATTTTGGCTTTTAGGGGAGGGATTGCACTGTGAGGAATTTGGGGAGTTGGTTTTATTTTGGAAGTTAGATATTAGACTGTGTATGAGTGGAAAAGAAGGAAAACTTGGAGGGAGAAAACTCAAGTACTGAGAAATGGTTGAAAATGAAGAAGGATCGAGAGGGAAAATGGAATGTCAACTCAAGCACCTGCAGTCCTTCTTGACCTTTCACCTTCCAGCCTTAACTCTTTACCTGCCAATCTTCCATCGAATCTAGGTGCGCTTTTCCTTGTTGCAACTTTCTCTACTCCACCCTTCCTTTACGTCCTTTACCTACTTTTCCTTGTTGCACGCCTGTTTTTTCTCTTGCACTTATGCTTAGATTTATTCCTTTGGCTCTTTCCTAACCCAACAAGCCCCCAACACCCACATCTGGCTCGTCCCAAGCCACTAAGAAAAATTTAAGTCTCTGGAAAAATTTGTTACTGTGATAGGGATTTTTGTAAATATTTTCACCTTGATCGTTTGAAGTGTAGCATCGAGTGTCGGTTGCTCATCCACAAATGCAAAAGTGTGTGTCAACTAGGTAACGACATCATCCCAATATTGATTTCCTTGTCGCAACTCCATGGACGTATACCATCTTTTAGGCGTCATTTCCAATGTATGAATGAAATGATGGACCCATTCCTGTCGCGGGTACTCTGTAAATGCTATGTGACACTAATTAAGGTGCTCAACAGAGTTCGACAAGCCTGTGTACTTTTGAATCATGACAGTGACTTCTTCACCGAATCTAAATTCCAGTAACCATTTTCACTATGGCCATTCTGACAAGGATTGTTTATGTGTACCCCACCATCTGGTGGGCATAGTCTTTAATACATAGTCTAACCCAGACAAGCGTTGTGGCTCTATCACCAGACCTTCAAACTCACTAAGGAAGGTCGCAAGATTAGGAAATCCCTCATATGTGGGTACCTCCCTCAACTTATTTTCCACTCATCACACATACTAGGTAACTCTGGCACATCGCCTCATAGAGACTTCATGCAATTTGTTTTTCCCATTCTCTAAGGCCTCCCCTGAATCTGATGTACAGGAACTAGCACTTCTCTAGCTCAAGTTTCCATCCGCTGTAGGATTTACATAATCATCTTTTAAGGCACTGACATTATAGATATTGTTTAGATAGTCACCCTGCCCTTCACTATTGATAGGTTTGACATACCTCTGTCCCTCCAGTGGATCAATGGGCGACACTACCCTCATCTCATCATCCTCAAATGATAGGATCCTTTTCTTGAATTTTATAATGGTATGATTATCTATTGCATAGTCTATCCCCAAAAATGTGGGATACAGGTTTGTGTCATCGACGATGTTAATGACTTCAAAGTCCGTCAATGTGTGCAACCACTCAATGTCGACAGGGAATTGACTCAAACTACCAATTGGTAGGACCCTCACTTGATTTACAAGCCTCAAGTGAACAGGGGACCAGTCCAAGCATAGAATTCCCATGCTCTCCCAATTTTGTCTCATCAGAATATTGATGTCCGACCCCAGATCTATAATGATGTAATCCATGTCTTAATCCTCTATCTGTGCAGTCATTCTTAACTCACGCCTCGTTTTGAATTTCTTCTTGACATGGTTCACCTTCTTTCCAGGTTGTGAGTCTTCTGGGGTTTCTTCTATCAGTTCTTGTAGTTCTGTGAAAGCATATTTATCTTGAATTAGTGCTAAGAAACTTGACAGAAATGACTTGATCTTACTAACCTTTTTCCGAATCGACTATTGAAATAGCTGTTGGAAGCCTTCAGGAATCTCCCTGACTTTAGCTGATGTCGACGTCTGTTCTAGGTCTACAAGTTCTGGCCACACATCCAAAAATATGTTCTTCTACTTTTGAAGATTAAATGGTACCTTTTTCTACCCCATGGGTTGCACCTATTATTGCGCCTGTGGTTTCTCTTACGGTATATCCTGATCAGATCCAATCGCAGCAGCTCCTTGTGTTATGACATCATTTCTTAGCTCTCTCGCCTCAGTAGCAATCATCTAAACATTAGGGTTAGTATTTGGATTGGGATTCTATGAAGGGTTAAGCCCTGGGACAATCTGATCTTGTCATTTCGTAATCAATTGAGAGCATTTCTCCACATTATGGTCCTGCTCTTTGCAATAGGAATAAGTCTTTGCGGGCTCTTAGAAATCTCTAGCATAATGGACTGGTTGTCCACAGTTATAACATGTAACCTGGCCTCTTCCTCTTCCAAATCCTCCTATGCCTCTCCCTTTAATTTTTCCACCCCCCCTTCCCTAAGGTTGTGGTTGTTGCATTGGGTATTGATTCTTTGGCGCATACTGGTTTTGCGATGCGTATTGGTTCTGCGGTACATACTGGGGCTGATATTGATTCTGATACTGGTTATGTGGGAAAGGCGTAGGATAATAGTGTGTTTGTGCATGTTTATCCTGAATCTTCCCATCATTCTTCATTAAGTAGGTGTCTATTGCCTTCTCTTTCAGGAGCTGGTATGCTCTACAATCCTTCTCGTCATGCCCTACTGATTTGAAAAATTTACAGAAAAGGATGGTCGAGGTAATTACAATCTTCTACAAGTGTAGGAAGTCCTTGTCGTGATGCCCTCTTGCCTGGAATATGTGGCACCAGTGTATTATGTGGGTACTCAATGGATTAGGCACACCCGATGAGATATAATTCATGTACGACGGACAATTATCCTTGGTGTGTCCATCCGTTTAACATCTTGTGCACCACAAGTCCTCTTGGACTTATTTTTCCTTCTTAATGTCTTGAATTTGTACTATCATATTAGACAACTACGACTGAATCTGTATCATTCCTGTGCCACCATATCCGATCGGTGAGGACTCCAGCTTTATCGCTAGTTCTGGCGCTTCTGTCTACGACACAATCTTGTGTTGCATCAAAGGAGCTCGGATGTGTGGTAACAGTGCAGTAATAAACCACTCTTTATGCTACACATTCAACATTTAGAAACTAACTTTGTCCATCAAATTTGTAAACTGTTGATCGAAATCCCATATGGATTCCGTCGGTAACTGCTTTATCTCCTTGATCTCGGTGATACACTGCGACTCAAATTTAGGTTTTCTGAACTCACAAATCATCATGAGTCGGATCTCATCAAGGGTCTTATGTGGGTTTCCTACCGGCACTACGCATAAATTCATAAACCATTCCATCGTGTGACCCCGCAGAGACGTGATCATCTGCACTTTCTTTATGTCCACATTATGAACTAAGCGAACCATCCAAACAACTTCGCAAATGAACCAGTGTTGTTTTGTATCTTCCACTCCATTCCCATTGAATGTGGGTAATCTAATATCTTCCCCAACTATTGAGTTGGCGTCAGGGATATCTAATGAATAATTTAATGACGACATACTTCCTTGTGCACTAGTTGCAATATTAGCACTATTAGTATTAACAGCTCTTTTAGGAGATGAGGCTGTCTACCTTACCTCTGGAGATACTCTTGGCGTGATGTAGTCGCATTTGGATCTTGGTGTCTTCGCAAACTCTTCGGATTCTTCTGCTCCTTCAGAAATCGAGCTATAGTCTTCTTCCTCATCGCAATACCCTTCATCTAGTTGCAACTCAACTTCGTACTCACTTTCTTCAAATAGACTAGGAGTTAGTCTACCTCCTACTATCTTTCTTCTCTTCCCTAACTGAAATCTCCTTCCACTCCTTAGGAATCCATCTTTTAGTTCAGGTTTTGTACTTCCTAGGAACATCTCACCTCACCATTTCCCATTTTCTCTGCAGGTCAACCGTAACATATCCCCTCCTATGGATATGCAACTCAACTGCTCAACTGCAAGATACCCTTCTCATAAACGAACATATTTATCCAAGTACTTATAGATAACAAGTACCTTCTTCGAGTTCCTTAGAAAAAAATTATTTCAGCCTCACTATATGTTTTTATCGTCTCTACTGCAAACTCAGTAATATACCCTTGCAAAATACTGTCGACCCAAAAATCGATAGATCTAGAGATGGGGTTACTTACACTGGTTAACTCACGAATCAGTTGATCACTCCACTCGACCGCTTCTCTTCTTTGGAAATTTTTCTACCAAGTTGCCAATCTTGACAACCACTCATGCAGAAAAATAGGAAACTCTGCAAAGAATATCTCGTGAATATCAAAGTATATGTCCTGTTCCAACCAGTTTTTTGTGCTCAATCGCAATCTTGTGCTCTCTTATTATGCAAATGTTAGCACCTTAGACTCCATCCAATCCTCTATTTCCTTTTTTATTGGATGCAACAACATTGCCCTCGACTCAAATGATTAAGGGTCCCAGCAAAGAAACCATTTGTTGGCCTACTTTTCCCCACTCATGCGACCCAAGTCCAACAACAACACAAAACCAACAAAAATCCCAAATTCATCGGCCCGAAGGAGCAAGCTCAGCCAGCAACACCTATGAGGCAGGAGCAGTCTCACCCAAGATATCTTAATGTGTAACTTCCATAACCATGTTTTCGTTGTTGGTGAGGGATTACATTCCCTTGGCGCACAGCCAAGGTGCTTGATAGAGTCGGAAGGATGGAGTCTTTTACTACTCGACAGTGGTGCAACAGTGCGACACAACCTTGTCCTTGTCAACTTAACAACTGGTACAACTATGCGATGCAATTGATTCCTTAAATGTAAATGACAATGGCGCGACAGTAATACAACTTGACAGTATTTTAACATGAATAATATATAGTTCTCAACAATGCTTTAATCATTCATTCATTTACTGTTGTTATCAATATTGTGAAACTCATTCAAACAATAAATATAAACAATTGAATATAATCAAACATTCAACATTCATGCGACACAGGAAATAACGTGGAAACCCATCTGGGTAAAAACCACCAAGGTGCTCTTCATCTAGAATGAGATCAAATATATGGCACCTTGCAGTTTGTGACTTACAAATTGTTTTAAGATATGTTTATTTGTCTCAAACTCTTCTTGCTCTCATGCTCTCTACTTTATGCTTTTTTTCTAACTCCTACTAATCCGCAGATAGCCTGGATCGATTCTTCTACTCTACTATTTTTGGACTCGGCTGCAAATTAACTCTTTACAAAATGGTCTACACACACAGCTGTAGATCCATGGCTCAACAGCCTTCGACTATCAGGATCCTCTCTGATCTTAACTTAGTAGCAACCAATATTAACTCACTGAACCTATCTCTTGAATATAACCCTTATACATGATGGGTTCCTCTTATTTATAGAAATTACAAGACTACGCAGGGTTGACTGAGTATAGCTCAGTTATTATAGTAATAAGTAGCCACAAAATATATTCTATTACATTAATGACAGGCCATATTGGTCGCCAAACTATCCTTCATGCATAACATAGGCTATAACTAGCCGCAAAATTGTCCTTTACTTGTCCGCCAACTCGACAACTGTAGTCCTTCTTGACCTGTCCCCTTCCAGCCTTAAATCTTCTACTTGCCAATCTTCAACCAAATATGGGTGCACTTTTCTTTGTCACATCTTTCTCTACTCTGTGCTTCCTTTCCATCCTTTACCTGCTTTTCCCCCGTCGTGCGCCTACTTTTCATCTAGTGCTTGTGCTTCGATTTCTTCCTTTGGCTCTTTCCTAGCCCAACAACATTCAATGTCATTCCCAAAGAGTTCAATAGTCAACAATAGCATTATCTCAGTCTTCAAAACATGATTTTGGGCACTAGAATTTGTTTTTGAACAGTAGGCATTGAAATTTGGTCATCGAACTCGATCTGTGATGTGCTTGTGTGGTTGTTTCTTGGAGACTAAAGACAATTCGTGTTCTGTCCTCTCTTCTCATAATACCAGTGAGTAGTATTTCTACTTGTGGCGGTAGTGTTGATATTGTCACATTTTCATTAGTTTTTAATTTACAACCTCATTGGTAGTTTTTGAAAGAGAGTATCATTTGTACAAGATATAAACTAAACTTTCACGTTGCATGACTCATTCATTTCATAAGTAGGTTGCAGAACATTTTTTACACATATGCAAATATTGCAAACTACTTACTAATCAGCTTGTTGCAGTAGACAGTTTTGTAGAATTTGAATACTATAGCAGCTTGTATTGCAATGATTGTTATTGTAAAAGATTGTGAGAAGAAGCTGATAGTAAAAATATATTAAGGCCTGCACATTCAAATCCAGAGTCTTGTTTGTGATCATTGAGGTAAAGCATTCATATTTTAAAAGATAAACTCAATTTCAGATTCTACATTGAAACTTGCAAATTTTGTTTTGTTTTTTGAGTTGAGTTGTTTGTAAATGAGTGCATTCTTGGTTGAGACCGACACCCTTCACTCTCCAAGTTTGAATTTGTTGATTCTATTTGTAAAAGCATGGAGTTGTAGGAATCCCTTCAATATTCGAGTGAGTCATAGTTTTCAATGGCTAAAATCAATGGTTTTGTAGAGTTATTGAACACTCTGCTTCTCTCTTCTATCGACAACACTATGATGGTTGACAAAACTACCCTCACTCACATTTGAGATCATCTAAAAGATTCACAAGAGATTTGAATTTCTTCAAATTGAATCACAGTTTCAATTTGATGAGATACAACAAAGGAAGCAACACTCTGGACATGTTCTTGTTCAGAATAATCATCTCTTTGATTCCATTTAGTTTCCTACATAGAATGATGCCACTTAAAAATCACATAATAAAATCAGTACCTCAAGTAAGAAGCAAAAGAAGATGAATTTACGCATGAAAAGGTTCCTTTTTCACTTCTCATGTAGATCATTAGACGATCATTAGACCTTGGGAAAAGATCAGCCACAACAAGCACAGTACTGGTCTTGGATACAACAAGGAGTGACTGTTCAAATTCCTAATTACTCCAAGTCAATCCAATTTCAGAGTGTTAGGTTCTTGAAAGATAGTACATCTTCATCAGTTCATATTTTGACATTTCGACATTGTGATCGAGTTGGCCATAAGAAATATCAATGTTTTGATCTTCATCGATGCAAGCATTGTGGAAATCATATGCATTTTTCATATAGATGCTTCACTGAGAAGAAACCTGCAAGAGAGAAGATTCACAATGGGTGGATCGCTTCTAGAAATGGGATTCAACAAATAATAAGATTTGTAAGTCATATCAAAGAACTTATGCATGAGTATTGAGACATCTAGAATTTGATACATTCTCTTCTCGTCACATTTGTTCCTTACAAGGGAGAATGGAAAATCATCAGAAACAAGCAAGCAATAACAAGAGAGTCTATATTATATCCAAATCCTTGATCTTGCTAGACTCAGAGATTTGGATAAAGCCATAGAGATATCCATGAATATTCATTTAGTAGAATACATCAAATTCTGCTAGTTTTATTTAATGTTCCAACAACCTCTTATCCTTCAATCCAAGTTCCAGAGTTTGTGATCACCCCAAAACAACACATTCAGTAGAAGACATACAAATTATACTAGAATTTTAGAATTTTCAAGGAACCTCTAAGCCTTCAAGTCAGATTCCATAGTTTGTGATCATCCTTAAACCACCTTCATGGTTCATGATTTTATATTTCTTGAAATCTATCAGTTTCTAGTCAACTTAAAACCACCCACTTAGTAGAATACTTCAGGGTGTGTGCAAGAAGATGAGGGACTTTTTAGATGCAATCCTAATTTTAGAAAACATGCTCATGATACATAAAAAATAATGCTTGGTTTGGTTAAGCTCTAGCCTGACATGTCATATGACACGTAGGTTAGTCTAAGAAAAAAACGTACGCATTTTATAGTTACAAAACGTACACATGTAATGGAGAAGAAAAACACGTAAGCATTTTGGAGAAGCGAAATGCGCACACATTATGGAGAATAAAAAAATGGTTTTGGTGTATGGCTAGGGAAATGAATAAAAAAAATAGTTCGCATCATCAATACTTAGGACCTATAGTAATATTTTAACATCATCAAGAACATTATCTCAAACAACCATGCCTAACCTCCCAAGAGAATAATTTTCTTTGTGTTGTACTATGGACACCATTAGGAGGATTTAATAACTAAGTATGGGTCATAGTCCCTTGACCATTCTTAGGGGAGGAAACTCAAGACTTAATCCCTAAAGTTAGTTTTTAAGGCTCTAGGTCCATGAACAAGTCATCGAACCTGCGCATAGGACCTTTGTATGTGATATTTTCCATATAAGAGAGAATATGTAGTGCATTAGAATTCCCTTAGCACCAGGAACATATAAGTAGACATGGTTGAGGGAGGAAACCTAGTCCTTAGGCCCTAAAGGAACCCTATAGATATATAGGACCAAGAATAACACCTCTAACAAACACACATGATCTCTTAAGGGTGTCCTCAACCTTTAAGTTGGAATATGGCCATGATTAGGATTTTTTAGCGTTATATATGGAGGATAAGGTGTTAATCATGGTTGGTACATAAAGCTTTAACTTTAGGTTGTAAACCAACTTTTAGGGCTCAAATTCCATGAATGACACCTTGAATCACCATAGATCACCTCTCAAGTTGATAGTTTTGATTTGAATGAGGATATGGGAACCATTAGGGGTTTCTAATTACTATGTATGTGTCTTGGGACCTTAGACATAATAAGGGTAGGAAACATAGGCCTTAGCCCTCAGAAGATGCTTCTAGGCATCTAGATCCAAGAATGATTTGTTGAACAACCTCAATAGATCCTTCCATGGTATCATTTACCTTCAAATGGGGATACTAGTGTCATTAGAACATTTTTAGCACTAAGTAGAGATACTAGGCCCCTTGACATGGGTGGGGGGGAACACTTGGTATTTATGCCTTAAAGGAAGTTTTTAACCATCTAAGGCCAAAATTAATGCCTCCAACCACCACACATGACATTGAAAGTGAATGATTTGAATCTTAATGGGGAAATGCATGCCATCATCATTTATTGAGCACTAGGTATTCATCTTAAGGCCATGAACATGGTCAGGGGAGGAAACGGTTCCCTTAGGCACTAACTAAAGCTTCTAGGCATCTAGGGATAGGAGGGATGCTTTAAAAAATCACACATGGCATCTCATAGGTATATTTGGACTATGAATATGGATGTTGGTGGAATTAGGTGGTTTTGAACAATAGGTATGGGACCTCCGAGACATGATTGAGGCAATATGATCATTCCTTAGGCCATCATGGAATATTTGAGACACCCATGTCAATGAACAATTCCTTGAATCACCACATATGACCTACTCAAGGTATGCTTGGTATACAAGAAATATGCACGTGCCTTTAATAGTTTTTGAGCATTAGATATGGGTATTAAGGCCTCAACATGGTCAAGGGAGGAAATAAAAGACTCAATCCCTAAATAATATTTTTGGCATCTATGTATACGCATGTTCCTTACTAATTATCCCTCTATGCCTTACTCACTAGCCCTCCTTGCCTTTGTATTTCCATCTCTCTCTATCTTTGTGTGTGTGTGTGTGTGCCTTTACCGCACTCTCTCTCACAACCTCCCTCTCTCTCTCTCTATCTGTGTGTGTGTGTATCCCTCCCTCACTCCCCATCTCTCAAAACCTCTCTCCACCTTCTTTATGCCTCCCTCACTATCCCTCCCTACATCACTCTCTCTCTCTCTTTCTCCCCCCTCCCCCCTCTCTGGTTGCTTCTCCCCCCATGCCCCTCTCTCTCCCACACAATCTCTCTCTCTCTCTATATGTGTGGGTGTGTGTGTGTCCCTTCCCCCTCTCTCACACACACACAACATTAATCTCTCTCTCTATCCATCTATCTCTTTGTGTGTGTGTATCCCTCCCTCACTCCCCCTATCTCATAACCTCTCTCCACCTTCTCTATACCTCCCTCATTATCCCTCCCTCCATCACTCTCTCTCTATCACCCACCCCTCCCCCATCTCTCTCTATCGCTCACCCCTCTCGCTCTCTCTCCCACACAATCTCTCTCTCTATGTATGTATGTGTGTGTGTGTGTGTGTGTCCCTCCCCTTATCTCTATCTATATCTATGTATGTGTGTCACTCCCTCACCAACCCTCTCTCATAACCTCTCCCCACCTTCTATATACCGCCCTCACTATCCCTCCCTCCATATCATTCACCCCTCCCCCCTCTCTACCACACAATATCTCTCTCTCTCCCCCTCTGTGTGTGTGTGTGTCACTCCTCCCTCTATCTCTATCATTGTGTGTGTGTGTGTCGCTCCTCCCTCTATCTCTATATGTGTGTGTGTGTGTGTGTGTCGCTCCTCCCTCTATCTCTATATGTGTGTGTGTGTGTGTGTGTGTGTGTGTCCCTCCCTCACTTCCCATATCTCATAACCTCTCTCTTCCTTCTCTATACGTCCCTCACTAATCCTTCCCTCCATTTCTCTCTATCTATTTCTTGCCCCTCCCCCTCTCCCTCTGTCTCTCACCCATCCTGCTCTCCCACATAATCTGTGTGTGTGTGTGTGTGTGTGTGTGTTTGCGTGTGTTCCCCCCCTCTCTCACAAAATCCCTCTATCTCTCCCTCTCTTTCCACCTTCTGTTTACCTCTCTCATTATTCCTCCCTCTATAAATCTCTCCCTCCCTTCTCCCTTAATTACCAGCCCTCTGTTCCATTATCCCTCTACCCTATCCTCTCTATGTTTAAACTTGTATCCATCCATTCCTATGTCTTTTTCCCCTCTCTCTCACAACCTCCCTCTCTCTCGATCGCTTAACCCTCCACCCTCTGTCTTTGACACCATCTCTCTCTCTCTCTCTCTCTCTCTCTCTCTCTCTCTCTCTCTCTNATTCTCTCTCACACTCTCTCTACATCATTATCTCTCACTCTCTATATATATATATTATACTCCATGCCTCTATGTTTTCAACTTATCCCTTCTCCTCAACCTCCTATCTCATTATGACCCCTATTCTTTGTTTTATCGCATCTCATTCCCCTGTCTTCAATTTCCCCCTCCTTCACCTCTCTCCTCCAACACACCATATTCCTCCTCTAATACCCCATATCCACCTTTCCATCCACCAATCCTCTCTCTCATCAAACCATCACCCACTTCCTCTACTCCACCTTATCCCCCTTCATCACTCAAGTCTCACGTACTGCTTCTAACCCTATATGTCTTCAACGCCTATCCTCCTCCTAATAGTGCTCTTAATCCCCGCTCGCCTTCACCCTTGTAACCCATCATGTTCCCATTCCATTCATCTTTATCCACTTGAATTTACAACATCCTCCTAGGACCTTGACCCTTCCTCATCCCCTCTCAATTATTAACCATACTCACTCAAACGTACAACATCCTCCTAGGCTCTTGACCCTTATCCACCCCCTCTTAACATTAACCATCCCCACTTGAACTTCCAACATCCTCTTAGGACCTTGACCCTTCCCCACCCCCTCTTAATTATTAACCATCCCCACCTGAACTTCCAACATCCTCTTGGGCCCTTGACCCTTCCCCACCCCCTCTTAATTATTAACCATCCCCACCTGAACTTCCAACATCCTCTTAGGCCCTTGACCCTTCCACACCTCCTCTCAACTATTCACCACACATTTGATGTCTTGCATATAGTGCTATATTTTTTGTTCTGCATAACGTGCACATGTTATAGAACTACATAACGCATGCGTGTTTTGTATTTCTATAACACACACATGTTTTGTAGTTCTATAACGCGCGCGTGTTTTGTAGTTCTATAACGCATTTTCCAATTCTACAAGGGTGGGAAATGTAATTTGAATTTAAACATGTCAAATCACTTGCGCGCATGTCACCAATAGTCCTATGTGTATGGTTTAGAGTTTGCTTCAATAATACCAAACATGTACTACGATATATGAAAAAACATAGCTAATTTGGCATTTCTTCCAATTTCTGAAGAAGTTGTTGTTTACGCATTCGTTACAGTATGCTACATGCAATCATTTTTGATGAAATCTTAAACATAATAATTATTTTTCTGCAGATTCTAAATATGTAATTTTTATTAAAAAATATTATATTTTCCTATTTTTTTCAATCTCTATTGTGTCCTAACTCCTTAACTAAAAAAACTTCTTGTTAGTGTTTTTTCCATAAATTTTTCAATTCTTAATCGTTTTAAAAATAAATTATAAGGTACACTAGAAGACATCAACCTCTACATTCTATAAGAAAATTATTTCATGATTATTTCATTAAGACTTTCGAAGTCTGCACCCACAAAAGACGTACCATTTTCGAGGAATGGTCACTTAGATAATTATAAAAAATAAATAAAAATTACTAATTTTATTTTCGAAAAATAGTGTTGCACTAGTGCTATATGTTCGAGCTACATGCCTGCAAATTTTTGTATCCCGAAACCATCATTTAGGCCCTCAAAGGATGCACCCACAAAAACATATACCTTATCATTTGGGAAAAAAATAAAAAGTGACTATTAGAAAAAATGAAACTTGACATAGTTATAAAAAAATTCAATACATAAAACTTATATATTCGGAAACATGATTCAATTTCCTACATTTAATATTTTTTTACTCAAAGCAAGATATTTTGTGTAAGTATCTCAAAAAATACAATTAAGTTTAGGGATGCCTGATTTTTCAGTTTTCTATTGCATCTAACATGCCAAAAGTGACCCTCGTTAGCTTGCACTCACCCTTCAACTTCTACTAACATTTGATTCAGAGAGCTTCTTTAGACATTTGCATTTGTCTTTCTCCATATTTTAGCTCTCTGCTTGGACTCACATATACCCCTTCGTATTATGCAGGGGTTTTGTTGGAACCTAATCCATCAGGAGATGAAGAATCATCTTAGGAGTCCAAGAGACATCTTGGGAATATGAACACAAGAGTCATATCAATGTATTTATACAAGAAAAATCTTAATGATATGTGTGTTTTCACGCCTAATTGGTTGTTTCTTTCATTGTGATTGTCTATCTTCCCTTTTGGGGCTCCCAAAATACAAAAATATGTTTTTTTTCTAAATTCTAGAAAATCAAACTGACAATTTAGCTCGAAATTTTTTAAAAGGAATAGGGTAATATATAAATCATAAATCCCTAAAAAAATCAATTTGTCATTTTTCATTGACTGCGGGGTATATCAAAATGCTTGGAAATAAATACATGCTTGTGCTTGGAATCTCACACTTGTGCGTGCCATCTCATGCTTATGCCTCGATAAATACTCCCAATCCTTTATTTTAGTATGAAAAAAAAAAGAACTAGGATACTACTAGTTTAACATTCCACCAACCCCTATGCTGCGGCAAATAAGTTTGCATGGCACTTCATCAACTATGCTACAACCTATGCCAATGGTAGCAGATGTTTTAATGGAGGTTATTATGGATATATCTTATAACTAAAAAATCTTGGTGGTCAAAGGTTTTAGCGGATGTTTTTTACCGGTGCGCTTTATTGAAGAAAGGCGCATTGGTGTGTATATCACTTAAATGCACCAATACTAAATCATATAAATAGTTTTCATCAATGCACTCAAATAGATCATGCACAAAGCACCAAATTTAAACGTTGGAGGGATGCTTACGTATAGATTATACACACCAGTGCTTACATACAACATAAACACACAGAGGTGATATTTTATGGCAAATGTAACAAAATCTTTTAATACTTTTAACATTTAATGGTACAGTCTATTTATAATAGCACCTTGGTGCATTTCACCATAATAAGCATTGATGTGTAAAAACTATTAAAATATCTCAGTGCATTTGAACAATAGAAACACACATGTGCGATTACTTTCAAGAAGCATTGGTGCATAAAATATCTATAAAACTATCGGTGTGTATAAACAATTAAAAAGAACTAGTGCCATTCACACAAAAAATTGCATTGGTAAATGCGACTTAGACGTTTAAATTTTTATTTTTTAAATTTAACGATACATTTAATTTACATCAGAGTACCGGGGACTCATTTATATAAACGCATCGGTGTGTATAATTCGAACAAACACACAGGTGCGACATAAATTACCAAAATCATCAAAGATGATTCTTTGAAGAGTGACTACTGACATTATAATGAAATTTATATATTAAATTTTTTATTTTTTTAATTCCATTATTTATCAGAAATTGAAATATTTTTATATAATACTATTCATTTCAATTTTAATTATTGTGTTTGTTTGGATTAATTTCTTATATAAAGCATCTATTGTAATATTTATTCATCCATACATTTAATTACCAATGTACCATTTCACATGTAACATTTGACAATAACATTGGAGAATGCTATAAAAAAATTTATTTTATTATATATCAATAAGAGGGCCTTTGTCATACAAAATAGGACAAGATAGAGACAACAATAATCAAAATGTAAACATGAATGTAATTGTTACACTTATTGGTACCCCGTTGTCTTTGAATACGTCCAGTACATTAAGCAAAATATATGATTTTTACAACCAAGTATTTCAAAATATGCATCATCTTGCATTAACGTCAAAAATAGATATGGATCATCATTCTTCGTTGGAATTATTATCAGTGCTCGAGTCACTTACATCAGTTGGTTTATTTGGCCAAATGTTTTTTTCATTGGCTCGATTGTTTTCCTCTTCTTCAGCTTCCATCTGCAAACATAAAAAAGAAGTGTACTAAGTGTATCTACATTGTTGGGAATAATGAAAAATAAAATAGCTAATATACATGAACATAAATTGAAAAATTGTGTATCATAGAAATAATTGAGTCATGATTGATACACATTCTTTCAAAACCAAATTTCTTGCCTTATATCAACAAGTCTTCCGATGGATGCACTCCATACTTTGTTTCCTGTGAGTTTTACACCCCATCACAAATCATAGATTTAATATAACTTATTTTTTTACTAATTATAAAATAAAAGAAGTAAAGAAACATAGATACTTACAAATTCCACAATTAATTTTAGATACGTCGACATTTGTATATTAACACGTGTTTCAAGACATCCAATGATGGCCAATGAAAACAATATATGTGTGTGTGTGTGGGTGGGTGGATGCGTGGGTGGGTGTGTAACAACCATTTTGAAATCTTAATTTCTTATAAGGAAATCACAAATACTCACAAACTTTGCTATCAACCCTATTTTCCTTGCCGTCATGTCTTGTGTGTTGAATCGGTTCCATTTTATTTTCTTGTATGCAACAAAACAATTGAAAATTAATATTCAATGTTGAATTAATTAATGAGATCAACATTATCCAAAAAATCTATGATTTCATACATTTGAAGTACGTTGTTGTTGAGATGGCTCCTCTTGTGATGCAATTATGTCTATTTCCTTGACCATATCCTTGTACACTTTTTGGGACATCCCTACTGACATATTTCACATATCACCTTGTTCATCCTTTGGGGATTTCATAATCTTCCCGAAAATGTGAAATGGCATTAAACTATCTTTTGATATGAAAAATAATATAACAGAATTAAAATTGTTAAAGGAATGATGCTTTGTAGTAGATATAGATACATATTCTACATAAACATGTTTAGGAATGATTATTTTTTGTTGTTAAATGTTTTTTCTATTGTAAGTCTGATAAGTCTCATTGACCGTTACTTTGAAAACACCTCTTGTAGTTTACATATGACCTAATTCTTATAATAATTTGATTGAATTTTGTATTGTAAGTGAAAAGTATGTATATACATTCTTTCCATTAGATACTTCATAGTATTATAAAAGTATTTCCCCATTTTCTTAACTTCCATCACCACTCCAGATGTGTTAAGGACCAATTCATCATGATTTGCATATATATGTGTGTGTGTGTGTGTGTGTGTGTGTGTGTGTGTGTGTGTGTTACTGTCAGTCCCAACATAACATTCAACATATGTGAATTAGATTATTTGAAACATATTAGTGAATATTCTTAAGTACAATATTACTCAATTTTGAAGAAATAATTCATATTGATTTATTTTTTATTCATCTGATTCACCCCTCTGTTGGCTCTTCATGTCACACTTTAACCAATACATATTATTTAAATTTACAAATAATTCAAACAAGTTAATGTAAATAATAAAATGAGCAAGGACTTGCATTCTTTGTAATTATGGATGTGCTCCCATCATGTTGAATAAAATTATTGCTCATCTAACTCATACCATGAATTTTATATTAATAAACAACCTGGACCATTAAATACAACATCTATCAATATATTACACAAACGAATTATGGAACTTCAAAATATAAAATAAGTATGATATCAATGTGCTTCAATACATAAAACATCGTCGTGCATTATATACAAAAACACACCGATGCATTATATAAAAACAAGCACACCGTAAACGACATAAAAATATTTAGCATTTCAGGGTAATAAATTATTTGTGTTCTTACCATTACTGGTGCTTTATCAGTATAAACACAAAGATAAGTTAATGTGATATTGTGACACCGAGAACCAAGAGACAATTTTCAGCATTTTTAGAAAATAAAATGTGTATGATATTACAATGTGTTATTACTATAAATGCATCAGTGTGATATTGTGATAGAAATGCACCGAAAATTATGCGTGTGTTTTTTAATTGAAAAATAAAAATTAAAAAAAAAACTTGAAAGGGTCGACATGGTTACGGATTCGACCCAAAAAGTGGCCCCGTGTCACCCCACACTTTCTATATATAATCACAAACTCATCAAAACTAACATACCTAAAAGGAAAAATCGTAAGTGTGTAACTCAACCAATCTGGTCATCTAGGATAAAAATAAGTTCCTATTTGAAACTCTTGACATCCATGTTATCTTGTATGGTTGTGAAGTATGGGGGTGCAACATTTCTAGAGAATCTTGGAGGAAGATTGAGCAAATCCAAAAGCAGTTTATAACTTATAACCTCAAAATTAAAAGCAATGCACCTTATCCTATTCTCCTCATAGAAGGGGGTAGTTCCCCCATCGAGAGCATTGTTATGACTAGGTACCTCATGTACAAGCATAAGATAAATAACGTGTGAAACAAGAGACTTCCTAAAATTGCTTTAAACTCAAGTCAAAACCAACTACACCTCAAGCGGTGTTGGTGTAAAGATACCATGGCTTGGTTAAACCATTGGGGCATTAATGAAAACGAAATTTTGCAGAACATTGACAATGTCAAAATTATTATTACTTTTAAGTTTAAAGAGAAATTCTGGTGTGAGGAAAATTTAGCTGTTAAGAGAAAATTAAGATACTGTAAGGAGGTCATTAATCCTAACTTGGAGGATCATAAGTATATCTTGGTAGTAACTAACTCACAGAAGAATAATAATATAGCCAAGATTAGAATGAACTCTCATGAACTCCATAGAGAAATAGGGCGTTGGTATATTCCTAAAACTCCATGGGCGGAAAGGGTTTGCCATCTATGTGAGTCTATGTGAATTGGGGATGAAAATCACATTCTCTTAGAGTGCCTTGCTTACACCCACATTAGATCTGAGTTTCATAGTATTTGCTACAATTCAAACCTTTATAACCTCATAACTTGCCAAAACTATAGTGAGCTTGGAAAGCATCTTGGTGAGCTTTTTTAGCACAAGAACAAGATTTTAAAGTAAACTAAGTATTTTCCTTCTTAAGGTTTGATAGACCAAAGTTGGTCTAAATGCACATTAATCATCATCATTGTCGTCATCATTGTCAACAACAACAATAGAAGGATTTAAACCCTAATGTAAAATTTTGCATCCACATAATTACAACGACATAAAACAAAAAGGAGCAAGAAAATAAGTGTTGCAACATTAAGGGTAAAAATGATTTTTTTTCTAAATATAGTTGAAATCTAAATAGGATAATAAGATCAATAGTAATATTTTACATACTTGAATTTGTTACCATTCTTAACAAATTTCGATCCTCAAAATAATCCAGTTGCTCCAAACTACTTCCACATAAGTCTCTCTTCCAAAAATCTCCCCTCAAAATTTAGGCAAAATAATGAATTAATGTTTAGGTTTGTTTTGAATTAATGAATTTATGTTTTAATTTTTTATTTCTAGCATTCCAGTGCACTTATGATTCGGATGCACTGGTGCAAATATAAATTAAACACATAGATGAGTATTTAATAAATCAAGCAACAGTACATGTAGAATTGAAACACATCGGTGTGCATATATTTAGAAAACATACTGGTATGAATTATTTAGTAAAAAGCATCGATAAATATCTGCTATCTAATGTAGGGGATATTTTATTCTGCAGGGGGTTTTGCTGATGCTGATGTATGGTGTGTTTTTTGTTATGACACAGCAGTGTGTCAAAAAGTTATAAGCGCAACAATACATGTTTATTTGATTAGATAAGGCAGTTTTATTTGAAAATCATGTGGTTTGATGTGTCAACTTAAAATCATGTATTCAACTCAAATGTACTTTTAGTATTTAACCACGACAATTACAATATTGCATAGTGTATATATTTTTCTTAAACTCACCTTATTCTCACAAAATGGTTTCCAAACTATATTGGAAGATAGATTGTGATATAGTTCTTAAACATATTTTATGACTATAGAGACATATATTGCATATATTGATTTCTAATTTGGCTCAAATGCAAGGAGAAAAGGTTATAGTACCAAATGGATAATTCTTAAGATTCCAGCTCATTCCATCTTGTTCAAAGTTTGATGAGATCTCCCTTTCCATATCTAGTAAGTTCGGGTTTTATTTATATTTGAACTATTGATTTGAATTTAGTTTACTTATCCATGTGAATCTAAATATCAATTTATTCTATATTTCATGATCTTGATTCAAGTTCAAGTTCGGATGCACAAAATATTCCACCAATTTTAAAACGTCATAAGCTCTTATTAAGAGAGAAATACCACAAGTAGTTTGTAAATGAAAATGGGGAGCCTCTTTATGCCACCAATTGTAGCATGCCATATATTCAATCCACTATATTGTTTCATCGACGGTAATTCATCATGGGCTCGATCTCTTTCAGGACATTCCAATTGTTTGTGGTTACTAAAAATGTTAAGGGTTGAAGGAGAACCCTTGACGTTTCACACTCGCCCATTACACCAATGATAGATTTCCCAATGTTGATGGTCTAATACCCCCTACTATAGTAAAATATCCAATAGGTGATATAGAAAATACACGTATGAACACTTCCTTATGTTGATTTTTTTAAAATTTGGAATCCAAAACAACTATGACTCATCCTAAATCGACAATTTCCTCTGCTTATGTTCAGTCAACTGAAAGTTCTAGTGATCCAAAGTATGATATGAATTCCACCCAACGCATATCTACTAGAAGATCCAAAAAGTTACCTAATTTGAGAGGAAAAATATCCAAGTACACACCAAGGTCTATCCAATTGTTCGATGGCAACAATGATTTCTCCCTTCCTATGAATTTCCAAAGTAAATCTCAAACTTCTTACAACCATGTTTTGTATGGACCTTAGTTATCTTCTCTACTAGTGCATGATGTTGGATCTGAATTCTCCTTTTGTGGTAATCATTTTGTAATTTCCAAGTCTAATATAGATGCTACAAATCTTGGGTTTTTTATTATTTCACATGTACTCGTTCATCCAAAACAATCGGTAGCACTTATTCCATTTTGCGGTCATATTTATTGTCGATCATATTATTTGAATATTAATAAATACAAGCATAGTGTTTCCATGTATAGTATATCCATGAATGGTTATGTTTATGGAAACTTAAATAGGAAGAACCTATTATATACATATGGTCATGCATGCACTCATGGGAATATTGCAGGTTTCATAGATAGTTCTATGTGCTCTTTATTTTCTACAAATTGTTCGATTGAGGAACACTTCAATGTCCATGAGTTCTTTATGAAAAGGAAAGCACCCAAATTTGTCATTGTACATGCAATACGTCATTTGTCTCTTGGTGATGAGTTGTTAATAAACTATTATAACTTTTGTAAACCACCAACCGTTCATCGGAGACGCCTTGCATTGTGATTACCCTTAGATGTCCCCTTGGGACGTAATATTAAAAAAAATGTTAATTAATTGTATTTGTTAATTTTCAAAGGGATTCATGTTAATGTATTTCCCGATCTAAATTCTTTCTTTATAAATTGTTTGTTTTATGGCCAAAATAGGGGACTTTCCCTAAACTCATCATGTGAGTCATCATACACTCAAGGATTTTTTATCACACCATTATCATGTGTAATAGTCACGTCGAAATATCACACATGTACTCATGGATTGCACTACATGTACTATTAGTTCAGATACAACACTCTTGTTTGATTAATTGTGTTTGTTAATTTTCTATGGGATTCATGTTACTATATTGTTTAGTTTTCCCATGGGGTGTAGAATAGGAGGTTAATGGGTGTATTGTTAAGGCTCTCCTTTCATAAGGTGAATTTGAAAATGTATTGCTCAATTTGAAAGATTTAAATTTATGTGGGATTGATGTTAATTTATTGCTCAATCTAAACATTTTCTTTATAAATTGATTGTAGCTTAACATTTTCTATTGGAAATGATTCTCTTGCTTCTGTAATAATTCTTTTGTATAATGTTGGATCAAACCAATTGCATTGTGCTTACTAACATAATTGATGTAATGTTTAATATTTTTGAATTGTGATTTTGATGATGAGTGTTATGTCTACCATCTTCCTTTGCACCGAATTACAATGTGAAATCAAGAGAACGATGAAAAAAGAGCGCAACTTGAAGAGGAAGCATGCCAAGCATGGATGAATCAAACACCTATTCAATATCCAATTTTTCCATACTCACCAATTAGGAATGGCTACAGTAATAGTAGTTCTTCACATGTTGACAGTGGAAGCAACGAAATAGAGGTTGGTATAGATGAGTTATTATGGAAAACGAGTGTCAATGATGCAATATTGTTACATACATTCCAGGACAATGAGCTATGGATGACACTCATATCATTGAATCCTTCTTTGTCATGGATGCAATATTGTTACATACATTCCAGGACAATGAGCTATGGATGACACACATATCACTGAATCCTTCTTCAAAATCCTTAAATCAGCTTCCTTCTCCCCTCTTTTTGGACCTGAATAGTCAAACTCTGCACAGTTGGGTACAAGAATGTGACTATACAAATTGAAAGCAATGTATGGCATGTCAGATGCGCATTTCTTGGCACTTTTGAGGTAACTAATCATCAATTACCTTATATTTTGAGGAATCTTATCACACAATCAACATTGAAAATGGTCAATTTTATGAACATTAGATGACGTGATACATTTATAATTCCCACTAACTACTAGTTATTCAAAGATAAGGTATTTCCAAATGATAATGTATTTCCCTGTAGCTGCAGAGAGACAAAGCAAATGTTGAAAATGTTGGGTGTTGAGTATAGATCATATCATGTGTGTCCCAATGATTGTATTATATAGAAGTGAATATGCAAATAAATAGATATGTCCATACTGTGGGCATGATAGGTACAAAGAATAAAAAACAAGGATAAAACACATGGTCCTCCTCATAAGATATTGAGTCGCATGACTATAATCCCAAGGATTCAAAGGATCTTTCATTGCAAAGAATTAGATATGCTACAAGGATGGAATGCATTGCACCAAAGTGAGGAAGGATTTATGTGAATCCCAATAGATTCAATAGACATGAAGCATACAAAGGATACATGGCCCAATAAATTCAAGGATGAAGTATGTAGCCTTCGATTGAGCATAACCATTAATGGCATCAACCCATTTTCCCAACCAAACTCCACCTATACTATTTTCCATGTTGTAGTGATCAATAAAAATACCCCCCCCCCCCCNCCATTGATCAAGGAGTCGAAGGAATTATGGGAAGGGATATAGGTATATGATGTATCGAGACCCGTCCCATCACTGAGGAGTTATACATTATACGGCATATGTGTGTAAACCATACATGATTATTCGGGTTAGGAGTTTGATAAAGTAAATATGTTTTTTGATTTGATTATATTCAAAGCAATATTTTTTGGCATATTAATTCAGTGCGACTTTCTTGATCTTCAACACTAAATGCATTCTCTATATACCATAACATCACAGGTCTTGTAACAAAAGGTTATCATGGATGCAAATGTTTTGGACCTTCTATGAAGGCTAGGTGGTCCAAATACCTACGAAAACCAATGTACAACTACTCTAGGGTATTCCTCCAGAAAACCACCCTTATAGAAGAGAAACATCTTCTTTCAATGGAAAACTAGAGAGAACCCAAATGTCTGAAATAATGGCATTGGTTGACTGACTTAGGGCATACAGCAAAGAGAAGAAGAAGGAAATTACAGAGATGTTCGATTCAAATGGGGAACCTATGTTCGATGATCATGAATTCTTCGACACTTACGTTGATAAAATTCCCAAAGGGATGAAAAGGAAAATGACTTTTTATGAGCTCCCATATTGGGAGCGTCTTAAGATTGTCCACTTACTAGATCCAATGCACATAAAACGTTTCATGTTCTTTGTGGTGTCACATATCATCCAAAAAAATGACAAGTTGGTTGTCAAGAGAGATCTTATTTCCTCAAATACTAAAAAAAAGGATTGGAAAAGACAAGAAAATAAAGGAGAGGATGGCACCACTTTTGCATTTATAAAAAGCGATGTTCCATGGATTTTGAAGAAAGAAGATTGTAATTTGGAAAAGAAAGTTATATTGGGTGTGAAGGCGCATTCTTTATATGGTTGTACTCTACAATGTTGCTTCACTATATACTCAACAATCGTCGGGTATGAAATCACGTGACCATCTCAACCTTCTAAGGTACTTATAATGTCAAAAACATTGTTTTTGTTTCTTATTTATATATTTTACCAACCAAGTTAAAATAAACTTTAACCTTTTGTGTTTACTTTGTAGTGTCATTATCTGTTGTTTGTGCATGGGTGTGTGAACCGTGAATTTCCAAATGACATGCGGCATGCAGTATCTAGACTATCTGCATTTGTATGGTGGATCACATCAAAGGAGATTTGCATTTCCAGCATTCCCCAGTGGCGTCAAGAGATAGTTGAGATTGTTTGTATGTTTAAGAATGAACTACCAACGAGTTTAATGGACTTGTAGGTTCTTCTTCTAATTTATCTAGTCAATGAGGATGAATTAGTCGAGGTGGTCTCATGTCATTGGATGTTCTTCTTGGAGAGGTACATGAAAAACTGAAAGGATTTGTTTGACAAAGAGAAAAACCCTAGGGGTCTATGTTAGAGGGGTACATAGTATATGAGTTGTTTTATTATGCCACTGAGTACATCAATCAAATCAACCACACACCAGGATTAGTGTTTTGGGATGATGAACGTGATGAGGACAAAAGGGAAGGGGAGATATTGGAAACAAATGGAAAAAGGCACATGATAAAGAGTAAGTCACTTACCTTTAGTTGGAACCTAAGTTGGTTCATTTATGGGCCTACAAAATTCATATGGGGTTTTTATGTTCCTTTTGAAATGTTTGTTCAAATAAACATCAACATTTTGTTAAATAGTGAAATGGGACTACCATGCTAATGGGTGTGATTTTCATAAAAATATTTATTATATAATTTATGGTTATATTAATAGTTAGTTTCAGTTAATATTAATAATTATTATTATTATTATCATGATGATGATAATGATGATAGTTAATGTCTACTTAGATCAATTTTGGTTGATCATATTTTAAGAAATAAAAATAGAGAACTACTTCGTTTACTTTAGAGTTTTATTTTTGTGCACAAAAGGCTTGGATAGGAGCATTCATAGATTAATATAATTTTGATGAGATAGAAGGATGGGTAGGTTCATATTGTAACAAAAATTTTGAAACTAGGATCTTATGTGGGTGTATGCATGGAAATCTAAGAGGAATTTCTTTTCATCCTCAACACTTATGGTCTCACAAAGATGCCAGATCCTTTCAACCCATAGATTTTCCCGAAAGGTCCAATGCCCTATTTCACTATTAGCTCATGAGAGTTCGTTCTTATTTGAACTATGTAGATCTTCTTCTTTACACTAGTTAACACAGAGAGATAATTTTGATATTTAAGATTATGGTTAATGACCTCCTTATAATATATCAATTTTTTTTATCCTCTAAATTTTCATCACACCATAGCTTCTCTTTGAACTTCGAGTTGATAATATTGTTAATATCATCTATATTTTGCAAAATGACATTTTTTCCAATCCCCCACTTCCTTAACCAAGACATGACATCTTTATGACAACATCGCTTGAGCCTTAGGTGGTTTTGTCTGGAATTTAAAGCAATTTTCAAAAGTCTCTGGTCTCCCAAGTTATTTAATTTTTTCTTGTACATTAGGTACCTAGTCAAAGTATGTTATCAATGGGGGAAAGACCCACTTCAATAAGGATAATAAGATATGGTGTATTGTTTTTAATTTTAATATTGTAAGTTATAAAACACTTATGGATTTGCTTAATCCTTCTCCAAGATTCTTTAGAGAGGCTAAAACCTCTAACTTCACACCCATACAAGAGAACAAGAGTGATGAGAGTTTCAAAGAGAAATTTCTTTTTATCTCACATCACAAGGTTTGTCGACTTATAATTGTTTTCAAGACCAAAATAAACTGTCCACCCTCCATTGATCATTTTCTTGATGTTGTAGTTCTAATTAAGCTTGTTATGGATATCCATCCCAAAGTATTAGTAAAAACTCGCTTCCTCCAAATTGCTATTATCATAACAAAAATGATTTTATAAGCATAACTTTGGTTTTATCAATATTAACGGTCATGCCCATACCAAAATAGAAATCCTTAAGAATTCTTAAATGTTTATCAAACTTGGAAAAACATCGTAATAACTTATCATATAAATTATAAATTTATCATATAATTTATGGGTATATTTATATAACTAATTTCAGTGAATATATATATATAGAGAAAAATTAACTATAATAAAAACCAATACTAAATTTTAAATATAAATATATAATAACTATGAATTAAAATTAATTTGAAATCATGTTTGTTTGACAATTTTAAGTAATTTCAAAGTATAGTCAAATTTTAAATAAAAATATATAATAACTAGGAATTAATATTAATTTGAAATCATGTTTGTTTGACAATTTTAAGTAATTTTAAAGTATAGTTGAATATGCAAGGGATGCATAATAATATATCTTCTTCAATATTTAGTCGAGACTTAAAAGTCTTGAGGTTTAAGTTCATTTTTATTATAATATATGGATTTAAGTTTATTTTTTATATTTTTTTAATATTTAGTTGACTTTAAATTTGGGGGATTTTATTTAAGAATATTTATGAGATATTAAAGAATATTTTTAATTTTATTAAATATTTTTAAATATTTTAGGGAGGAAATTTAGCTTATGGTTTTTTTTTTAAGATTCGTAAATTTCATTTTTTATTTTAATGATTCGTCTAAATTTCATAGATAATTTTTTTTACTCTAAAATGACCAAAACTGTCTAAACATCATATAAATCTTTAGAAATTTGAATAATTTTACAAAAAAAATAGTAAACTTTTTATGGTTTTGGCTGAGAGTCCACAACAAAGGTTAATGGCATCATCTGAAGAGTCTAAGGTAAATGATGGTTTAGTGTCTACGTTTCGAGCCATTCTTGGCTAATCATCAGGACATTATCGATGCCTGAGAAAATCTTCAGATCTCCAAATCATATATAGGTATAGAACAATCATCACTAGCCGACACTAGGGTTTGTTGATTTATGGTTACAGATTTAATAATTAGTAAAATTTTCCAAGGTTTCTACACTTTGAAAAAATTATGGATCCCTAATATTTTCCCTGCTTACAAACTCAATTTTCTGGTTTAAACACTCATATTTTTACTAGATATTCTATATTTACATTTTTCCATGACATTTTTAACACCCCCTTTTTATTTCTACCGCCAATATGGTGACATGCCACAACCCTTATAATCCTTTGAATATTATAAGGTGGAATATGAGATCTTGGTGGGAGTATATATTTTGAAATGTGGAATAAACCCTTAGACATGCCTTCACTTCACACATAGTTGTTATCCCTAGACTTCACACCACCTTCACACATAGAGTATACTTATTCAAACATAAGTATGACTCCACACATAGTCAAATTCACACCACCTTCATACATAGATCATGAGTATACAAATACTAATTCGACTACACATAGTCGAACCCACACCACCTTTACATGCAAAGTTACACCCATTCAAATCCCCTAATGCTCAACCACTCAATACCTAGTTCTAACCCCTCCCCAGTATTTATATCATTTAGTATATTCAAAATACAACTGGACCCTTATACACTAATCAATATATTACTTTCATTTTCTAGAATTTTAAACCTCCCCATAGGAACTACAATAATATAATTTTGTTACCTTAGTGGACCCATGTTTAAATTAGTCATGAAAACACTTAAGTATGGTGGTTGAATGTGTGAGGCATACATAACACTACCTATGCATATATATGTGAACCAAGTCCACCCGATCTTTTTCTCGAAGCTTACCAAAACTTTAACCTAATTCAAATAAATAAGGCTAAACGATACAAATCTTTGAGATGTTAATGTTGAGGCGTTATTAATATCCTTTGGAGAAAATGTTGTGTTAAGGTGTTGAAAATGTAATTTTTACTTCATTAATGCAATGTTTGAATTCATAATTACCCATGAATTAGACAAAAGTGTTTACATTTACAAGAAAAAACAAAACTCATGTTCAACAGGTACTTAATAGGAATGGTTTAACAATTATCATTACAATTTTATCAAGCTACGACCATATTGCTGATCTTTTCCAAATCCAAGTCTAAAGTGTTAAGAGGGATCAAATATGTTGCGATGCAAAAAAAAATTAATTTTTTTTTCTCAAAAGATTTTCATTTCTACAAAATTGATAGTTCTCCAATCAAAACTTAGATGGATTTATGTTGCTAATTTATGTCACCATGGTTCTTAATATTGAATGTTATCAAATATATTATTTTCACTTATTAATCACTTAAATGAATAAAGTACTAGTATAGATCCAAATCAGATCAAATCTCTCGAGGTGCAAACCTCTTATTAAGTATTGCACTCAAAGAGCTATTGATTTGATTCAAACCAAAAGACCACGTCTTCTTTTTATTTAAGCTCCACATATAATATTTTTTATTATTAATATTTAATATTATTTATGGTCCACATATAATATTTTTATTATTAATATTTAATATTATTTATGGCTGACATATAATATTTTTTATTATTTTTTATTTTGTCGGGAACTAACATTACAACATCTCCCCCACACATGGTTTTAAACCCTTGTGCAAGGTCCTCCTAAAACCATGGGTTGTTTAGGAGGCCTTGCACATGGTCTTAAAACCATTTGAAAGGCCCTCCTAAACCATGTACAATAAAACCATGGGTTGTTTAGGAGGCCTTTAAAACCATTTTCAAGGCCCTCCTAAACCATGGGTTGTTTAGGACAAGGCCAACATTTTTTTTTGTGGATAATTCAATTTTTTTATTTTTTATTATTTTGTTAGGTAGGAACATTACAACATCTCCCACGTATTGTGTTGTTTTTCTGGCCAACATACATCTCCCCCATATTAGGTTGTTTTTGTGGCAGACATTTATTTTGGCGGATAATTAAAATTTTATTTTTTATTATTTTGTTAGTAACGAATGTTACAAGATCTTCCACATAACATTACACCTGCATTAATCCAAATCCTAGGCTATATCAAGTGCCCAGAGGGATCAAAGATCAAATCTCTCCAGGTGCAAACATTTACTAAGTATTGCACTCAAAAAGCTATTGATTTGATTTAAACCAAAAGACGCATCTTTTTATTTAAGCTCCACATATAATATTTTTATTATTAATATTTAATATTATTTATGTTCCACATATAATATTTTTATTATTAATATTTAATATTATTTATGGCCGACATATAATATTTTTTATTTTGTTAGAAACTAACATTACAACATCTCCCCCATACATGGTTTTAAACCCATGTTCAAGGCCCTCCTAAAACCATGGGTTGTTTAGGAGGCCTTGCACATGGTCTTAAAACCATTTGAAAGGCTCTCCTAAACCATGTACAATAAAACCATGGGTTGTTTAGGAGGCCTTGCGCATGGTTTTAAAACCATTTGCAAGGCCCTCCTAAACCATGGGTTGTTTAGGACAAGGCCAACATTTTTTTGCGGATAATTCAATTTTATTTATTTTTTTATTTTGTTAGGTAGGAACATTACAACATCTCCCACGTATTGTGTTATTTTGTTAGGTAGGAACATTAAAACATCTCCCACGTATTGTGTCGTTTTTCTGGCCGACATGCATCTCCCCCATATTAGGTTGTTTTTGTGGCAGACATTTATTTTGGCAAATAATTAAAATTTTATTTTTTATTATTTTGTTAGTAACAAATGTTACAAGATCTTCCACATAACCTTACACCTGCATAGATCCAAATCCTAGGCTATATCAAGCCCCTCGGAGGGATCAAAGATCAAATCTCTCCAAGTGAAAACCTTTACCAAGTATTGCACTCAAAGAGCTATTGATTTGATTCAAACCAAAAGAGGCATTTTTTTATTTAAGCTCCACATATAATATTTTTATTATTAATATTTAATATTATTTATGGTCCACATATAATATTTTTATTATTAATATTTAATATTATTTATGGCCGACATATGATATTTTTTATTATTTTTTATTTTGTTACAAACTAACATTACGACATCTCCCCCATACATGGTTTTAAACCCATGTTCAAGGCCCTCCTAAAACCATGGGTTGTTTAAGAGGCCTTGCACATAGTCTTAAAACCATTTGAAAGGCCCTCCTAAACCATGGGTTGTTTAGGAGGCCTTGCACATGGTTTTAAAACCATTTGCGATGCCCTCCTAAACCATGTACAATAAAATCATGGGTTGTTTAGGACAAGGCTAACATTTTTTTTTTGGATCATTCAATTTTTTATTTTTTATTATTTTGTTAGGTAGGAACATTACAACATCTTTGTAGCCGACATTTATTTTGGGGGATAGTTAAAATTTGTTTTTTATTATTTTGTTAGTAACAAAAGTTATTTTTTTATTATTTTGTTAGGTAGGAACATTACAACATCTTTGTAGCGGATATTTATTTTGGGGGATAATTAAAATTTGTTTTTTATTATTTTGTTAGGTAAGAACATTACAACATCTTTGTAACCAACATTTATTTTGACGCATAATTAAAATTTATTTTTTATTATTTTATTAGTAACAAAAGTTACAATATAATTTGGACAAATGTTACAAGATCTTATACATAACGTTACAAGATGTCCCTCAGACTGGGTTGTAAAGCGCCTCTCAACCCAACAATATTATTAATAACAAAAATAATAATTTCAATAATAACTTAAATAAATATATAATAATGATTATAAAAATATTTATTTTATTAAGTAAATAACATTTATATCTAAACTTTTTTAAATAACAATTAAATTTAATCTCATAAATATAATTAATTTGATACAAAAACATCTACTAAAAATATCATAATTACCATAAGTTTTTTCACCTCAAACTAAAATAACAACTTAAATGTATAATAATTTCTCTAACCTCTTTTTTTAATTAATAATAATTAAAAATAATAATAAGCATGAAGCCTTATAACACTTTTCAAATCGAATGATAAATATACTTACTAGACCTCTCTACATAGATTGGCTTTCTATGTTTCTCTCCATTTGAAAATCAATAAATTTTTTGGAATCAAGTTGTTGCAATGAGAAAAGTACTTGAATTGGACTTTTGTTCACTTAGCAAAAGCATGGGTAATATAAGCTAAGGCATTGCAAGCTCAGAATTCCATGTGCACCTTGCTTAAACTTAAATCTTTGCATAGTTGTTGTGTATACTATATATCCCACACTCCCTTGCCACCGTTATTTTGTTGTAGTGTGTCAATTGCGGAAGACATCTACTCATGTTTTTAAAATAACATGCCTGCGAAAAGCATGTGACTAGTTTTAGATGTTATTTGTAAATTTTGAGTTGTGGAAGATTATTTAAATATATATGGCATTGTATAAATGGTATAAATTATAGTTATAAAGTATGATTAAAAATCAAATAATTATAAATATATATAAATAAAAATATATTTATTCATGTTTTTAAAATAACATGCAAGAGAAAAGTATCTAACTAGTTTTAGATGTTAATTGTAAATTTTGAATTGTGGAAGATTATTTAAATATATATATGGCATTGTATAAATGATATATAGTTATAAAAATATGGTTAAAAATCAAATAATTATAAATATATATAAATATAAATATAAATTTATATATATATAGTGTTTATGAAGGCTTGAAACATTTAACTTTCATATATATTTTTTAATTTAGTTTTAATCCAAAGAAATTTTAGAATAATATTTTTAATATTTTGAACCCTTTATAATTTATGATCCACTTCTAAGGATCATTTAGATCAAACCAATCACCACTATAAAGATATGAAAACTTTGACTAGTTTTGACGAAAATTTGTGCCTAATTAACCATTTAATCATTAAATGCAATGAAGATATTCAATGGACCACTTAGTTACCATGTATCATCAACTTTTTGGAATTACTCAAATTAAAGATACCCAATGGACCCCTTAAGTTACAACGTACTATCAACTTTTTGGTATTACTCAAATCAAGTTAATGAGAACCATATATTTTAAACCCCAAGCTAACGTTGAAAGTGAGTGCATAATTGGTCATTTAATCCACATTCCCAATGCATGAAAATCTATAGAGAAATGCAATACCATCACAATGGGCATTGATTCTCACCGGGTCTAATTGTTGTTAGTCTACATAGTTGGATTGCCCAAGCTATTTAAAATTCCTCCAAGTCAAAAGTGCACAGCTACAAAGCAAGGCAATTTTACAATCACCAAGTTGATACACAACAAAATTCCATTAGCGTTGTGTAACCATGGTGCATACAATTGCTCTTGGATTCATGCATCTCCTAGTTGCAAGATGACACACGTTAGCTTGTTGAGGCACACAACCTATTCCGCTCAAAAGGATTTGGGGTGTATCTCTTGTTACAAAGACACCTCAATGTTATTAAAGGTGTGTTGATCGTTGTAACAAATTTAATTGGTGTCAACTTCTTGTTATGAGGTGTCAACTTCTTGTTATGAGGTGTCAACCCTTGCTTCTAGGGTGCATACATTAGGAATGTCCATTCACATTAACCATATTCAGTATATAGTTAGGTGTAAGAAGGCACACCCGAACATATTGGGGGACACTTGTGCCCATGTTATAATGAGTTATGTAACCATGGTGTGCACCCTTGGTCATGGGTGCAGACATCATGTTTTTCCTTCCCACACCTACATGTAAGAGAAATGTGTCGAGGACACACCCTATGTCACTTTAAGGAGTTTGCATATATTCATTATTGTTGTTTGCATTAACTCTCTATTACAAGGTTGCCATAACAACCACTCTTGGTGTACATGCATTAGGGGTGACCATGTACATTGGTGCCTCTATTCTACACCTAAGAGCATGAAAGCACACTCTTTCTTGTAAGAAGACACACCCTATTCCTCGCATCCTTTGTTATAGTATGTTCCCTTGCTCATTTGGTATTGTGTGCATCCATCCCACGCCATGTGCAAACAATGTACTCAGCATATCAAAGACACATTCTATGTTCCCAAAGATGTTACAATAGCATAAACCTTTATAATGATTTTTGCTAAGGTTAACTTCATATGATAGAGTATCATAACACCTATTCTCAAAGTGTATGCATCATGGACATCTATAAAATGTATTCATCTACATCAAAAATCTACACTTCAACCTTTAAAAAAAAGGGAATAACCTATCAACCCGACCATTTGCACCAATCGGACGACTAGGGCTCCATTTAGGCGGCGGCGATGCTCTGCTGGACGTCAAATTGGTGCAAATGGTCGGGTCGATAGGTTATTCCAAAAAAAGCACTCTATGCTGCACACCAAAAAGTTACAATAACATCTTAGTATAAAATATCATAGCATTATACAAAATCATAAATACCCCTAAAATGTCCTTACCCACACCATGAATTGTGGCTACTTAGCATGTCTAAAACATGGCTTTGACATCCACAGCCATGCATTGCAGTTGTTTAACATATTCAAAGCTTGCACTCAGTTCTGTGCTACTTAATATAACAAGACTTGCATTCATATTCTGTATACACCCACACATACCAATGCCGAGTATTTAAAAGGCAGGTTGGCAGCTCGAATTCTGGTTTATATAAATCAAATTTCACTTTATAAAACCTATTATAAACCCATATGGCAGCTTTCTTTTGTTTAATAATCAATAATTGCGAGCCCCAAAGCTTAAAAAGTTGGTCATGGCTGTGCCGTTACTCAACCGTCAACTTTATTCTGACATCCCCATGGCCGACTGTAGACAAAATCAAATCTTTCGATAATCCCAGCCTGTAAACTTCTCCAATAAACTCACATTTACATATATGAATTCTCTTCTTAGTCCTTTATCTACCATCGCCATCTTCATTCCTCTTCTCATTCTGCACTGACTTCTGTACTTGATGCAATCCATCTATCCATGCTATAGCCTGAAATATCAATGAAAAACAATAATATGGAAAAACAGTACTTCTTTGGGAGGTTTCTGAGTGCTCTACTAATTCTGCTGTGTGTTCTGCTTATTTTGCCCTGTGTGCAGGCGTCATATGGGCTACAATGCGACCCCATTGCTGAAGAATGTGATCTCGTTAAAGCCGAGGCCACAATGGATTCAGGCTATACCTTTCCTGAGGATAGCAAGGAGGGAGAGGTTAGCAACAGGAGGAGAACTATGTCTAATGAAACGCAGCCAGTATATATCAGTTATGCTGCTTTAAGTGCAAACAATGTTCCCTGTCATATATCTGGGCAGTCTTATTATTACTGCAATTATTCAGATTCTGTCGTTAATCCTTACAAAAGAGCTTGTACTGCCATAAACCGTTGTGAAAGAGATGTGAGCTGAGTTTGCTTCGAGGAGTAGATTCTTCTGTGAAGTTTTTTTTGAAGTAGGCAATAAGGTTATGTTATCTTATAATAACTGGGATTTTAGATGTAATGCATGGTGAAGTGTTGGTTATTCTTGTGAAGTCAAATATATTGACTCAGTGTGTTGTATATACTGTTGCTGTGTACTGGTGTGCAGTGCATATATCATTCAGTAGAGTCTTGATTTTTGTCTTGCTTGTTAGGCAGCCACATTCAGTAGAATCTTGATTTTTGTCTTCCTTGTTAGGCGGCCACATAAAGTTATGCTTACTAAGAATTTACATTTTAACCATGGCTTCAACTCCTTGAATACTAAAACATAAATATATATTTATTAGACATCTATATTTGCACTGTGGCTTGAGACTGTTGAAGTAGTAAACATAAATCCATGTTTATAGGCAGTATACTTTAACATAAATCCATGATTATTAAGTTAGTTGTTTAAACAGGGGACGATTTTTCTTTGTTTTCGGCTGCTTTTTACGAGTAACTGGCAAAAACACTCCTAAGTCTTACAGAATGTAAGTGGAACACTACTAAATCTTACAGAATGGAAGTGTTGGAGGGTAAACACGATTCTCATGGTGTCTCACAATTAAAAAAATTATATATATAATTCATTGTACTTCTACCAGTGATCCACGCTATACACAACTATGCCTTTTTTTTTTTCTTTTTTTTTAAGAGCTTGTTGAAGCCTCAAACATAGATCGATATTATCAAGCACCCAATCTCACTCTATAAAAAAATCTATTATACTTCCAGGACTGATCCGCACTCTGACTTACTGTGAAGTTAATGGATTTGCTGCACAATGTTATTACACTAGTCGAGTTATATCTTAGTGTCGTTAAAATCCAATAACTTCACTGTAAGATATAGTGTCTGATTAATGTCATTAAAATGCTATTGCACTAGTTTTGTTCAACTAGTTATGTAACTTCTATTCACTAAAATGCTATTATATTTGTATTTCTCAACTAACTCTTATGTAACTTCTATTTTTGGGATAAAGATCAGATATGTGATATGTCACCACCGAGGAAGGCCGATATGTGGTGTGGACCAGGTAAAGGGCATGCAAAATGAATATAAGCATTAACAGGTATAAAAATAAAATTGAACAGAGTTGACATAGTTGTCATAGTACAAAATGAACATTAATCTAACACTTCCCTTTAATGGGCAATTGTTTTCTTTGAATACAAGTGCAAGTGCTCTTGCTAAAATGATTTACTGAATACAATAAAAATTAAGCATAGTTGACACAATTGCCATTGTACAAAATGAACATTATTGATGGTAAAATCTATCGTATAATTTAAGTATTACTGAGTATGGGAGAGTTGTGTAACTCTTTCCGAGCTCATCCTAGAGTTGACACATGTCTTTTATAAAAAATAATAAAATATTGTTAAAAATAACATGTCGGTTTAAATTATATTTAGAATTATTTAGAATTACATATATATATAACAATATAAATTAAACCATAAACATTGGATTACACATTTCCTCAACACTTCCACTCACTTTGAGATATTTGATCCCTCTCGGTGCTTGGTAGATCCCCTTTTAGATGGATCTATGCTCTATGCTCGTAGATATTATCAGCCACCTAAAATGACTCATTGTTGGTTTGTAAGGGGGGGAATTTCCACTGCCAGTCTTGGACCAGCCCTTAGGTAATCGAAAGCATTTTTAGGTCTTACTTTAGGATCAAAATATGGTTTCAAACTAGATAGTATCTAGTTGCAGTGGTCAAGAGAGAGTAATACCAGCATAGATCCATCTTAAAAGGGGATCTACCAAGCGACCAGAGGGATCAAATACCTTGAGGTGCAAACCAATGTTCCCCCAAGTTTCCGGGACGCGGGAGCGTGGGAGTGGGGAAACGCACGGTGGGGGCGTGTGGAGACTACCCCCAAATTCTAGGGAAATTTGAGGGGGGCGGGGGGCGGGGGGCGGGGAGACGTCGAGGTCATAAAAATTATAAAAATATATATAAATTAAAAAAATAAAAATTATAAATGCTAGATAATAATTATAAATATCATAAATCCTAACAATGTAAATTAAAATTTAAAAACTAGCAATTTAATGATAATCTAACAAGCATGTTACAAACATACACAAGTGACAATTCAATAATTAACTTTAAGGACAGAGACTTTTCTAGCTTTCCCAAGGTATAACGGTGCCCTAACATGAGCTGATCTGTCTTTGCATATTATTGTGCAAGCACAGAATATTCAAACGGAAATTAGTAAATTGCAGCAAAGCTTGGAGTTTTAGATCAGGGCCCTTTCTACTACAATCCATGGAAGCAAGATCTGAAAACAAATATGAATACGATTTGGTACAGGTACAAAAGAACTAATAAAATTAAAATACAGATGTATATATTTCATAGACACAAAAACATCACATATCATAGAGTGATATAGTAGAGCTATATTTATATATACAGTGTATTGACACTGTCTAATGTTTAAACTTCCAACTTTATGCAGGTATTGACAACAGAACTAAGCAAATGTTAATGTACGAAAATAATAACTCAAATGTTCGACAAGTCTTCATAGGAGAATTAAGGCTACACCCTACAAGCATCATGACACATTGTGGCTGCGCGCTACTGCTCACTATTAAAATCTGGTTGCAAGCTAGATTCTAAACAGAACTTCTAAGTACTTGAATTTATTATATTTGGAGCCTGGATTCTGGATGTAAAATGTAGCAGAAAATGAGAGGATATAATTGCCTAGTCATGGCCTAGAACACAGCCCAGAAACACATTACACAGCCAGTACTATCTCTTGGAAAATCACTGGTATTTAAGAATTTAAGTTTCAGAACACACAATAAACAATTAAACTCTTTGAAATTGTGATATAGAGATTAACCAAATATTTTTTAATTTCGAATTTTAAAAAATTTAAAAATGCAAAATCGTGGGGGGGCGTGTGGGAGCCCCCCGTCTTCGGGGAGGGGCATGTGGGCGCCCCCCACAAGCGAGGTGACGTTCAAAGCTAGGAGGCACGCCCCCTCCTGCATTTCCTGAAGTTTCGCTTTTTTGGGGGCGTGAGGAAACATTTCTGGAGGAGCCCCCAAGCCCCCGGGGCGTGGGGAGCGAGGGGGGCGAGCCCCCGACCCTGGGGGGGCGAGTTTCCGTGGAACACTGCATCTACCCTAGTGGGTTGTAGAATGTGTCTCTTAGGCGCAATTAAACAAGAATGGATTTTTATTTTTATTGTTTCTTTACTTTTAATGTATATTATATATGGGTATATATAATTTTACTTATAAGCGTGTCACTCTTGTTATTGAAAGTGGTTCACTTTGGTGAATGCTAATGAGTGTCACTCTGGAGTTGGGTGACACATGGATTTGGGGGGGTGTGTACGTTCTAGAGGTGTGCATGCTTACAGTGGCACTTGGCACATGCAACTAGAAATTGAAATGTCGTGCTAGAGGTTTTGTGAGCATTACCCCTTATACCCCATGACAAATATTGCATGCCAAAATGTTAGAAGCACAAGGATTAAATTGATTGGTGAAGGGCAACATGGAGAGGCAACCATGGAGAGGAAACACTTTTTTACAAGTGTGAGGTTAATTGTGTAAGATACCCATAACGACACTAGAATCGTTGAATTTTATATGAAAACTTAAACTGATTATAATACAATGTCCTAGAAACGTGTCACTGTTATTTTTCAACATATTGTAATTTGATGTGCCATGTGGATAACTATATAGCACCCCTTTATAGTTTATGAAGGACTGAAACATTCAACTTTCATAGAGAAAATTCCAAGCAAATCCAATGTGAAACCAAAAAAAAAATTTGAACTCCCTAATGACAATGTACCATACACTTTTAGGAATCGTTTAGATTAGCCAATTGCCACCATGGATCTTAAAACCTTGACTAGCCTCAGTGAAATTTAGTGCCTAAGTGACCCACAATGATTAGAATCCCCACAAAAATCAAGGATAATCTCTCAACGACATTAAACAAGGCTATCAATAAACACCCTATAACAAAGAAATCAAAGTTGAAAACATTGGCATATATACTATCTTATTTAGTGTGTATAATCAACCAACATATATTCTAGCATTGATTGCTTTGCTAAGGGTTGCATAATGTTTGCCAATAAACAAACCCGTTAGTTACAATGTATCATCAACTTATAGGCATATTTCAAATCGAGCCAATAACAACCATAGATTGCAAATCCCTAACTAGCCTTAGTGAATGTGTGTGCATAACTAGCCATTCATTCCACATTCATGATGCATGAGAAACCCCAAAGTGATACAATGCTATAACAATGAGCATTAAATTTTACGAGGTCTAATTGTTAAAAACTTACATAGTTGGATGGCCCAAACTATTTAAAATTCTCAAAAATGAAAAGTGCACAACTACAAAGGCAAGCAATATATTTTACATTCAACCAGTACATACACTACAAGATTTAGCATTGTTTGGCCATGGTGTGCACAATTACTCTTGGATGTATCTAGGCATAGAGTGCATCAATTGCACACCTAGTTGCAAGACAACACACCTTAGCTTGTTGAGGCATAGACCCTACACCCATCAAAAGGATTTTCAGTGCATTTCTTGCTATAAGAACACCCCAATTTTATTGAAGGCTTGTTTATCATTATACCAAATGTTATTGGTGTCGACTCCTTGTTATGAGGTATCAGTCGATGCTCCTACGGTGTATAGATCAAGTATACCCATAAATGTTAGGTTCTTTTGTCATATACACAAGTGTAAAAAGAAACACCACTAACCCATCAAGGGACACATGTGTCCATGTTAGAATGTGTTATGTAGCTATGGTGTGCATGTTAATCTCACCCTACCACACACATTATGTGGGTCCACCTCGCATCTAGGTATAGAGAACGCATTTCTATGTCTTATAGCGTCTTTTGCCACAGTTTATCTCAAGATGTTATAGTGTCTGATCTTATCCCTGTCTCGAGTTGCATAAATGACCTTTTCCTTGTGCCATTATATATCTTCATATATCTTAAGGAAATATTTTCAAAAAATTGTGCTTCCCCAAACATACATGACTTCTCCTTTTCTAGCTTGCTATACGCGACTTTCATCATTATAGCCCACGTATGTGTCTCCATGAGGGTAAAAAATAAAAATTGCAAAGAATAAGTTTCTTTGCGGATTATTTTCTATTCAAGATTGTTTCCCCAACTCCCAAATTATGTGAGTAACTTCCCTAACTACTCTTCAAAAATCATAAAAAGGGAAAAAGATAGAGAAAATGAGGTTACATTTTATTTTGTTTTTCTTGAGGATATATTTCTTAGAGAATAAACCATCCTTGTTATCAGTCTACACAACCCTTTATCCCCAGTCGACAACATCCTTCTTTCCCTATATGAAACCCCAGTTTTCCATTGTTTTCACTACAAATTTATCATGCTAGATATTTTCTTGAATCTTTTAGGCATATCGTGTGTGAGAAACCTTGAGTTGGAGTGCTTGAAGTGTCTTGGGAGGAAGAACCCAATGACAACAACATATCAGGTCTATTTGTTCTATGTAATTGGTTGTTATTCTTAATATATGAATAAACTCTTTTCATGTACAACCTGCCATGTTTATTTGAGTTGGATTCATATTTATGTGAATTACTATTTATTTGGAATAGTAAACTTTAATTCTGCAAGTTCTTTTCTATAATCTTTTGTGGTTATTATGATGCTTTCACTTTTCCTTATTTCCATTGCATGAATTCTAGTGAAATGTTGAAACACAGGAGAAAAGCTCGAGATTCAAAGGATTATACTACAAACGTTGGGAGCCTGGTATGTACCTTCAATACCCTATATGTTAATTGTTTGTTTGAAAAAGAAAAGATTTATCTGCTTCCAAGATTTGAGTTTGCTTATGTCTTTGTTTTGCAACAACTAACCCCAATAGTTGTTGGGGAATTATCTCCCTAAACAAAACTAGTGACTCCAGTGGGTTTCTTCTCTTTTTGGGTATTTTTGTTTTAGGGTTGTTTGATTCTATTTAAGTTTCTTTTCTGGAGTTGCTTTTTGTTTTGTCTTGCTAGGTAGTTTAGGTTTATGTTGAAAAGATATTTGTATCTCTCAATCCTTGTAAGATTGCAAAAGTGAAGAGTTTGGCATTATGATTTGTAATTTTGGACTGTCCCCGACCTTATACGCTACTTGTGCACATACACAGTGGTGTATTAATCTTGTAGGAAATTTTTATTTTATTTTTCATTGTTTTCCTACACATATGCGAGCTACTCCTTTGACACTCGTGTATGCTATTTATATACGCGGACTACTTCTTTGATAGTCATGTATTTACCAGTGTTCAATATTTTTTTTTATTTTTTCAATCAATTCGAGATTACTTCCTATATTGATACATTTCCTATACTTTATCTAAAATTTGGTGTTTATACCCCTAGCAATTACAAGATCGAAAAGTTCTCTTTCTTTAATTTTATAGACTAATTTGAGTTTTTAATGGAACTTTTCTTTTGTCCACTCTTTCTTGATAATTTAAGTTTTATAGATCATTTAAGATCCAAGGTGACAAAATCTCATATATGTTCTTTAATGCTCTTTATAAAAGGAAAACAAATAAAGTTTCTTTAATTGTTTGTATATATATTTTTTGTTTCGTTTTTTATGTGTGCACGGAAAAAGGGAAAAGAGAGATTTATCGTTAAGTATCTTTTTTTTTTTCTTTTTTTCTTTTAATTAACACATTTACAAAACAGAATTACAAAACAAAAAGAAAAAGTTCACATAAGTCCTAATTTCCTTTCGTTTCATACAATAAAATGAGAAACAAAAAGAAAAAGTTCACATAAGTCCTAATTTCCTTTCGTTTCATACAATAAAAAGAGAAAAGAACTATATTGGTAGGATTCTGATTTTGCTTTTTTCATTTCCTTTCAAGAAAAGAAAAAAGTTGTGCTGCTATTTTTTTATTATAAAAACAAAGGATAAAAGAAGTGAAAAGAATGAGTGTGGAATTGATTTTTTCATTTGAATATTATAAGCACTCATTTTCTTTCTTCGAGAGCTATCTAGTAATACAAGACTCTAAACAGCACTAGTTTCACGTCCATACCCTTTGAGTAAAAAGAAAACCACTCTAAACTAAACGTGTAATTTAAAATTGATTAGAACTTTATCTTTTGGTAGGGTTCATCAATTTAGATTGAGTTGTAGATTCTTAGGATAGGTTGTCAGTTAACATCCTAATATCACCTTGAAACTTTTAAAGAGTAGTGGGTCTTTTCAAAATGATAGGAAAATCCAATCTTGTATTAAGTGTGGCCGAGAAGCTCCTCTGAAGCGGGATTTAAATACGAGGTCTTGTGAGGATAGGTTGCAGAGAGATCCCTCCAATTCTTAATCAATCATCTACAAGAGAGTTTGTGTGCAAGGAGTGTTTAGCACCACCCTTTGGCCCCGTGTGGTGTTGGTGTTGTTTTAGTTTCGGGCTTAGCTACCCTTCCCATACGTATGATCTTAACTTGTGATCGTTCCCTTGGACATGGATTAGAGATTGGTAGCCATCATATCTTGTCCTTAGGATCATACATAGGTGCTAGCAGAGGATTTTATGTGACCACCTTGGGTGGACTTTGTGTGTAGAGCAATAGTACCCTTGGAGGGTGTTTTCTAGGTCTTTCTAGTAAACAAATGCACCAAGAAGGAAAACATTCATATCCTTAGTAACTGCTTTCAACCTTTATTGTTTTAGCGGTGGCACTTAATCAACCCACACTAAAACTTTGGAAGGCTTATCTATTTTCCTGGTTTGATATCCTAGGACTCTTTTTTTAGTGGTATGATCTTTGTGTTGCTTGCTCTTAGTTGTTCTTAGATATTTCTTTTTGAATGAATCAGATACCTATGGCAAGAATTCACATGGACACCAACCAAGGGACCCATGTACAAGGGGATAGTTGTGCCTTTCCATTTGTTGATAATGTTGGTGCTCCCTTGATGGCCACCTTGAATCTTCCTGGATTCACCCTGGGGATGTTGGTTTGGTTGTTTTCCACTCCAAATGAATTGAATACTCTTGATGCTTCTCAAGCGAGCACCTTATATCAAGGGCATCAAAAAAATGTTACTCCTTCACCAGTAACATACTATCCTCCTCCTTCCTCATGTGGTGAAAGGCTTTCGACAGTCTCTGTTGAGAACTTAATTAGCACTCCTATATATTCGACGTTGTGTGGTCATACCGAGCACTCTCATACCTTCTCCACAACATGCTCACTTGGTCTCTTTGGACACCTAGAACCCAAATTTGGTACTTATGATGTTTTGTTTGTTGATATCAATATCGACACCTGGTAGTTACCTTTAGGGACACGTAGCGTTTGGTATTATTGGGCGTTGACATCCATCAAGCACTTGGTTGAGCAATTTTATATTTTTGTGCATGGGATATATCCCACATGCATAAGAAATAAATTTGATCAACTCTTATATGAGTGGCTAGAAGGTTATTCGACATGCAGTGCATGACTATATTCTTCCATTAGGTCATTGCTTGGCACTCCATGTGACTTGGATTCATGCATGGGATTTCATATGATGACTATGATGTTTGATGGCCACATTATTGATGACTTACGATGTTGGGCTCGATGACCAAACCCCAATTTTTTTGCAAAACAGAACAAAACCATTGATTTTACCCAAGGTTACTTGGGAGCAAGAGCGAAAGCGGGAAGCAAATGCAGGAGACTGAGCGAAAAGCGAAATTTTCAAAAGATTTCGGTTTAAAATTGTTTATGTTACCGGATGAGATAGCAGTCCAAGCCATCGGGGAGAGCCCTTATGACAACCTACAAAGCACTTAAGGACAACGAGAATATATCTTCCAGATAATGAGGTTAGTTAGAGACCAGTGCCTTGTATCAATTAGTTGTAGCTTTTAAGTAGATATGGATGTAATAAGTGTAACAATACGATGCAAACACTAATCAATACAAAAGGCATCTAGTAGCAAGTCTAACCAAGCACTTCAAACCTTTAACAAGTGTGACCGTAAACTATCATTCACTAGCATTCATATGTAATCATCCAACCAATTATAAGAGTAAAGGGCGGCAGTATACGTTTAAGAGCAGTTAATTGCTATCCAAGAGATTGTTCATTCTAAAAAATAAGAGTATATGATTGTAAATAAGTCCAAAATGTATTGTAAGATATGTCATGCAAGATGTGCATCAGAATGTATCATTTGTACTAACAAAAAGGAGGCAACCGGCCATGAATCTATGCAATTTTATGACAACAAATTAGTATTTAAGATTGTGATCATGTGCAAAGTAACTTCAACACTTACAGTCTGATATATGCATTATTAATAAACAATGTACCCACGGCTACCCTCTCCTACATCCTCCCAGCCCTCGGTCAGCCACAAATTCCCCCTTGTCCATGCTCTCTTGGGCTCGGTTTTCCTCCTTTACAGCCCTTGTGGGTTGTGGTTACATTTAGGGTTGCTTCCTAGTGGCCCCTTTAAGGCTACAACCTGTCTAAACCCACAACAAGCCCATTTCCAGGTCTGCAAGTGTATTGAACAACCCTACAAACAGTCATAAACAAACAAACAAGTTAGTTCGAACGTTAGTGCATCAAGGTTAGTGGTATAAGGAGGGCAGGTGAGGACGTTGGAGAGGAAAAAGAGAGGGGTCGAAGGATGTAGGGCATCCAGGGAGCAGGCCCAAGTGTGGAGGAGATGAGGAAGAAGGTGGTTGAGGGTGGAGGAAGACCAAGGAAGAGAAGGCGAGGGAGAGAGGAGGTAGGGCAAAGTTTTAGGAGGCAGGCCCAAATTTTAGGGCCCAAAAATTTCTAGAGGCCCTAAATTGGCCAAAATTTTGTTTTTTTATTTTATTTTATAAATTTTTAGGGTTTTTTAGATACAAAATGCAAACCTAAACTAGCCTAAATCTACCATGCAAATGCAAGATTTTGAAGGATGAGAGGTTTGGGACAAGGGTTTTAGGTTTTACCCTAACCCTAGGGCATCTAAGGATGTGACCAGCCTTCCTTTGAGAAGCTTGTCCTAGGTTTGGCCATAAAACTAAAGACCTAAGGCACTAACCCCAAAAGGACTCCTACAATGGACATACTTCTATGAACCAATGTGACTAAAGGCTAAACAATGACCTAATCAGGCCAAAATGCAACTCTTATGGCTACTGTTACGTTGCATCTATACCCGGCGCACCTTCAGATGTGCCCGAGGGAAAGAGAGCCAATTTGTTACCTGGAGGGGTGTTATTGAGAAATGGTGGTCATGGTTGGGCCCTTTGGTCCTTCCTTTAGGATTATTATGGCTTAATGGCACTGTTGACTACCCTTTGTTGGGGATTTTAACCCCTAGGTTGATGTATGAGGTTCCTAGGGGTTGATCACTGGGTCACATGACCCTAGCCCTTGTTTGCTTGCACCCATGGCCTTTGCTTTAGCTATGATACATTCGCCTCCCTTCACATCCACTTAGGACACCCTCCTATCCCTTATGCACATTGGCACCTTCTCCCCCTGGTCTTCTTTCCTTAGAGGAAGTTATCTTCCACGCCAGGACTTATTGTTGCTTTGAGGGCGTTGAGGGATTTTACAGCATTCTCTAGGTTAGATGGGGTATAATGCCCTCCCTCCAGCTCACTCCAGCCTTTCGTTCGAAGTGCTTCAGTCATGCTAGCAATTTTTAGCACCTAGGGGAAAAATGCCCCAAGTAGCCTAACTTGAACCTACATTAGGCCATTTTTTATTACTAGTTTGTTTTAATTTTAAGTTGACATTTTTATAATTTCATATTGACATTTTAAAGGCATGTCAACCTAGATATTTTTGGAAAAGTGAGTGTGAGATCATATAAATAGATCTCCTCACTTCATTTTTAAAACAAGACTCATGGGATAAAAGACTATGCATTTGCTCTACCCTACTAGGGCTCTTTGAAGTGAGGTGCCTCCTCTTGAGTAAGGTTTTCCCGAGTTTGATGACAAGTTCTTGAAGTATCTTGGTTTTGGTTCTTTCTCTAAGGTTGATGGTATGATTTGTTAGTGAAAAACATGCACAAGGAGTTATCCATGTATCATCTCAATTTCTCTTTGTTAAAAGTTGATGAATGACGTATGTTTGTGGCTGGAATGATAGCCATTAGGTTACATTGTGTCTTGGTTCGGTCTTTGTTGACTTTTTAGCCACCTTAGTGTGGAAGCATGTCCTTTTCTAGAAGTTCTTCTAGGGTTGAACCTTTGGACTTTAGGGTTAGTCATAAACCTAGGTTAGTCTTCTCTAGATGTAGGTTAATCACTCGTAAACACCCTAGGTTAGGTTAGGGTTTTTCTAAGGTTAGTTCTCTTTGTCTTCATCTCTTTTCCTTCTTCAATACCTAGTCTAGGGTTAAATTTAGGCTAGTCCTAAGGTTATTTTAGGTTAGTTTAGACCTAGGTTAGGGTTAGTTCTAGGTTCCTTTTACCTCCATACACCTTCGTTGTTATCCTTTATCTTCCCTAAACCCTCGCATACTCCAAAACAGTCCTAAAAAACAACCTCTGGGAATCTCGCTCTCCCTTCCATATGGTTCGTTATCCCTCTTCTATCTCACCCTTACCCTTAACTTCCCTTTGTTAAGCCTCCTTCCACCCTCGCCTACCCTAATCCCAACCCTCGGGCATGTTGCTAGGGATGCAGTAACCCTCAGTCGCCCCTTCTTTGCTTCTTTCAAGCTTCACCCTACTCCCTCTCCTTTCCTTCCTTCCACCCTAGTTGCTAGCACCCTCCCGCTTCCCTTTCTTCCACTCAGGCCTGCTCCCTTTTACTGTTGCAACCCTCGTCTCCCTCCTTTGTCTTCATCTTTAAATCCCCACTCCTCTTTCTTCTACCTTATTCATGTTAAAGTTAGAGGAGTGCAAGACCCATTCTTAGGGAGGATGGTACCCTAGTCAGTTAACTAGGGCAGAGTAAGACCCTAGAAGGTACCTTAGGGCCCCCAGTAGTCTCCTAGGGTTTTTGGTATGGGACCAAGCAGGTCGATTCTATGGCAAAGCCCTAGCATGTGGCTAGGGACCCTATGTGCCTCTAGGGTATTCTAGTCTAAGACCAAGGACACGATGTCCAAGTAGATCCTATGGGTAGAGGTAGAGACTTATTATGGTATGGGACCAAGGACACGATGTCCAAGTAGATCCTACAGGTAGTTGATCAACTTTCAGTATGGGATTGAAGCTCGGCTTGATATTGAGGAGCATTCTTCGAGAGAATGTAGGACTCAATCGAGGTCTAGGGGTTGACCAACATGATTCAGTCTGAGACCGAAACTCAGCCTAGGGCTGAGATCCATTCTTTAAGAATGGAAGATGATGATGTGTGATGTCCTCTCACCTAATCGTTACGGCTAGGTTGCTTCTCAAAGGACTGACTGAGATCCATTCTTTAAGAATGGAAGATGATGATGTGTGATGTCCTCTCACCTAATCGTTACGGCTAGGTTGCTTCTCAAGGGACTGGCCACCCCTTGATTATGTCCCTAGCACCTAACACTTGGGAGCAATATTGAGGACCAAATGATCATACCATCCAGTTTAGATCTTCCCCTTACAAAGTGATGAAAAAATATATGAAACCATTAGAGGAAATTTCAACTCAAAATGGGTCTTTCAACCCTAGTTCAAATTCCATGTCATCATGTGTTAGCCAATGAAATTGATTTAAATTTGAAATACCGTATAGGTCTTAAACAATTTTTTAATATAAATTTGGGGATAAATATCATAAAAAGAACTACTTTTTTTGTTCGTATTTTTTACATCTCCCTGTGTTTTTACTCAAATTTCGATCGGGGGAGCTCGTTGGATGCAGAATTAAATTCTGCATCCAACGAGCTCCCCCAATCGAAATTTGAGTAAAAACACAGAGAGATGTCGAAAATACAAACAAAAGATAAAGTCATTTGTCTTGTTGGTCCTATAGGTAAAAGGTAAATGTTTGACCACCCTTATGGCTCACCTTGATCTTGTGGGTATGTGGGTTGTCGTATTGTGAACCCCCCCTCGGTTGACTCTTGGTTCTTTTAGCTTACTTGGTTCTAACACTCTTATTGTGTGTGTACCCTTGCTATGATGACTCTTACCTTCTGGGTTTTATCCTTAGTCATATTTACTTTATGGTTTTATTAAAAAAACCTTTGACCTTTTACTTTATGGTTTTATTAATAAAACCTTTGGTCCATTTTACCTTATGACCATTTATTTGATTTGTATACTACCCTAAGTCATTTTATTTTATAGATTTATTTTATAAAATCTTGGACCATTTTATTTATATTTTACCCTCGTGTCTCTCCTGCACATTATCCTTCGACGCTCATAATGTGACTGGGTCCTTTCTCTTGCACCCACGATTCCTCTCCCTCTACGTGGTTGTTCACTCGGCATGATTTCCACCATGCCTCCCAAAGTGACTGCTCTACGTATGCTCCCAGTGTGACTGTTGTCGCAAGTGATTTTTCCTCCGCGTGATTTATTCTCCAGCGTGACTCCCTTTGCTAGTGTGACCGGGCTCTCTCCCTGTGTGTGATCTTCACCCGCGTGACTATATCTGTGAGACCGTGATCTTCACCCACGTGACTGTATCTATGAGATCGTGATCTTCACCTGTGTGACTGTATCTATGAGACCGTGATCTTCACCCGCGTGACTGTATATGTGAGACCGTTATAGTCACCAGTGTGACTATATTTGTGAGGACCTCCACCGTGTCTGTAGTCACGTGATCCCCCACCATGACTGTATCTGCGCGTGACTGTATTCGTGAGGACCTCCACCGTGTCTAGAGTCACGTGATCCTCCATCGTGATTGTTTCTTCCAACATGACCATGAGTTTTCTCTTCTACATGGTCTGTGGTTTTCTTTCTGCGTGACCATGAGGTTTCTCTTTTGTGTGGACTGTGGGTTTCTTCCATCGTGACCATGAGTTTTCTCTTCTGCGTGGATAGTGGGTTTCCCAGCGTGACCACAAGTTTCTCTTTTGTGTGGATTGTGGGTTTTCCCTACATGACCCTGAGCTTCTCTTTTAGTATGAATTGTGGATTACTCGGTATGACCATGTGTCTCCTACTTAGCATGATTGTGTGTCTATGCACAATGTGACTGCACCCTTACTTGGCACGACTGTGTGTCCTTTGTTAGCATGACTGTACAAGGTATGATTGTGCTTGTTGACTAAGAAGTATGGGTCAATATGCTTCTGCTTTAACCCTCTTAGGCTCTCTCTCAAGGTCCGTAAATTGTTTGCCTAGTTGACTTGTCCCTTCGATGACAAGATCAAATCTGAAATATCCGAGTATAAGGTTGATTCAATATTGGTTATGATTTTTTACTGCTGATATCTCCTGTACATTATTTTATCATGTTGTTACTGTACATGACATTTGATGATTCTTAGGGACCAACTTTTAACGCAGTGACTAATGGAGCATTAAGATGAAAGAGATGAAAATTAATTTTGATTTATTATAGTTTAAATTTATAAAAGCAGTACTATTCTGAATTTGGTTTTATAATTATGTCATGCATAAAAGTTAATTACTTACGTATAAAACTATTATAACCCCAAAACTTTAATAATTCCTACCCCTTTTTACCTTCCCCTTCCAAACAGCCATAGGGATACCCCTTTACACCTATGGTCAACTTATTTTCCCCTCCTCCTCACGGCCTATCCCCAACAACCTTAGGGTTGCTCCATGGCATATTCCAAGTCCTTACCAACTATAAACACTACCTTTACAGTGGTAGCCTTCCCTCTACACGACCTACTGCTCTTCCCTTACCTTTATGTAACCCTATACACAAGGAAATAACAGAGGGTTAAAAGGTTAGAGTTCATTGGTTTGAATTGCAGCGAATGATGAAATGTCGATAATCATAATATTGTCTTGTTCATAGACCATTGTTTGCTAATATATACTGCTAGTTATACTTATTACTATGCATACAAAGGTGGATTTTGAATGATAATTATTGCATGTATGACTGAATGAACTCGGAGATGAATCATTATTGTTGTCTTAAACGCTAATGCAAGATTGATATATTATCTAATTCATGCTTTGGGATGAATACATTGATGCACTTGTGCTAATGATGTTGTACATGTGATGTTGCATGATTGGTTATAATGTTTGATATTGAATAACACGTGATTGCACTTGTTACATGACATTATATTTGTTATTAATTGGCTAATAAAGTGGAGGACACTCTACACTTGTTGCATACGTATGATCTAAAGTTGAAATTGGTTGTTTCCCTGTTCCGGTTGATACCCTATTGATGTAAACATACTAGCTACACTTACATGATTTATATCTACACATGCAGGTGTGTTTTCTTTATCCTTATATTGACTCCAATAAGGCACTGGTCACTAACATCCTTTTAAGGAAGATACCCTTTAGTGTTTTGGTGTCCTTACAAAGTTGCAATAGTGCTCTCCCCTAGGAGGTTTCGACTTTCGAAGCAGTTTGGGAAGAGTGGCTAAGGTGACAGTGGTCATTTTCCCTACATGTGTTTGTCCATGGCTTGGATTGTTATTTCATTCGATAACATGCTACCATTCAATCCATGAACATGCATCAATCATCAACATTTAACAAAGAGAGATCACGAAAAGCCTTAGATACCTCATTGTGCAAGTGTTTAGCCAACAAATCAAAACATCACCTTTAGCAAGAGCATAGGACCAAAGAACTTCAAGAAATTGCCATCAAACCCAAAAAATCATCTTCCTCAAAAGGTGTGCATCACTTCCAAAGAGCCCTAGTTGGGTAAAATAAATGCACTATCTTCCATCCCACTTGTCTTATGTTCAAATGAAGTGATGAGAGGTTTATTTATAGCCTCTCACTCACTTTACAAAAATATCAAGGCCAACATGCCTTTAAAATCTCAATTTGAAATTATAAAATAACTTAAAATTATAACAAAAATAATATAAAATAATATAGTCTATGGGTAACAGGCATCTTTTTCTCCACAATTTACCCAAAAGTGACTAAAATGGCTAAAAATAAGTAAATCACTACAAACGAGAAGCGAGAGTGAACTGGAGGGAGGGCAACATGCCCAATCTAACCCCGAGAATGTAGAAAATCCCTCAATGTCCTCCCCAAACAAGAAAGACAGCCTGGGATGGAAGATGATGTCATCATGAAAAATAACCAAAGAAAAGAAGGCGCTAGTGTGTAGAGTGACCAAGAGGGTGTATAAGGTGACTATGAAGTGAGACCAAGGCCTCACAGCTAGAAGAAAGGTCACCTACTGCAAGTAAACAAGCATGGGGTCATGTGACCCAGACACCAACCTTGAGGTTAAAAACCCCAACAATGGGCAGTCAACAGTGCCATTAGGCCATAGTAACCCCGGGGTTAAAAACCCAAACAAAGGGCAATCAACAATGCCATTAAGCCCTAGTATTTCTAAAGGAAGGATCAAAGGGCCCGACCATGACCACCACTGCTGAATAACACCCCTACTAATCAGAAAAAAGGCATCTCTCCCTAGGGCACATTTGAAGGTGTGTTGGGTAGAGGTGCAGTGTCAGTTTCGAAAGCGTTTTTCATACAATATATATTATTTTTATATTTTAATGCATATGTCAACAAAACCATGTGCGTCCATCAATTCAAACCATTATACACAAATATGCAAAGTTTCTCATGTATATAGCAAATAAGAGTGCATACAACCAAAATAGCACAAAGTGCAATCTATATTTGAACCAAAGTACATCAATAAATAGGCTACATAGTATAAACTAGGGATTCTTCAAAAACTAGTTTTAAGGCCACCAACATCAATTTGAACAATCAGCACCAAAAATATCAAGGTATATAGAGGGGTTGATGTGTTTGATTAAATGCCAATCCCATACCCTCAAACATGTTAGAATCCAATGGAAAGATTGCAATCCTGAAATCCCAAAAACTATTAAGCCTGTTAAATTTTGAATGGGATCAAAATTATACTTTTTGCATTTGAAGTCCAATGAGGTTGGAACCACTCTCAAACATCCTCAAACAATTAATGGTAATGTTAAACATTTAATTTAAATGATAGAAAATGAAAAATAAAGAGAATGTCAACTATTACTTTAAGAATTTATTTTTACCATTTAATGTTACTGATGATTACTAAGGTCAGGTTTTTTGCTATTAGAGTAGGCTTTTCCTCCTTTATATAGCATTACAATGGGCCTAGGGTTAGTTCCATCACTTAAATTTTTGGTTTTTCTTTAAGAAAAATTGAAAAAAAATTGAGGGAGCATTTTTTTTTGCAAGGAAGCAAGCACTTTGCCAATTATTCCTAGACGCTTCCTTCAAAAGCAAGCTTCAGGAGCGGGGGGCGCTTCCACGCAACATAGATTTTACCTAATGATCTTGGGCATACTTTGTCATGACAATAATCTGACCTTTCAGTTTCCAGTCACCAAAAAGTTCAAAACTCTAGTAGCGTGCTTAAAAAGCAGAAGGGGTTTTGCTACCGAAATAGGCCACTTTCGGTAGTGTGCCTTTCACAAGGTTTGCACATTTCACTACCAAAAGATGCAAAACTTACATAACTAAAATACACCACATTTAGATTGAGGCAACAGGAGGTTAGGAAAAATTTGCGCAATTTTGGTGAAGGTTTTTAAAAAAATTACAGGTAAATTTTAGTGCTAACAGGAACCACTCTCAGACATCTTAAAGCTAGTAATGATAACGTCAAAATTTAAATATAAGGATAGAAAAGGAAAGATAATGGAGAAAATCATGTTTGACTTTGAGGATTTAATATTACCAGCTTATGGCTTCAAACAGCAAAGGGCGTTTTTTCTTTATTTTGTGTTTTCCCCCACAGAAGAATGATTTATCCCACAGGAACAATTCACGTATGGAACTGGAATGAACGGACCTCCTGATCCAGTTTAGCTACAAATTGAGGGTGCATCAGTCCAGACCAGACAGTCCTGGTATCACAGACATGTTCTGATTGAAAGTCTTATGATATCAATTACAAGCTTGAAACCCGATTTCACAAGATGGGTGAATGTTGAAATGGACCCTAACTGAAATAATGAATGAAGTTAACAGTGAATTTGGAATAATGATGTAGAAGTTAGACCTAATCAACGGAGCCCAACATGACTGCAGCACCAGCTAACAAAATGGCTCTCCAATCCATCCCAACAGCAGTAACAATAACAACGAGAACCTTGAGGCTGGTCAACTGGAGTAAAAATAATAGCAACTCCTGTTATTTAACAGAACCAAAACTAAATTCAAATCTGTGAATAAATTTATAGATTGGAAACTAAATTGTTTGAACCCCATTGAAGCCCCCGAAGAAAATGATCAGAAACTAAAATATACATATGAAGTTCATTTATATATAAACATAAAAAAACATGTGTCACAATTCAAGGCATTGCTCACTGGAAAGTTCAATGGTCCTCTTGATTGCAGAGACTTTAGCATGCATAAAAGGGAACAGAACACTAGGACCAACGTAGGACTGATAAGGTAAACAAGACCTTACTCATATTTGTCCTTGTTATTCTTTCATAAGGGTTGTTGATGAAGGGTGAGAAAGAAGATTCCATTCTCTACTTGCAATTAGTACATACTATTAATCAGTGTTCAAAATATCTCCGATTTCTCCCAATATTTCCAACTTTTTATTAGTTTTTCAGATCTGATATTTTCCGATGATTTCCAATATTTCTGGTAAGTTTATTTCTGAATCCTCTGCGATATATTCTCCGAAGCAAAATTTGCAACATTGCTATTAATTACAATGTACATAGTGAAAAGGATATATTATATAACAAATGTCAAAACAGAGGCAAATAGGAGCTCTATATTTTCACAGTACCTTCCATACTTTGTTAAGGTTTCTTGAGTCCAAGTGAGTCGGGAAAATCACCATGATGTAGAATTTTATGAGAAAGCAATAGATCCATACATTCAAGCAAAACCACCCAGCAAAGTTCTATCTGCCTGTCTTTATTTTGAACTCAATGTCACCTACTTTAAGATCATGAAGTGCAAAGAATCATCCACGGCTCTTTAAGGCAGCAAAATATTGTCACCAACAACCAGACATTCGCATGAAAAAATCACCAATAATGAATATGATTATGGAACAAGGCGTTACATTCTATAAAACCCAGTCTCATAGCAGCAAGAGAAGCCTTTAAAAATTTGCACATCATACAACCTAAAATGAATGACAGCTTGTATGCTGAAACAGACGGGACATTAAAATTTTAAATAGCTTAGGCAATGTAAAGCAGCTACTTATTACCAACATACAATGAACATCCTCCAAAAGAGGTTTGGGCCATGAAATAACTCTCCTAAACAATTAGTCATGTACAACAAATGCAGCTCTCAATCACCAACCAAGGGGGCTCCCAACATCCAAAGGGAGAATTCAAAGAATTGGGCCATTGAAACTAAAAGGAAGAGATGAAGTTAATTGTGAAAAAATAAAGAATGATGGTTAGTAACTTGGTATAGATTGTGTATCGACTATCAAACTAATACCAAATTAACCAATTCTTGAGGACGAAATTCAGACACAGATATACAAGAATAACTGTACCGCTGGCTAACCTGGTAATTATTGCTTCAAGGTCGAAGCATTTTTGAAGACATAATAGTGTATCTCCTATAGTCTAGAATAGCTAATATATGATAACTATGTTAAAATTAGGGTTTTAAACAAAAAATTTAATTAATGCAGAAATAAGCAGTAAAATACTACTGAAATAAAATCATAAATTGTAGGACAGCAGCAGTAATAAAAAAAATCTAATTAACAAAACAAAGAATCAGGTCTGATAACTTACTTTATGAGAAGAGCCTTCCTTGTACTCAAGTAACTTTCAGATCAGACCTTGCCTCTCAGAGGTATGTCACGTCCCCACCCTTCTACCGGCGAGAGGACGCAACTATAACGCTAACAACCCGGGCAATCTAGCCCCATGAACATAAAATAAAAATGCATTGAACTTAAACATACACAGATGCATAAAAAATGAACATACAACGGAAGCATTCTCAGCATTTTAACATGTTCATATTAAATCATAATCACATATACAGATGCAGAGATAAAACAGACAAGAGATACTTATCTTTAACAAAAGCTTGTCCCGCAACCAGCTATGTCGCTGCAACGTTCCACCCAACCATAAGCCAATGTGCTCCTCAATCACTCAGCAACACTGCCAACCCCGAGCTGGGCATGATTCCACAAGGAATAAGGGGAAACTAACAAGCTCACACGTAGCCAAGGGGTACACAACAATACATAGCCAAGCCAACAGAGTTGGGTTTATCAGACTATCAGGAGCTGGAAACGCTGGCTACTAAGCTAGTGGGCTCACTGAAGAGCTAAGGACACCTGCACCAGAGCTATCCTGACTTCTAAGACATCCACACACACCCAACACAAGGAATCATGCCCTTCTCTGCTGCACAGTCCCTCAAGCCATGACTTCCCTTCTAGTGCTATTCATGGGGTGTAGAGAAGAGAGCCAGCCCTCTAGCTCTGTCTGTGAGGCTCCTAGTCACACTAGGTTTATCAAGCAAGCACAAATCTCATTTCCACTCCCAATTCAATTCAGTCCAAAGCCAAAAGATACCTCCACAACACTATACGATTTCTGGGTTTGAGGAAGAACAGTTGGGAAACAAAAACGAATTGCCAAGATGGATAAAACCATTCCCTAACAGCAATTCGATTTCCGGGGACGTTTTGGCCACGTTAACGTGGCCAAAACGGACTCAACAACACCCAAAATCGTGGGTCTCTTCTTCCCCTCAACTAGGAATTGCCAAAAAACAATTTCCAACTTGGAAACGATGGGGAAAATGCAACAAAAACGTGGGGAAAGGAAACTCAAACACTAATAACCACCAAAAACGATTTCCCAACCTGAGCAAACTGAGGTAACAACCAAAAACGTGAATGGTTCACATACAAGAAGTTTTGAGTGCCTGAGAGAGCTCACGTGAAGGTAAAATGGTGGAGAAAACATGAAAACATGAAAGCAGGGTAGATTGGCATACGTTTTTGGGTTTTTACTTGCCCAAGGAGTCAAAATGCGTTTCCCAAAGACTGATGACTTCTCCAATTCGAATTTGGGTTGTCATACCTTGCCCATCCCATGCAATAACCAACTCAACCAACTTTTAGAAGTAATAAATGATTGGGTGAATAAGACAAGAAAGGTAGTTGACAGTTTTGGTGGGTTCCCCCTTTGACATTTGGCTTCTCCCCATTGGCCCAAAGGTTTGGATATTTCTCCACCCATATCCTTAGGAAATCATGCCCCCATCTCATTATTGTTGCATTGACATAGTTGGTTGTGGGTATTTTAATTAAAATGCATATGTACATGGTGTCTATAATTATAACGTGCCTGGCTAGCACAAAATACCATCGGCAACGATTTTAATCGCCGGAACATAAAACGATAATCCATGGTGGGGCTTTTAGCCTTTAGCTCCACACCACGATTAATTACAATATATACATCATATACATTTAATGCGGACGGGGTCAAAACCAGGGTGTTACATTCCCCTCCCCTTTCAAAAGCACTGTCCACAATGCTTTACAAAATTGAACAAAATGCTACACTGGCATTGCCTCGGTGTTCCGCAGAATTGAACAAAAACGGATGTGCCAATCGCATGGCATCCTCAAGCTCCCATGTAGCCTCTTCAGGACCATAGTGCTCCCATTGCACCTTTACCTGCCCTATGGCTCGGTTCCTGAGCATTGTGACCTTCCTGTTGAGGATGCGCATTGATTCAATTTGGAATTCTCCCTTGGGTTCCACCTGAATCACATCCCAATTTATCACATGGTTAGGATCATGTACATATTTCTTAAGCAAAGAAACATGAAAAACATTATGAGCTCTAGTGCTAGCAGGCAATGCAAGTCTATATGCAACTGGCCCTATTCTTTCAAGCACTTCAAACGACCCACAATATCTAGGTGACATCTTGGCACAACTTCCAAGCTTCAAGGAACTCTTCTTTGCCCTCACTCTGAGGTAAACATGATCCCCAACACTAAACTCTCTGTTCACCCTATGCTTATCTGCATAGCTTTTCTGTCTGTCCTAAGCTGCTTTCAGATTCTGCCTGATCTTTACAACCTCTTGTTCCATTTATTTGAGCAATTCTGGCCCAAGAACAACCCTGTTCACTGGATTATCCCATGTCACTGGTGTCCTACACCGCCTACCGTACAAAGCTTCATATGGACTCATCCCCAAGGATGCTTGCTATCCATTGTTATAAGCAAATTCTACCAAGTGTAAGTAATCTTCCCACTTAATTGGTCCGTCCATCACATACATGCGAAGCATGTCTTCAAGCACATGATTCGCTCTCTCTGTCTTCCCATCAGTCTGAGGATGGTAGCCAATGCTAAAGTTCAACTTTGTACCCAAATCTGCAAACAACCCCTTCCAAAAATTAGAAGTGAACTTGACATCTCTGTCCGAGACTATTGCCTAAGGCAATCCATGCAATTTGAAAATCTCCTTCATGAAGATCTTTGCAATGTCATCAGTCTTATGCGTAGACTTAACTGGTATAAAATGTGTTGCCTTTGTCAACTAGTCCACCACAACCATGATGGAATCATGTTGTCTCCAAGTCATTGGCAATCCTATAATAAAATCCATGGAAACAACTTCCCATTTCCATTCTGGAACTGGCAAAGGCTGCAACAAACCTGCAGGGTGTTGATGCTCAACCTTTACCTGCTGACAATTTATGCACCTTGAAATATACTCGGCCATATCCTTTTTCATTCCTGGCCAAAAATACTGCTTTTGGCTGTAGCAATTGTCTTATGATATCCTGGATGACCAGAATATGGAGCTTGATGGATCTCGTCCATAACTATTCTTCTCAAATCTGCTACATTTGGAATATAGACTCTGTTCTTATAAGTAAGAAGTCCATCTTCTTCCAATTTATATCCCTCATACCTTTCTCAAGACTTTGCTGCTGCAATTTGTCTTTTACCTACTCATACAATTCATCTCCGGTAATATGATTAACAATCTGCTGTCTCAAATCTAATTGGCAAATACTAAGAGATGCCACATGCATTTCCTGCACCTTCCTGCTGAGTGCATCAGCTACCTTATTCTCTTTTCCTTTTATGTGCTTGATTTCAAAATCAAACTCACATAAAAACTCCAACCATCTAGCTTGCCTAGCATTTAACGCTAGCTGATCAAACAAGTACTTCAGACCACAATGGTCTGTCCTTAGTTCAAATCTTCTGCCCATTAAGTAATGCCTCCACATCTTGAGAGCATGTACTATGGCTGCAAGCTCCAGATCATGAGTGGCATATCACGTGGATGTCTTGCATAAGGACTCCCCCAAGTCCTTGACCACATGCATCAGTACACAACACAAAATATTTTTCTGGATCTGCAATCTTCAATATGGGTGCACTTGTGAGAAGATTCTTCAACTGCTAGAATCTTTCTTTACACCTCGGCATCCATTCAAACTTTATTCGCTTCTTTTGCAAAGAAGTGACTGGATGTGCAACCTTGGAGAATCTTTCAATGAATCTCCTCTAGTATCCTGCAAGTCCCATAAAAGATCTTACATCTGTCACATTTCTTGGAGTAGGCCAATTCATAATGGCCTCAATCTTCTCAGGGTCTACAGATATGCCCTCATCTGAGATAATGTGACCCAAATAATGAATCCTATCTCTATAAAAGTCACACTTACTCAACTTTGCATACAACTAATGCTCCATGAGCTATTGTAATGTCAATCTCAAATGTTCTTTAAGCTCTTCCTCATTCTTAGAATAGATAAGAATGTCATCAAGGAAAACAAAAACAAACTCGTCCAAATACCTGCTGAAGACACTATTCATAAGGCACATAAATGTAGTTGATGCATTTGTGAGACCAAATGGTACCACTACAAACTCATAATGCCCATACCTTGTCCTGAAGGTTGTCTTATGAATATCTTCATCCTTGATTCTTACCAGATGGTAACCAGACCTCAAGTCAATCTTGGAAAACACCTTTGCTCCTCTCATTTGATCAAAGAGGTCATCAATTCTAGGCAAAGGATATTTGTTCTTCACAGTGACTTTGTTCAGCTGTCTATAATCAATACACAACCTGAGTGTACCATCTTTCTTCTTTACAAACAAAACTGGTGCTCCCCAAGGAGACACGCTGGGCCTAATATACTTCTTCTCCAACAACTCTTGCAGTTGCATCTTCAGCTCTAGCATTTATGGTGTACTCATCCTATAGGGTGTTTTGGACACTGGCGTTGCTCCTGGCACAAGTTCAATTGTGAAATCAATGTCCCTCTTTGGAGGAAGCCCTGGAATCTCATCAGGAAACGCATCCCTGAATTCCTGCAACAGATGAAAGTCCTCCAACCTAGGAGTTTCATCCTCTGTTGCCTCCAAAACATTAGCTGTATACAACCAACAACCTTTCCTACAGAACTTCTTCAACTGCATTGCTGAAACCTACCTTACTAAAATCACCTTTGGAATGCCTTTCACAACTCTTGGGTTCCCTTCTTCATCCATGCTTTCAAAAGTCTTATTATAACAGTCAAGATTTACCTTGTGCATGTGGGGTCCTCCACATTTCCAACATTGGAGTGGTCCTCTGTTCTGCTGTGGCTCTTTAGGCTTTTATCCCATCACTTTGGCTGGCTGCTTCTTAGCTTGTGACGGTTGTTTCTATTGATTCCTGAAGTTAGAAGGTTTGAAACATTTCTTCCTTTGGTCAGAATTCTCGTTCCTTTTGTCCTTCCATGTCTTCTGGTAATCAGGTTTTCCTTTGCTTTGTTCATAGCAGTACTTAGCCTTCCTTATTGCTTCTTCCAGAGTTCTAGGTTCATAAAACTCAATTCTGTCTTTGTAAGACTGAGGCAATCCACTTAGAAAACGTTGGATCTTCACCTTTTCATCTTTGATGTACCTGACATACCTTAACAATTCCAAGAACTTATTTGCATACTCTTCCATGGTCTGCTCTCCCAATCTCAGCTCATGGAACTCCTTAATTTTGTCATCATAATACCTGTCAGAGAGGTATTTCTACTTGAAATACTTCTTAAACTGTTTCCACTTAAGTCTCCTTTCACTGATCCTCTTTACTTGCTTGAAGTACTCCCACCAAATGGATGCCCTTCCATTCAGATTGAATAAGGCGACCCTTGCCTTCATGTTTCCCGAATAATCCTGAACTTGGAAATACTTCTTTATCCCAAGAAGCCAAGATTCAGCCTCTTGTCCAGTCTTTACCTCACCATCAAACGTAAGAGGTTTAGCCTTCTTGAATTCATCTCGAGAGCGATCCCTGTGGCGCCTCTTTCTCTTGCTCTTGTGAGAAGAAGAGCTTGAATCCCCACTGGATTCTTCTGAGTCAGATGATCTACTAGAAGTCCTTCTTCTTCTTCTAGTACTGCTCTTACTGCCTTCTGGTTTTGTTGTATCGTGCCCAGAGTCCATCTTTCTTTGCAAGTCGGTCAAACTTTGCAACATAGTAGCATTCAACTGATGCTGCTCTTCCTAAGCTTTAATCAAACTTCTCATGGTAGCTACAATGTCTGGCGAAGTCTCTTGAAATCTCCTTCCATTAGATTCTATATCATCATTTCCAACTCGGACATTTTCCCCCATGGCATCTCGTGCATGTTCGTAGGAATCTTGTGCATCATATCCATCATGGGTTCTCATGGCTGAACCAAGACTCACTCTACCAAACCTTACTATCTGGAATGTTGCCTTTGAAGGTAACTATAATTTTGCAAAATGTGTTAATACATACCACTGTTAACCACATAACATTCAAATGAATTCTAAATTACTTACCTTTACTTCGAAAAATCATACATTGACAACTTTGTCAAAACATAAAATTTTCTTTCCCAAAGAATGACTGTCTGAAGGGGACGACGGGGGTCAAGGGGGCTTGCCCTCTTGTGGCTTTTTTTTGTAAATACATCAATTTCACGCAATCTGGTGCATAAATAGGCTGCCATTTTTCACCCTTCAGGCCCCTTAAATCCTACTGAAAACCCTGCTGAAATTCTCTGTTTCGGCAAAATTTTCCTAAATCTTCACTTGCTGCATCGAAAAAAATTTCAACATTTGTAGCGGAAAAAATTTTGACTTTCACCCGCTGTAGCGGCTCCTTCCTCTTTTTCCACCCGCCGCCGTAGCGACTTCAACTTCTTTTTCGTTCCGCCGCTGTAGCGGCTTGATTTCCGGTTTTCAGCCGCCGTTGTGGCTTGATCTTCAACTTCCGGCCGCCGCTCGTCGGCTCAACTCAACCGATGTTCATCGGCTCTGAACTTCACTTTCTCGCCGAAGTATCGGCTCTTTCCTTAAGTTTCGTCCGCTGCGTCGACTCCATTTTCTTTTTCCACCAGCCGTCGATGCGGCTCAAACTCTAACTTCCTTCCACAACACATCGGCTCCGAGCCAAACTTACCCCTGCCGCTGTAGCGGCTCGAATTTCATCTCCTGTCCGCCGCTGTTGCGGCTCGGACTTCAATTTTCTGCCGTTGTTCCACACTTAGAAAATATATATATATATATATTTTTGGGAAAAAATTCTTCCGCGGCGAAATTTCCCTCTTTTTCCCGTCGACGTTGCGGCCATCTCCTTGGGACCCAGCCGACGCTGCGGCTCCCCCATCAATTATCTGTCGCCGCCGGCTCAATCCTTTTCTTTCGGCTTACCCCTGTTGGATCCCTCTGGGCGACGCAACCACTACAGCGGCTTGAACTTCATCTTACGCCCGCCGTGTCGAGGAAGAAACTGCCAAAGTCCCCACCATATCGGAAGGATCTCAGATTGTCATCCGCCATTGCAGCTCTGCTTCGAGTTTCTCAGCCGACATAGAGAACATCCCATACTTCGAAAAATTCTGAATTTTTCTCTGTCTGCTGCCGGGTTCAACTGAGGTTACCTCACTACTCTGTTAACTAAGTTTTCTTGGCCCATAGAAGCCCACTGTTGCAACCTGAGAGCTTTGATACCAATCTGTCACATCCCCACCCCTCTACCGGTGAGAGGACGCGACTATAACGCTAACAACCTGAGCAATCTAGCCCCATGAACGTAAAATAAAAATGCATTGAACTTAAACATACACAGATGCATAAATAATGAACATACAACGGAAGCAAAAATCATTCATTCTCAGCATTTTAACATGTTCATATTAAATCATAATCACATATACAGATGCAGAGATAAAACAGACAAGAGATACTTGTCTTTAACAAAAGCTTGTCCCGCAACCAGCTACGTCGCTGCAACGTTCCACCCAACCATAGCCCAGTGTGCTCCTCAATCACTTAGCAACACTGCCACCCTCGAGCTGGGCAATGATTCCACAAGGAATAAGGGAAACTAGCAGGCTCACACGTAGCCAAGGATACACAACAATACATAGCCAAGCCAACAGAGTTGGGTTTATCAAGCTATCAGGAGCTGGAAACACTGGCTGCTAAGCTAGTCAGCTCACTAGAGAGCTAAGGACACCTGCACCTGAGCTATCCTGACTTCTAAGACATCCACGCACACCCAACACAAGGAATCGTCCCCTTCTTTGCTGCACAGTCCCTCAGGCCATTACTTCCCTTCCAGTGTTATTCAGGGGGTGTAGACAAGAAATCCAACCCTCTAGCTCTGTCTGTGAGGCTCCTGGTCACACTAGGTTTATCAAGCAAGCACAAATCTCATTGCCACTCCCAATTCAATTTAGTCCAAAGTCAAAAGATACCTCCACAACACAATACGATTTCTGGGTTTGAGGAAGAACAGTTGGGAAACTAAAACGAATTGCCAGGATGGGTAAAACCGTTCGCTAACAGCAATTCAATTTCCAGGAACGTTTTGGCCCTAACGTGGCCAAAACGAACTCAACAACACCCAAAATCGTGGGTCTCTTCTTCCCCTCACTGGGAATTGCCAAAAAACGATTTCCAGCTTGGAAACGATGGGGAAAATGCAGCAAAAACATGGGGAAAGGAAACTCAACCACTGATAACCACCAAAAACAATTTCCCAGCCTAAGCAAACTGAGGTAACAACCAAAAACGTGAATGGTTTTCACATACAGAAAGTTTTGAGTGCCTGAGAGAGCTCACGTAAAGGTAAAATGGTGGAGAAAACATGAAAGCAAGGTAGAATGGCATACGTTTTTGGGATTTTACTTGCCCAAGAAGTCAAAACACGTTTCCCAAAGACTGATGGCTTCTCCAATTCGAATTTGGGTTGTCATACCTTGCCCATCCCATGCAATAACCAACTCAATCAACTTCTAGAAGTAATAAATGATTGGGTGAATAAGACAAGAAAGGTAGTTAACAGTTTTGGTGGGTTCCCCCTTTGACATTTGGCTTTTCCCCATTGGCCCAAAGGTTTGGATATTCCCCCCCCCCCCCATATCCTTAGGAAATCATGCCTCCACCTCATTATTGTTGNGATTTTAATCGCCGAAACATAAAACGATAATCCATGGTGGGGCTTTTAGCCTTTAGCTCCACACCACGATTAATTACAATATATACATCATATACATTTAATGCGAAAGGGGTCAAAACCAAGGTGTTACAAGGCAAGTCAATAAATGGAACAAAACTGACCCTTACTTGAGGATATGAACATACCTGAGAGAGAGAGACAAAGTACTGAAGGGTAGGATTAGACAGGTACTGCAGAAGGTACAGTAGCTTAGAGAGGGTACGGCCTAGCTAAGAACATCCTTAAGAACATCAACCGAGGCAATCAATAAATGCTACCAGTCTAAGCAACCCTCTTTCAAGTCAACGCTAGGCAAGAAGACACAGCGCAGCTTCAAAATAAGCCTCAATCAGCTGATGGCACCCACAGAACAGATCTCGACAGCAGACAGCAGCTTGAGGAAGTTAGCACAGCCCCAAAATAGACCTTAAACACCAAACAACAATCCCAAGACAAACCTTAACGACAGACAGCAGCCTTAGAAAGTCAACGCTGGGCAAGGAGACCAAACGCAGCCTCGAAACAGACCTTAACCAATAGGTAGCAACCACAAGACGACCTTCAAAGTTCAAACAACAGACGGCAGCCACAGGACAAATCACAGTTCACACGTGTCGTAGAAGGGAGATGTGGACAGCTATTATAACCCTCAAAAAGGAGCAGCGCTGTGAAGGAGAGCCTAGTGCAAAAAAGCACCCAAGCAATAAAAAACCTAGAAACCCTTGACGTGTCACCCAACAAGTGTATCAAAACCCTATAACAGTCATAAGAAATCAGATCTCAACTTTTCTCTTCAAGATACCTTTACAATGAAAGGCTAGGCATGTATTTATAGCCTCTCAATGACCTCCTAGGAGGTTCTCCTAATTCTTTATTGACTTTAGAGTTACTCTAACAAGGTCAAGACACCCTATCTTTTAGGAAGGTTTCACACAATAAAGAAATATAATTTATTGTTATGACGTCTTAGGAGAGGTCCTGGGAGGATATATAAGACATGACAAAGGATAAGATGGCATGCACAAGTGGGACGCTAACACATAAGGCTAACAAATTAGGGGTCAAAACAAGGCTAAGCCAACACAAAGGCTAACCACAAGTCAACAAGAGGACTAATGACAAGGAGGGGAAACAACCCTACTATCTCTCTCTCTCTCAATGTATGTGGTCCACATGTCTCCCATGCAATAACTGGAAGTTTATCATCACCATACAAGGAAGGTTGAAACTGGATGATGTGATCCTTTTATCCTCCTGAGTCATGAATGCTCCCAAGGACAAATGCTAGTGACTCCATCAAGGGGTGGCCAGTGCCTTAAGGAAACAACCTAGCTCAACCCTCTCGAAGACCTAGGAGAGGCGGACATCACACATCATCATCTTGGTTAACTGAACAAGATCCACCTAGTTAACTGACCAGGTACCCTAAGGATCAGCTAGGGGCACTAGATAACTACTAGGGGCTTATCTAACTTGGTCCTAGACCAAGTTCCCTAGATATCTGATAGGGTTATGCACTACTTAGTCCCAGACCAAGAATCTCGTTGGTGTAACTGACCAGGAGGCCCTAATGATCAGCTAGGGGATTTTGCCATGGCTTTGTACTGCTTGGTCCTAGACCAAGATCCCTAGATAACTGTTAGGGGCCCTAGATACCTGCTAGGGACTTAGACTTCTTGGTTAACTGACCAAGATCCGTCGTTAACTGACTAGGGTGCCATTCCCAAAGAATGGCTCTCGCAACTACATTATCTTTAACACTCCCTCTCAGCAAGAGACGCATTCTCAACAACACCAAGCTTGTCTCGAAAGTACACAAACTTTGTCGTGGACAGAGGCTTAGTCAACACCCCGAAAGTCTATTCGTCTGATGAAACAAACTAAGGTCTGATGGCATTTCTCTATACCATGTCCTTCGCATAGTGATACTTCATCTTGAAACTGTCATAGAACACAGGATTTTATGAGAGCTTCATACAGCTCTGGTTGTCACAATGTATGATAGACAGCTCAATCCTTGCACCAAATAAATCAGCAAGTAGCTTCCTTAGCCACACTGTTATCCGACAAGCATCATTGGTAGCATATCCTGTTGTTGCGATGCTCTAGGCTATGGAGCCCTGTTTCCTACTAGACCAGGAAATCATAATCGATCTCATACTGAAACAATATCCATAATTGCTCTTCCGGCCCAAGGCACTTCCTGTTCAATCTAAATCTGTATAGCCATGAAGCATTACACCTCCACTAGAAATGTATCTGAGCCCATAAGCTACAGTACTCCTCAGATATCTGAGAATATGAATGGCATCCACCAAATGTATGTGCCACTGAACATGCACTAACTAAGAGTTAACTGAATAACAAACACTGGTCCTGGAGTGTACCAAGTACATCAATGATCCAATGAGTTGGCGGTATAAGGATGGACCTACTGGATCTGAACCTGAAGCCGAGCCGTGTAACTTCTTTAGGTAGGACATCATTGGTGTGTGCATGGATTTGCAGTCCATCATTCCAAATCTATGGAGCACATCAATAGTATACTTCCCTTGAGAAAAAAATATTTCTCTTGACTTCTGCCACACCTCCAGCCCAAGGAATAAATGCATGAGGCGCAAACCTTTATTCTCAAATTATGTTGCAAGCTCCCTCTTGCATTGAGCTAAGTCATCCACATACCGAAACAAAATCAAACCTGGATGTCTTTGAGACCTTTTGCTTTCTCTAAAAGTTCCCTTTGGTGCCGCATGCTTTTCTGCTTCCTGTAGAATTTCTATGAACCAAGTTGGCCTCTTTTTGAGGAGCTTCTAGAGGCTTCTCAATAGGCTCCTCAAAGGGATCAACTAAAGGCTCCCGGGCCTCCTCCCTCTACTCATTTGAAAGAGATGACTCATGGAATGGATTCTCTAAAGTTGGAGCTTCTTGCACTTCCATGTATGCATTACTGGGAAGCTCTCTGGAGTGACAAGAAACAACTTCCTCATGGAAGGTCACATCTCTACTTTTCTTTTCTGCAATCCCATTTTGTTGGGGATTGAAGGGCACAGTTGGATCACTCTGGATTCCTGTGACCATATTCTGTGGATCGGAAAGGACTTGAATGGCATGTTCTGGAACCTTATAAAGATTGTCTTCACAAACCCCAATCACGATGGTTGAACTCATGTTTCCATTCTTATACCACATTAGAGCCTTTCCATCTGAGAAGGCTACTGTGTACCCCTTGTTTTCTAAAACTACAACTGAAAGGAGATTCTTCTTTAACCCAAAAACATATAAAAAAAATTCAATATGAATAATCATACATGAATCAAGCTAAAGGGAGGTTGAACCAACTCCTTTTATGGCATAGGTATTATCATCTCCCAATTCCACTTTCACATTGAACTTTTGGTCCTTAAAATCTGCAAGAGCCTTCCTGAATCCAGTCATATGCTTAGAGGTTCCACTGTTTATCCACCAAGAATCTACCGAGTTGGACTAGGAACCTGAGAGTGTTGAAATCTAGTAGCATTCTCTTCTTTGTTCTTGATTTTTGGTGGCATACTTGTTTACTTTCATTATGGCTCTTCCTCTTCTGTAGCCGCTGATGCATGGTACTTTCCTTTGTACTCCTTCTTAGGAGAATTCTTACAATCTTTTGCAAAATGACCAAACCAGTTGCAATTATAGCACCTTAATTTTTACATGTCAAAATGCTTACCTTGATGTTTCTTGCCTTTGTCCTTGCGCTGAGGGAATCTTATTCCCTTCTTTGTCTTGGAAGCAAGGGCATGATCCTTTTTAGTGGGAGGCCCAATCCTGCTCTAGATCCTTCCTTCTTCTTCTAAGCAATCATGCCACAACCTATTGAAACTTGGTTGAACCTCTCTTCCATTTAATGCTGCCATAAATGTCTCCCAGACTGCAGGAATACCATCTACTGATGTCTACACAAGGTCATCATCATCTACTTCAACCCCAAAGGCCATGAGTTGATCTCTTATCTGAGAGATCTTGGAGAAGAAAGAGGCAATTGGCTCATCCTTCTCCATCTTCAGTGAACGAAGTTGCTTTTTCAAAACCCTCTTCTGAGTAGGGGCCTTCTTCTCATAGTTCACACGTGTGGGAGAATGGAGGTGTGAACAGTTGTTAGAACCCACAGTGTTGTGAAGGAGAACCTAACCCAAGAGAGCGCCCAAGCAAAAGAAACCTAGAAACCCTTGACGTCACCCAACCAGTGTATCAAAACCCTAGAACAGTCAGAAGAAATCAGAACTCATTTTTTCTCTTCAAGATACCTTTACAATGAAAGGATGGGCTTGTATTTATAGCCCTCTCAATGACCTCCTAGAAGGTTCTCCTTCTAATTCTTTATTGACTTTGGAGTTACTCTAACAAGTTCAAGATGCCCTACCTTTTAGGAAGGTTTCACACATTAAAGAAATATAATTTATTGTTAGGACGTCTTAGGAGATGGTATATAAGACATGACAAAGGGTAAGATGACACACACAAGTGGGGCACTAACACATAGGGCTAACAAAGGAGGGGTCAAAACAAGGCTAAGCCAACACAAAGGCTAACCACAACTCAATAAGAGGACTAAGGACAAGAAGGGGAAACAACCCTACTATCTCTCTCTCAATATATGTGGTCCGCATTTGTCCCATGCAATAACTGGAAGTTTATCATCACCATATAAGAAAGGTTAAAACTGGATGATGTGATCCTCTTATCCTCCTAACTGCTCCTAAGGTCAAATGCTAGTGACTCCATCAATGTGTGGTCAGTCCCTTGAGGAAACAACCTAGCTCAACCATCTCGAAGACCTAGGAGATGAGGAGATCAACATCATCAACTTAATTTAATGACCAAGATCCACCTAGTTAACTGACCAGGTACTCTAGGGATCAACTAGGGGCCCTAAATAACTGCTAGGGGCTTATCTGACTTGGTCCTAGACCAAGTTCCCTAGATATCTGCTAGGGCTATGCACTACTTGGTCCCAAACCAAGAATCTCTTTGGTGTAACTGACTAGGAGGCCCTAATGATCAGCTAGGGGCTTTTGCCATGGCTTTCTACTATTTGGTCCCACACCAAGATCCCTAGATAACTGCTAGGGGCCCTAGATACCTGCTAGGGACTTAGACTGCCTGGTTAACTGACCAAGATCCCTAGTAATCTGACTAGGGTGCCATTCCCAAAGAATGGCTCATGCAGCTGCATTATCTTTAACAAACTATAGATCACAGGCTAAGTAATAAATAGATATAGGCTACATAATCTAAACAATAATTATTTATGAATAATAGGCTCCTTTACAATATGTCACATTTATGGACAAATATGTATAAATTGTGAACAAATGGTGTATCATCATCACTTACCAATTATAATAAATACATTCTATACTTTCAAGTATATATCTGTGTTTGGTATAATTACTACTTAGTTATCTCCTTGATGCCGCCAAAGTGCATGTGCAAGTTAAAAGGATTTTAACATACTAGGAAGAGAAGAGCATAATAACCACTTCACTGATGATTCTCTCCTCTCGCTTACCTGAGTCTGTTCAATCTGCCTTGGGTTGCGTGGATATGTTTTATATTTCAGCAGGCACAGTCATTGGTGATCAGAAGCCTGATTCTGGTTCGTCAGAACAGATATTTAGCCCACTTGGCTCAATTGTCCTTGCCAGTAGGTTCATGGTGGGCATATTGTCAGGTATTTGGGTGCTCCCTTTGGTGTCAACATTTCTTTAACAGGCCAGATTGGATCTATAAGGCAGGCCAGCTTCACAAGGCTCTTCATGCATCACATACATAAGAGAGATACTCAACAGAAGATGTGATACTAAGACTCATCTCTGCAAAAGACAATTACAAATTGAATAGCAATAGGTTGTGCATTTGGTGCTATGGAAGGCTAGCACCTGCCAGCTTTAGCAGACTATTTGTGTGTCACGTCCATTCAGAGAGACACTCAACAGGTGGAATGCGAGATCCAAAACCCTTATCCCTGCAGAAGACGCTTACAAACTGAATAGCAATACCCCTAGCCCATCTGGAGGGATTGACTTTGGTGCTATAACAAGCCAGTTTGGATCTATAAGGCATGCCAGCTTTACCAGGCTAATCATGTGTCACATCCATTCAGAGAGATACTCAACAGATGGTCGGATGAGGACAAAGAAAAGAAATCGAATGTGCACATTAAAACAATTTGGAAGCACTTTCAGTTCATGGTCTTGCATGGTCAGTGGTTTATCAGGACTTACCCTCTAAGGCCACACCAATGTATGGACTGTATCACTGAGATCATTCAACATATTTTTTGGAAGTGCAGACATTCCAGAGCATGTTGGGATCTGATTTGGACCTCTTGGAAGCATCTTCTCTACAAACATTTTCTGTGGAGAGGTGCACTGTAGGAAATTGTGATGCAGTTGCTCCAACTCACTTTCAAGATGTCCTGCATTGTATCAGAACAGTTTACCTGTACTCCATCTGGACGATGCACAGCAATGCAGCTTTCATTGGGGCCCAATTTTCTTTAGAAGCCTTTCATAAGATGTTCCATGCTGATTTTAAGAGCGAGATTACAGCCAAGGGTGTTCTTCTTAGAAAGGATGCTAAATACTGAGATTCTAAAGTTCGATCCATCTTAAGGACCTTTTCATTGTCCTATTTGTTTCTTGTTATTATAAGCAGCATTTATTTGAAAAAAAAAGATGGCCCTGCACTTATCTAGAATCCATGTTCTAAAATGGCTTTTGAGGACACACATTGATTGAATAGGCTCCTGTATTTTGTCTTAATGGTCCCAAGGAATTCTCCACGGTTTCTTTTAGTTTGAGCACAATGTAAACTAATTTCCTACATTGAATGTACATTTCACTTAATTGTAAATTTTAAAAAATCATCTCTTATTCATCCTTAAACGTTTCTTCTTTCCATAGCCTAAGAATATGCCATGATTCATATTTTGCTATATAAGGTATAACATATGACTTAACTGCATCATGATAAGTACTCCTTTCATTATGAATACAGAGCAACTGCTACACACACTGAACGTATTATTAAATAATTTAAACAAGAAAAAGGTTCAAATAGAGAACAAAACATCTTACCCAGCTGATCAAGGTTCAGCGAACCATCCAGTTCATATCTTTCTCTTGAATCTGCAAACTACTTGAGATCTACAGTCAACAAGAATGTTGCTGAAAGTTGATTTCCAAGTGCAAATACTGTGAGTGAATCGAGCAGTGGTAAGACTGAAGAATCGGATTTTAAGCTTTATGGAGATTTAACCGACAAAAATATTACATTCGTGAGATCTAGCAGTGGAAAATTAACTGACATGGTTGATATTTAACATCCATGAAAAATTACTTGCCCATTCAAAAGGAACTGCAAAGGCTATTGATAATTTCAAGACAGTGCACAAGATCAGCACTCTGAGGCTTACCCTGTAGAATGCAAATTGCTAATTGTGTGGTGAATTTTAGGAATGTAGAGATCCAAATATTTCCCACAAAAATGCCGCGTGAAACTGAAATCGAAGGGAAAGGTCCTTTGGGCAGCAGCAAGGCATGGCACCCTTAAATAAATATGATTTGTCTTGAGTCAGCACTCAGGTGTGAAATCCAGATCTCATTAAGACTGAGTTTCAATTTCATAATGGCAATTCGTCACTGAACAATGTAGACTCCTTCGGATGCATCGCTGCAATGCACAAGCAATGTGGAAGAAAGAAATAAATGGTAAGAAATATAAGTACTCCCAGGTCAGCTTCTTCACCAACAGCTGGTTGACGTGGACTTCGCCAATAGATCTGACTGGCACACCATAAGCAATAAAGGCTTGCAATTACCCCAATAAGTTGCAGAGATTTGCTCGATTGACTTCCAACTTTACCAGGTTTTATCCTGCATGAACAAAGAAAGAAGAAACAACTCACATGGATATAACTGCAGCCCTTTAACATCAATACTAAGCATCTTACAAAGAAAGGAATTGTTGTGAAACGTTAATAAGCCCAAAAGAATACAGTGAATAGCTTGTTAGGAAAAAACAATGTTGAAAAACTCAGCCTGGCAAACAATTCAGTGAGGCTAGACTGTGAAAGTGACTCAGACTTGGCAAAACCTTAAAATCATTTAAAATGAATGTTATATTTTTCATATTTGGAATTTATATTAGATGCTGGTGTTTTCCATCTTGCCCACAAGTTGGACTCACCAAGCAGCGAAGAATGCACAAGTTACTCAAATCTGAACCATTGCTAGCGTGTTTGACTCACTGGCAGAGAGTTAGACTCAGATGAGTTTAACATGGCTCCACCATAGGACCAAACAGAGTTTGACTCAGGAATACTCAGAAGACTGCAATTTTTCAACTATGGAGAAAAGAAACAAATTAATCTGACAAACCAAAGTTAGGAGAGGTAAACAAACAAAGGAGAACTAGAAAACGGGCGGGAAGGAAGGAAAATATATAATGCAAAAGGGAGTTTAAACAAACCCAATTATAAAGTATAAGGAACATAGCTTCATTTGCATTAGGAGTTCTTAGGTTTACAAAGTGTGGACTTCATAAAGAATAAAAGTAACTGCTCTGACTCTGGGCCTAATTCCTGATGGCAAAGATTCTAAGTTCTAACACTACAAATAACTTATACAGGATTCTATTTTTTTAGTAACAGAGAGAAAAAAGGCACAGCTTGACACATAAACCAATCACACAGGACTCTAGACCTAGATTTAATTTAAAAAATGGAAGGATGGCCAGAAATCTATATGCGCTACTAAATGTACTCATTATCCATTAATATTATTATGCACATCAACCACACATTCTAACTGATGAAAATGAAAGGAGTTCAAACGTATCATTCAGATATCCATAAATATTGAAGTACCTGTTTATGTAAATAAACCCCCCAAGTAAACAGGTGCACAAAATACCAACCACTATAACAGCTTCATTATTGACTGGAGCTCTTCCCTCCCACCATCCTGTACTGATTATCCAAGTGAATGTAGTAGAATGTCCATTTTCCTGTTGAACATCAAGTATCCAGAATAATCAGCATACATATGAAAATGTTTTGATGAGAAACAGCAAATACAAATTAATTTACAACAATACAATTTTGAAACAGAAAGACATGAAACCACGCACAAAATTCAGAAAAAGTTGCTTATACAGAAAATGTCAATAAGGAGGAAAGACCCAAGTTTAAATTAGGCAAACTGACTTCAAGAAAAAAGAACAGTAGCTTTTATTCTCTCAATGGTTGATCAGTGGCTGTGGTCTCAGAAATTGTGACTTTTCGGTTCCACCACAATGTTATTGCCCAGACCCATCACATTGAATTCGGCCTGGCTGGCCTGTCAGGCCACGGCCTTTCAGTCATAAGGCAGATAGGGGCACCATGGGGTTCCCATCACCAAAAACCACCATTGTTTTGCTAGCTGCAACCAGTCCAGAGAGCAGAGATAGTGCCCTGACTCCCTGCAAGTTTGTTCCCACAATGTAACACAAGGTAATAACTCTCATCATGATATTGAATTTTGAAATTTTCTAATACCGAATACGATAGTTTAATTAATCAATTTCATGTAGGCACCATGCCGGGGTACTTTTTCAGGAGGGTGCCTCCTAATGCTGTCATCCTAGGTTGGATCAGGGAGGTGTGGAAGACACGGGGCTGGCACTACACCCATAGTCGCAGCTTAACCAAGGACTTGATTCTGTTCTAGATTAATGACTCAGCTCATGTGGTTGAGATCTTAAGAAGACTCTTGGGTCTGCAAAACACTTGTGTTCTCTTCATGGTCCACTGATTTCTCAGCAAACGAAGCCAGTCAACTATCCCATCTTGTTTGGGTCAACTTCCCTGACTTAGCGATGCAATTCTGGCCAGCCCTAGAGCACATCTCTGCCCCATTGCGAAGTTTTATTTGCCACAAGCCAAAGAGGTTCTTCAACCCTAGAACTCAGCACCAATTTTGCATTAAGGTTGACCTGTCAAAGGTCCTTACGGAATTCATGTTAATTCAGGTGAGGGATAGGATCCACAGTTAGCTGGTTCCTATATCAATCTTCCCAACACTTTTTTCCATGTCAAACCCTCCACGACTATATCTGTGATTGTCAGATCATGTCTCAGGTCAACCCACTAGGAGACCCAAGTTGTCAGGATGACAAAGAGATCGTGGATCTGGTAAACACTTCAGAAAACCCTAATCCAGCATAAACCTTGAACAGAAATATCACATAAAGAGAAGTGAACCCGTGAACAATAGAACAAGACATATGATGCACTTAAGCACAAGAATTCACTAAAATGAATCCAAGATGGATGATACAAAGGACTCATAAGGTGTGTATTTATACATGGCTTATGAGGTGAGGCACCTTCCCCCATATGGGGGTTATGGACCCACATAAATGCCTCAGTGGGGCTTTAGCCACCTAGAATAATATTAAATAATGTTGACTAGGTCAGCTATTAAACCATAACCTAGTAATACAGTAATGAGAGTGCTTAGCCATAATGTCAAGTAACCAAAAGTGAAGATTACCATCATTTAAACACCCCACCTTAATCTAAGCAAATGGGGCAATGGAGAAAGATGAAAAAGTACAAAGGGAGAGTGCATACCCAACTCAATAGATAAGAAAAGAAAATTTTATTAATGTCCAACAAATGACCACAAAAGTATGTCAATGGGACTGTGTGGTACCATGACATCAATAAAAGTTGGAGTGCTAAGGCGGCTCCTATAGTTGTAACAAGACAGAGTGCATTTGTGATGACTCAACTCAATACAAATGTGGAATGGTTTATGGATACCTAACGATCATCAACATAGAACTGCTCAACTCCTGAACAAATGCGGTAAGTAGTCACTAGAAGAGGGGAGAGGGCTTGTAATGACCCAACTCAACAAAAAAGTGGACCTGATAATCTGCTGGAAGAATGCCACCACCAAACTGCTCATCCTCTAGGAAACTACAACACTAAACCACCCATCCAAAAAAGAAATATGTTGTAGAGAACATCCTAAGTAGGAATCAACTCTAAGCTCATCCCCTAGAGGAAAATGATCATTGAACTGCTTGTTTTATGAAAAAAATTGCCACTGTGACTGAACTGTTCATCTGATGGAAAATATTGTATTGGCTTGCTCATCTAATGGAGGGTTGGAAGGCATATCCTAGTCATACTGCACAACTACTGGAAGAATAGTGCCACTGATCTATCCATCTAAAGAAGTGTTGAAAGGAATATCCTGTAAGAGAGAAGAGATGGAAGTACCCAACTCTGATAAGATCAACAGTGTTGAAGTGATAGTAAGACGACCCAACTCCATATATATGAAAAAGCTCAAACACAACTAAGAATGCTCAAAAACAAGAGGGTGGGTGTGTAAATCCCCGACACAAATACACCTGAAAGAGCACCATTGAGAAGAGAGCTTGAATATAATCCGAGAGCTTCAACTCAACTGAGAGAACTCCAAAATGACAAGTGTGTGTGTGTGTGTAAATACCCAACATGTATGCACTCAAGAGAGCATACGTAGCTCAAACGGAAGCTCAAATACAAGATAAGAGTAGGTTTATAATACCCAGCTCCTCACAAAGAGTGGCTTTGGCCAAAATATGGAATATAGACCATTTAAATATAGGTGAGAGTCAGTGTGTGGATACCCAACTAAGAAACATAGTCCACTATAGCCAAAAAGGAACGAGAGGGTGACTGAATACCCATCTCAACCTCAGGTTGACTGTATGCACATCATCCGTGAAGATGCACAAGAGACCAAGAAGAGAAAACATTAGTTGACACCTTCCCCCTATAATGCTAAACGCAAGCCATCGGAAAATAGAACATTCCCAAAACACCATGGTTACCAACACGGTTCCACAACCTACCAAAGGGCGCTTCTGGCTGAAGTCTGAAAGAAAGAGCCATTGAAGTATGATGGTCAAATGAAGGAGCACCAAGGAGCACACTATGTTGATGAGAATGAAATTGCCACTTGCAGTACTTCAAAAGAGAAACCAAGATCATAGTGGCAAAAGACAAGAGCCATGTGAAACACTAATGGATTCCACATATATCATGTCCAATAAGCACAAATAACATAGTGTGGAAGACAAAAATCCATACAATCAAGTTGATCCACTAAAAGAAGCTGAGAATGTTCGATAGAGTCATCAAAAAAAAAGAGTGGGACAAAACATGTGGACCTATGAGTGGACACTACAAGAGTTGAGAGAGGGCTCCCTTTGCAAACAAACAGCCATAAGCTTGATAAATTCACTATGAATCACCAATCCATGAAATACAAGGGATGTCTCCAAATAAGGTGGAGTCAATACCCAGAATATCATTCTCTAAATACGGTATATTCAGATTTACAAAGAACACCACCATATGTGTCTTGAAGGAACAGTGCATCTAGTCTAGAAAAAGGAAGTCTTTATGAAGACCTCAAGAAAATCCACTAAAGGGACTAAAAAGGCTTGAAACCCTACTATACAAGTTGATCTATATAGTATAAACCCTAATTCCGCAGCACTTAGGGAAAATGCCACTAGTTAGTAGTCTCACAAATCTATTAAATAACCCAAATAACTATGCTACCAAGCAATCCTCCAAATCAAAAATGAAAAGTGAGCCCGACCCTAAAAAAGATTCTAAATTCCCAAATCCACAATGATATTGCCACCAAAAAAGCCTCTAAAAAAACCCTGAACAACAACAGAAAACCACACAATACCACCTTTGTTCAAAAAAGCAGCAATGAGTTTTGGTGGAAACAGAAAGATGGGGTGCACACCATTCTGCAAAAAGAAGCTGGCAAATTCATTGGAAAAAACAGAAAATACCAAAAAGAGGAGAGCGTTAGTGGTTGAAAAACTAAAAAAACCTTTAAAATGTTGTTGTCCTGAAACGGAGCTGAAAAAACCCAGGCTTCAGACCTAAAATAGTCCTAAAAAGTCCAATATTTCGCTGAACAAAAGAGAAACATGCAGGGCACTCCCCTAAAAAGGGCACAAACCTGCAAACGATCCACTTAAATCCAATGTTCCCCCAAGTTTCTGGGACGCGGGAGCGCAGGAGTGGGGAAACGCACATTGGGGACGTGTGGAGACCACCCCCAAATTTTAGAGAAATTCGAGGGGGGCGAGGGGCGTCCAGGTCTTAATAAAAAATAATATTATAAATTATTAAATCCCAGCAATAACAATTCAATGATTCATCCCATGTAAACTACTAAAAGTAAATAATAAATAGTAAATACTAAGTTTATCAATGTGCAATGTAAATCATAATATAGCAAATTAATAATACAAACACGTTATACAATTCATCATTATAATTTTTAAATTTGTCATTTGAATCTTGATATTCATATTTCTAATTTCAGTCATTGTAATTGAAAACTTGAATCAATGATATTGCATGCTAAAATAGTGAAATAGTAAATTACNAGATTAAACAACAATTAAAATTAAAAAAAAAATTTAAACTGAAATTGGGAAAATCGTGGAGTGCGTCTAGGAGCCCCTCAGTTTCTGGAGGGGGCGTGTGGGAGCCCCCCTTCACCGGAGCGTGCTGCAGAATAGGGGGATGCGCCCCCTTGTGAGTTTCCGAGAGTTTCCTGATTTGGAAGACACTGGGAAACGTTTCCCCAGGCGCCCCCGGGGCGCAGGGAGCGAGGGGGGTGCGTCCCTGACCCTGGGGGGCGAGTCCCCGTGTAACACTGCTTAAATCCACTAAAAAGGCCAAAAACTGTCAAAGGAGAAGTGCATCGTTGAAGGAGAGGATAAAAAACCCTAGAAATCTGTTGCAATCCCAAAAGAGTGTTGAAAACCCCTAGTTTCATACCTGGAGCAACCCTAAAACAGTTTTGGATACAGAAGGAAGAGTCCATATTGAACCTGATACCATGTTGGGATGATAAACAGATCATGTATCTATGGTGAACATTTCAACAAACCCTAATCCAGCATAACCCTTGAACAAAAATATCACATAAAGAGAAAGGAGCCCATGAAAAAGAGAAGAGATATGGTGCCCTTAGGCAAAAGAATCAATCACCAAAATGAACTAAGATGATGAAACAAATACCATGTAAAGATAAAAAAACCCATGAAAAAGAGAACAAGAAATATGGTGCCCTTAGGCAAAAGAATCAATCACCAAAATGACCTAAGATGATGAAACAAAATACTGATAAGGTGTGTATTTATACACAACTTATGAGATGGGGCACCTTCCCCCATGAGGGGATTATAGGCCCAGTAGGTCGACTAGTAAACCATATAACCTAGTAAATCAAGAATGAGGGCACTTAGCAATAATGTCAAGTAACCACAAGTGAAGATTACCGTCATTTCAAATAGAAGTGGGCCTTAGAACAAAGTCATTGGAACCGCTAAGAGCCAAGCCTCGGCCCCCAAAGCTCCAACCGCAGCAAGCAAACCCTCGACTAGTTCAGCACAACAAGGGAGTAGTAGTCATAGAGCTCAATCTCCCCCGCCACTCCATTCGCAAGGCAAAGAAACAATGATTGATGTCAATGGCCTGCCAAAGCATCAAGGTAGCTTATTTTTGCAGACAAGTTGCTCTACTCATTTGCTAGATTAAACAATCCCTTTGGTGCTCTTCAGGACCTCAAGAAAAACAAAGCAAATGCGATAAGATAAGATAATTATATTAACCTCCATTGAATGACCACAAAAGTAGGTCAATGGGACTAGAGGATACATCCAGTAAGAGTACAGTGTGGAAGTGCGAATGCTCCTAGAGAATGCTAAAAGCAAGATAAACGAAGTAAAAGTACCGCCTAGAAAAGTATCTGACTAGGCTAAGTACCGCAGAGATGCAACGCATTATGTTCGTAATGCATTATGAAAGTAACCTCATGGAATCTTCATCTTCGGTGACCTTGAAAGTAAACATATAGTCCTCTAAATGTTGACTTCAATTGGAGGGATGGGTTTTCTCTTTGCACAAAGTCCAAATTGCAAGGTTTATGTTGGGCACTACCTTGTATGTTATATGGCCAAGTGCTTTTCTTCTAATCATTCTTTAAAAAAAGGTGGTGTTGCTACATTGATCTCTATTCAACTTGCTTGTTTTGTTGTTGACAAAAGGGACTGACGCATCTCAAAGAGTGCTCTAGGTTTTGCTTGATCTAGATGGCTGAATTTTAGACTTGACCAACATCTATGTTTCGAATGACTCAAGGGAACATGGAACCTTCTAGTGCTAGTTGGTTGATTAGTTGTCAGATGCCACTTGGTTATATGTGGAAATTTCAATATGGTGGAGTGTCACAATCAAGGAGACAAGGGGCGTTGCTCATGCACCTTCTGTGTGGGGACTATTAATACTTGAAACCGATTGGTTCCAAGGCAACTAGAAACTGTGCATTGTCACCACACATTATCTCCCTGCGCTTCGAGTTAGAGCTTGTTAACCATGGGGGGGACTCCCAAATCACTACCGACTTTTGAGGTCAACTAATTAATCAAATAAACAATCAGTAACACTTCAATCAAAAAAAAGGTGGTGTAGCCACTTTGATCTCTCCTCAACTTGCTAGTTTTGTTGTTCACTAAGTGACTAACCCATCTCAAAGAGTGCTTCAAGTTCTACGTGATCTAGATGGTTGAATTTTAGGCTTGACCAACATCTATGTTTCCAATGACTCAAGGGAAGATGGAAGCTTCTAGTGCTAGTTGGTTGATGAGTTGTCAAAAGCCGCTTGGCTATATGTGAGAATTTCAATATGGTGGAGTCTCTAGGAGACAAGGGGCACTGCTCATGCACCTTCTCTATGGGGATTATTAACGCTTGAAATTGTCTGAATCCAAGGCAACTGGAAATAGTGCATTGTCACCACGCATTATCTCCCTACACTTCAGGTTAGTGTTTGTTAACCAAATGGTGGAAGGGGGGGAATTCTTAGCGACTTTTGAGGTCAAATAATTAATCAAATTAAAACCAATAACACTTCAATTAAAATAAAAGCTTTTGGTCCTTAAAATAATGCATTGAAATGAAAAAACAGCAAACCGGTAGATAATTTGAGGGCTGAAATTGCACAAAAATCAATACAAAAATTTATTGAGTTTGGGCATGCAACCCAATGCAACTTGGATAAATTAAGCAAGCGAATGTAAATTTCCTTAAAACCCACTCTTGAGTTGCACTGTATTTTTTTAATTTAAAACCCCAAAAAAATTACTGGCAAACACAAATGAATTTCTTCGCAAATATTGCAGCAAAAAATAAATATTGAGAAAAAAAGAAGAGCAATCACATCAATAGAGTCACCAATATTTTCAGATATGAAAACCACCAAAAAACCCAAGATGGAAAAATCAATACAGCAGTCCGAGAAGATATTTTTATTAGCAATATATAGAACAATACAATCCAGAAATTGATTTTACCCAACCTGGCAAAATCATACAACTAAAACACACTGAGAAACCCCACAAAAATTGTATGGCCTTGCGTCACTGTCTGCGTCACCCTCTACAGCCTCTGTGTTACTGTACAGATACTAACATCACTCATACGGCCTCCTGCGTCACCTGTACAGCTGCCTGCATCACGGCCCCTACGTCATCTGTACGGCCTCCCTGCATCACTGTGTATGGTCTCTGCAATTTTCATGTGTTGCCCTGTCGATCTCCGAATGGAAGTTCTTCATCTCTCTCTGCAAAATTCTCCTGCAAACTCTCTTTCTCATTCTCTGGCTGAAAGCTATGAGCAAGAAATCTCTCTCTGACAATGTGTGTCAAAGCAACTGTGTGTGTCCTCTCCACCAAATCAATTCCTTTTAACTCAATGGCCAAGCAAAAACCCTAACTCTCATTATGGATCAATGAATGAGATCCTCCGGTGAGATCAATGGCCGTGATTAGATTAGCCATTACTTAAATTATTTTTCACTTGAACTTTATAGATGTGCCTCCATTAAGTCAAATTAAAATAAGATCACATAATGCACTTTGGATAAAGGAAATGATCAATCTGGCTTCCTGTTTTATGTCTTCCATCAAGCAAGGACACAAGCAAATGATAGAAGACCTTCCTTGTTGCCACTTTTTAACACTCCCTCTCAATGAGGAAGGGATTCAGTAGCAACCCCAACTTGTCTCTGAACTTCACAAAATTGTGCCTGCAAAGTGCCTTGGTGAATATGTTTGCTACCTGCTCATCTATCTGAATGTACTCCAACCGAATGGTTCCTCTCTGTACACAGTCTCTCAAGAAATGATATCGGATGTCTATGTGCTTGTTACGATCATGGAACACTGGATTCTCAAATAGCCTGATGCCACTCTGATTGTCACAGCAAACTACTGTAGCCTCCAACTCACACTCGAATAACCCTGAAAGCAACTTTCTCAGCCACATCCCCTTCACATGCATCCAAATTGGTTGCCATGTACTCAACCTCTGCCAAGCTCAATGAAACTAACTTCTGCTTCCTGCTGAACCAAGAGACAACCCTTTACCCAACGCTAAAGCAACAACCTGAAGTGCTCTTCCAGTCTTCTACACATCTTGCCCAATCAACATCTATGAAGCCTACAAACTGTACACTCCCACTCTGCTCTTAAACCAATCTGTACCCCACTGTGCCTCTGATGTAGCGATTCACATGCCTCGCAGTTGTCCAATGCACTCTCCGAGGGTCCACCATGAGCTGACTCAGAGTTGATTGCAAAGCTTATGTATGGGCGTGTGTTAACCAAATACATGAGCGACCCGATAAGCTGGAAATACAATGTAGGATCAAACTCGTCTGAAATCAATGCATCAATCTTCCTCCAGTTGATAACTAGAGGCGTGGACATGGGTCTACAGTCCTCAATCCTGAGTCTCCTCAAGATCTCTACTGCATACTTCCCTTTACCAATGAAGAAGCACCCATCTCTCTACCAAACCTCCAGACCTAGGAAGTAATGCATCAACCCAAGGTCTTTCATCTCAAACTCAACTGCAAGGTTGGACTTGCAGTCGTCAATCAGCCTCTCATCTCTTGTAAGAGATCATCTACATACAAAACCAGTATGAGAGGCACCTCACCTGACAAGAAGTACAGATTATGGTCAGCCTCACTCCACTAGAATCCCATCTCCCGTAGATAATTGTCAATCCTTGAGTACCATGCCCGAGGTGCCTGCTTGAGCCCATAAAGAGCTCTCTGCAACCTGCATACATGTGACTCCCTGTTCTCCACCTCGAACCCCTAAGGCTACTCAATAAATACCTCCTCCAGTATAACTTCGTTGAGGAAGGCAGTCTTCACGTCCATCCGATGAACGCGTCAACCCATTTTTGCTTCTAATGAGAGAATAGTCCGAATAGAAGCGTATCTAGCGACAGGGGCGAAGGTCTTCTCATAGTTAATACCTTCCTTCTGTGAATACCCCTTTGCCACAAAGCGTGCCTTATGCTTCTCCACGCTTCCATTTGCTGCATGCTTTATGTATAGATCCATCTAGATCCAACCACTCATTTTCCTTCTGGCCTCGGCACAACCTTCCACACCTGGTTTTCCATGATGGAGTCATACTCCTCAACCAGAGCCTCTTGCCACACATCATGTTGTGCATCCTCCTAGAAACTGGAAGGCTCAGAGTTAATCAACTCCATCATCACTGCCATATAGTTAAGTCTATCTGGTGCTTTGCTCTGCCTCATGGAGCTCTATGGAAGAGTCACCTACCTGGAATCCTGAACTGTGGACCTGAACCACTTAGGCCATGGCCTAGTGTCTACTTGCTGCTGCTGGATATCCTCCTCTTGATGCAGCTCATCCTCTAAGTCAATGACTAAAGGATCTTGTCCCCTTGACTCCCTCTGACTACCAGAACCCGAGTCCTATGTTTGTACCTAAACCTGTGGCTCCTCCAACTAGACTCCCGAGTCCTGTGCTGGTAAGTCGATAGATCTTCATAAGGCTCTGTCCTCATCAAACTAGACATCCCTGCTCACAATGATCCTCTTGTGAGCCAAAATATATACCTTGTATGCCTTAGAAGTCTCGTTGTAACCAACTAGTAGCCCCTTCTGACCAAAAGGGTCTAGCTTCTTCCTAGTGTCAGCATGGATGTGACAATAACAGACACTCCCAAATATGCATAGATGACTCACATCTAGCCTAGTGCCTGTGAAGACCTCTTCGAATGTCTTCCTCTCCAAAGTTGTGTGGGGACACATGTTATGAATGTAGACTGCGGTCCTGTATGCCTCGGCCCATAGGAATAGTGGCAATCCTTAATCAAATAGCATGGCCTTGGCTAATCCTACCAATGTCCTGTTCTTCCTCTCTGCCACTCCATTCTGTTGCAGGGTATGAGGAATTATATGCTCCTTTTTTATCCCCTCCGATGAGCAAAATTTCCAAGAACTCCTTGGGAGGTGTACTTACCCCCATTGTCTATCCTCAAGACCTGAATCTTCCTCCCTATCTAGTTTTCCACAAGAGTCTTGAACACCTAAAACCGCTCGAAGACCTCCGACTTGGCCTTCAGGAAATAGATCCCAAGTCTTCCTGGAGTAGTCATCAATGATTGTGACGCAATAACTATAGCCACTGAAAGATTAGACACTCATGGGTCCGCAAACATCCAAATGCACAAAATCCAAGGTCGCCTTAGACTTTTGCTCACTTTGTGGGAAAAGCCTCCTGATTTTCTTCCCCAACGCACAACCTTTGCAATGGTTATGCTTCTCCTCCTATAGTTGAGGAACTCTAGTAACTACATGTCTCAAATGCCTTAGTGCTCCATGGTGTAAGTGTGCCATTTTCCTATGCCACAACTCACTTTGACTGTTGTTGCTGCCGACCAGAGCCTTGCAGTCTCAAAGTGTAGTCTGTACACTTTCCCGCTTTGGACCCCAATCACCCGATCCAACTTTCGATCTGACCCCTTTGGCATGATATACACTTTCCTCTCTCGAAACTTCACCTAAAAACCCTTGTCCTCCAAGGTGGAAACAAATATGAGGTTCTTTGTCAACCCCAGAACATATAATACGTCAGCAAAATTAAGGGGTTTGCCGACTCCCTCTAAAACGTAACAGTACCAACTCCCTGCGCCTAATACCACGCATCATCTCCCAACTCTATGTGGAGATTTACTCCACCCTCATGCAAGCTTTTGAAGAACTTTTATGTCCTGTCATGTGACAAGATGCTCCATTGTCAATGTACCAAATGCTGCTATCTATGGTGCTTGCCTTGCAAGCTATCAAACAAAAATCCTCGTCAAAGTTTTTACTGAACTCTTCCACCTCTGCAGAACCTGCCATCTGTGTATTGTTCTTCTTCTTTCGTCTGGGCACTAGGAGGCAAAGTGTCCTGGCTTGTGGAAGATAAAACATTTGACCTTTGACAAGTCAATGTTCTTCTTACCACCCTTCTTCTTCTTAGCCTTGCTCTTGCCTGCTAGGGCTAGAGCCTCTTCATCCACGATCTGTGAGGCACTGTTGGATGAACCTGAACATTGACCCATACGCATCTCTTCCTGCACAAAGTCGTTCTTGGCCACTTTTCCTAACTTGCGCGACCCAGGTTCTGCGCAGCCCGTCAACACAACAAACACCCAAGATACCAGCCCGACAGAGCAAGACCCCGTCGGCAACGCCTGCGAAGCAAGCGCAGTCTCACCCGAGATATCTCTTCGATGGGTAACCGCCAAAACCATGTTTCCGCAATTGTCAAGGGATTATAGTCCCTTGGCGCGCAGCCAAGGAGCTCAACCAAGTCGCGAGGATGGAGTCATTTCCGCCGAACTGTAGCGCACATCGTGCATATATTTTACTAACTACTAACGGCGCGACACAGATTCGGCCTTAGTACTTTAAGCATAGCGGAATATAAAAGTAGCTGACAGACAGGTGCAACATACAGACGCGTGACAACGCTTGCGCCATAGACATAAACTAATACTCAGAAGCAGCACGTAATAACCTATTCATGCATTTAGGTTCTTCTTGACAGTGCGACATTCATTCAATCATGATAGGACTTGCATCATAAACATAAACAAACAGAACCATAAACAACAATACATATTCGATCATCAACACACAAGGAAGTTCACGTGGAAACCCATCTGAGAAAAACCACAAAGCGCTCTTCATCTGGCATGAGAAATATATGGCGCCTTCAGTCTGCATCTGACTGCAGACTGTCCTAGATCTAGCTTCCGGCTCAGACTCTTTCTTGCTCTCATGCTCTCTGTCTTATTTCCCCTAATCTACTACTACCATCTACTGATCCGCACATGGCCTGGATCAACCTCTCTAGCATCTGCACCTCTCTAGCAAAGCTTCTCTTCTACTACACTAACTCGGACTGCATCCTGCAGACTTCCGACTACTATACTACGCAGATCTTTCAGCTTCACTTTGCTCTCTCAGAGATCTCCCCTCTGTTAACCCTCCCAAAGCAACTAAGACTACAAACACCCAATATAACGCAATAATCTTCATAGAAACAACTAAAATCAACCATTACCTGACAATGACCAACTACAAAGCAACCTTCACCAACCCTCTAACTATTAAATCCCTCCTATTTATACTATTTTACATGACCACGCAGGGTCGACTGCATACAGGCAGTCTATTAACTGTCACCATCAGCCACCCCTCCGGCTACAGCTGTGGTGATCATGACTTGACACAAGGCACTAACGGCCTTACTTACAGCATGCTTTCACTCGTGTGGCATCCGCCGACTTCAGCACCCACGATTGCCCTGTCGCTTTCGGTCGTTATTCTGCACTTGTGCTATTGTTTTACCCTGTAGCATCTTCCTTCCATGTAGTTTCCCGCTTCCGCGCAGGTGACATCTTTTGCGCCTACTCTTTCCTCTACACAGCTTTCCTCATCTATAGATTCCTTTGTCCGCGCAGACTTCCTTGCTTGTGCTTACACTGCGGACTGACTCTTGCGCGTTTCTTCTTTTGGACTTATTTCCTGCGCGCTTTCCCCAGGCCCAATAGTCAACCCATAATCTCTGACAATCAGAGAGATTCTCCCTAGCCACCACGCCTTTGACAAAGACGTCCCATGGCTTAGAAAATCCATTGAGGGCTATCCGAGCTAGCTCCTCATCTTCAGTCTTAGAGCCCACTGCTCCAAGTTCATCCCTGATCTGTGTGAGCCTTGTGAGATAAGGTACCACTCCTTCACCCTTGGCCATCTTGGTGCTTCGCAATCTCTCCTGTAGCACCATCTTTCGATTCCTGTTCTTACTCTGGTAAAGGCTTTCAAGAGTCGTCCACATGTCTAATGTAGTCTTCTTCCCGGAAAGGTGAGGGACTATGTGATCCTTCACCCCATCCAAGATAATCAACATGGCCCTAGAATCCACCTTCTTCCATTTAGCCAACTCTGTAAGATTTGTGGGCGCAACCTTCTTGGAGTCAATGTGCTCGTCTACATCCTTAACATCCAGGATCCTCATGATCCTCTCTTTCCATGTAGGAAAGTTTCGAGTCCCTTGGAGTCTATCCTTGACTCTCAATTGTATGGCCATAATGAAGTGTACCTGGCAAACCCTGGATCTGAAACCCTAGGTTTTTGCCTTCAATAGATCTGCCCCAAATCTATTCAATAATGTTGCTTTCTCTCATATCTGCTCAAAAGAGCTCTGATACTATGTAAATTTAATTAAAACCCACTCTTGAGTTGCACAGTATTTTTTTTATCTAAAACCCCAAATAAATTACTAGCAACCACAAATGAATTTCTTCACAAATATTGCAACAAAAAATAAACACTGAGAAAAACATAATAACAATCACATCAATAGAGACACCAATATTTGAGGGCATGAAAATCCCCAAAAACACCCAAGATGGGGAAACCGGTGCAGCAGTATGAGAAGATATTTTTATTAGCAAGATATAGAACAATACAATCCAGAAATCGATTTTACCCAACTTGGCAAAATCGTATAACCGAAACTCACTGAGAAACCCCACAAAAATCGTACGGCCTTGCGTCACCCTATACGGCCTCTGCGTCACTGCACGAATGCTGACGTCACCCGTACAGTTGCCTACATCACAGCCTCTACATCACCTATACGGCCTCCCTGCGTCACTATGTACGGTCTCTGCGATTTACCTGTGTTGCCCTGTCAATCTCCGGATGAAAGTTCTTCAGTCTCACTCTCTGCAAAATTTTGTGCAAACTCTCTTTCTCACTCTCTGGCTGAAAGCTATGAGCAAGAAATATCTTTCTGACAATGTGTGTGTCAAAGCAACTATGTGTGTGTCATCTCCACCAAATCAATTCCTTTTAACTCAATGGCCAAGCGAAAACCCTAACTCTCACCATGGATCAATGGATAAGATCCTCCGTTGAGATTAATGGTCAAGATTAGATAAGCCATTACTTAAATTATTTTTCACAAAGTGCCTCCATTAAGTCAAATTAAAATTAGATCACATAATGCACTTTTCATAAATATAAACTTTAGATAAAGGCAATGATCAAACTGGCTTCCTATTTTATGTCTTCCATCAAGCAAGGACACATGCAAATGATAGAAGACCTTCCTTGTTGCCACTTTTTAACAATGAATTAGATGTAAAAAATAGAAATTACAGCAGCAAACTAGGACTAATTTTTTGTATTTTTAATGATGTTTTTCTTTTTTGCAATGACTTTTTTTTATTTTTGTGCATGGAAACCGAGAAAAAGCATATAGTGTTTGTTTCTATGAATAAAAAAATACAGCAAGCTTATTTTGTTGTAATGTCCCTAAAATAGAATTAAACAAGTGTAAAAATACCTATCTCAATGGGCTTAAATCCAATATTGAATGTTTGTAGGTGAAAATTCATTATTTAGTGCGAAATAGTAATGAAAACCTAGTGAACCAATGCCTTTATGGAGTCAAACTTATATGGACTGTAACCTTGTATTTATAAACATTCTTTAGTGGTAGGGTGCTAGCCCCAAGAGGATGATGACTAAGCCAACCTAGCCAAATATAGAAAATACAATAAATGGGTTAGTTGGGTACCCATGTGTAAGCTCCATAAAGCTATTTAATCAATACAATGGATTGACACGTGGCCTCAAGTGAAAAGTAAGCACATGATATCAACACTTACTAGATTTTCATATACAATTTTTTGTTGTACCATATCGCATTTTTATTCATCTTAGATAACTATGCAAAAAAGTTCAAACCATTACTCCTTTTGTAAGAACCTTGCTGTAGTAAACAATTATGTCCAGTAGATAACTCAAATGCACTGAAAAGCAAAAAGAAAATATTGAAAACTTCTTGAAACATTTACCTCGAACAGGTGATCTAAGAAAAAATGTGACAATGCGCCTGCAGAAATAAGTAACAAGCATTGTAACCTGCTTAGAGGTACCTGAAAGAATTTATGAGATCAAAATGAGAGAAGATTCACAAAATTGCACTTTTCACAATTTGAAGTAAAAAAACCCTCCTATTTTTCTCTTGATTAACTCTCCTTTAGATGTCTTATCTTTTTTCTTCTGACAAAGAGGCAGTTGGACAACGAGAAAATCAAGTGAGGAAAACATCTTACAAACCACACGTCTATTTATGTCACCTAAGTGTGGTGGTACCAGAGCTTATTTCTGTGGTTAACCACAAGAGAATATACAAGTTGGACAATATTTCTAATTTTCTATGGCTGCAAACCTATATTGTTCGGTCATTCTATGGAAGATTCTTATATGCAGTTTCCATTTGTATCAAGAACTAGTACCATCTCAAGAAAACAGTAGCTTAATCTTCATTGTGCCTCACAACCAAACAAGATATCAATGCAACGACGTCACCCCAATCCGCCCAATACACCTTCTCATCCCAGCATAGACATGGCCAGTTGCAACGTCACATTTCCAAGCATCACCCCAGCCAAGCCATAATGCCTCTGGCCCAGTCATTTCTGTCTTACCAGAAACGAAAAATGGGAAACAGAAGAAGAAACGGGAAAGGAACGAAAAATAGAGCTAGAGAGGGCTTCCGGGTACAAGAAATGTTAACCTACATCCTTCCACAATATATTCTGCATATAAAATTGATTAGTAATATATTAATGTAGTATCGAGATGGGAATGGGACTAAAAACAGGAACGAGAACAAAATGAGTAACAGATCTCCTGAACAGGTTTCTGCTTATAGAGATTTATTTCCTGAAACCATACTGAGTGCAGCACGGCACTCTTTGATTACTTTCATAGTTAATACAATGAGCACCTTCAGTAGTTGCATTGCAACATAGGATATTCTTACACAATACATACATCCAGATAATATCCATATAGAAGGATAGATAGATAATTCCCATGCCTTCAAAAGATATAAACCCTAATAGCAATATTGACCTTCCTAAATATGGCATACTCACTCCAGATAGAGCGTTCAGAAAGCCCTTTTGCAGAGCAACTTTTGATACCCAGCTGTAAAATACTGAAAGAGGAATACCCAGAATGAGAATATAATAGAAGGGATGATGAATGATATCCATAATTGTTGATCCCAAACTTTGGCCCATCCCAGCAGTAGAAGTTAACCACTCTGAAAATGAACCAATATCAGGACCCAAAAAGGCATTGATTGCATAGATGAGGCAATGGTGAGGTGTGAATTTCCCGTTGGAGACACCCATGAGTCCTGTACCCACTGCAAGGGTGTACATCAGATGAGGCCCAGGACCTGGCATGTTTAGCTCCTATGCCCCTCCCTTCCACTGTTAACAAAAAAAATTAATAGATGGCGTTATTAAAAGAATGAATAACACAGTAAATTTAAGATGCTCTGTATAAACTGAAAACCCAACTGCCTATGATAAAACCCACCTCAATTGGTCTTTACACACTGATTTCAGTTCAATTGGAGGAGAAAGCAGCATTGAAGATATACAATATACAATTACAAGCAATTTGGGACAATCTAAAACCCCAAAAGACATCCATAACACGCAAAACAGCACTATGCTGCGAGGAGAAAGTTGTGATTGCATTACCTACCCAACATCCCTAAAAATTACTTTGATGGAAACCGTAATATAAACCGACTTTCTTCCTTGAGTTTATTAACGTAACAGGAACCGATTCTCTGCGAGAGATGTGCCGCAAACGATGCCCTCGATATTTTTTGTATAGATGCTCAGTTTGCTTTTTCCTATTTTATGAGATGTTTTATATATTGCGTATTGATGTTCAGTTTGCTTTTCTTATTTTACGAGTTTTTTTTATATGAAGGCTAAATGTATTTGACTCATGGTTTAGAATAATAATGATATTTTTGTATAGGAATATGTCAATATATAGGTTTTGTTCAAGAAGAAAAAGTTTAATTTTTTTTTTTTATAAACAAAGGACTTAATACATACATAATATTCTAGCTTCATGTAAAAGAAGCTATAACTTCACTGACCTTATAAACAAAAACATTTAAATCCTCTCCAAAAAATAACTCTAACAAAAACAAAAATATGATAGCACCACTCACATAGCAATATTATGTGATGACTCATCCCTCCCAATGTTTTACCGGCCATCATCACCATTTTAATAGTTATAAGCACTTTAAAAAGAAAAATTAAGAGTATGGTCATGACTCATAGTATCTTCTAAAAATTCCTAACCTGTCAGGTTTCCTCCCGTAAGATCAGGTTACCTCCCGTAAGATCCAAGGCCTCAGAAAGTTTAGCTGCCACACGATTGTGTTCTTTGTATGTGTGTTGGCAAATAAAAGAGTAGAAGCCCAAAACCAGTTCTTTAAACCTGCTACACCAATGATCAAGGGCGAGCACCTCTAAAACCGCCACTTCACTAACCCAATCAATTATTGTCTTTGAGTCCCCAAAGACCCGCAATTCAAGAAGACCCATCTTACTAGCAACAAATAAAAGACCCCAAAGGGCCAATAATTCAACTCAGGTGTTTGTGCTTTGACCCAATGTTTTAAAACTTGAACTCGGACTTGGAATCGGACAAGGGTCAACTCGGACTCAGACTCAAACTCGACAATGACTCGGCAATGACTCGGCCAATTTGATTTTAATGACTCGGTTTACTAAAAAACATATAATAAATTTAAATTTTAAAGAACAAATATATTTTAAAGATTAGAATCCATCATTCCAAAGTATTAGAGACAAAACATCCAAAGTATGATCATATATATACCATATAAGGGTATACCATATAAGGGTGAACATATCAAAATTGCACGAAGGGTATTGTGCCAATGTGCAAGGCTGCAAGCAGCAAATACATAATACATATATGAAAGTATGAACAAACCCACACAAGCACTGAAGTTTGAAGTTAAACCCATGCAGGGCCTAAGCCACACTCACAGCCCAACACTTCAGTCTTCAACTATTAGACGGAGACCACGGTCTTCAGCCACAATCACTGGTAAAGTCTGGAGTCTGGACAGTTGGCATCAATTATCAGAGACCACGATCCACAAATTAAACCGCGAGCAGGTAAGTTAGGGAGTTAAAGTGTTAGGGTAGTTAGGGATTAGGTTAGTGGTTAGGTTATATTTAGGTTAGTTAATTAATAAATTTTAATTAAAAAAAATCCAACTCGGCGAGTTGACCTTTAACTTGGCTAAGTTGGCTAGTTCAGTACCGAACCGACCATCCAACCTAAGTTAAAGGTCGATTCAGCTCGGCTCAGGGTCAACTCAGCCGAGTCTGAGTCGACTCGGGCGAGTTTTAAAACACTGCTTTGACCACACCCCAACTGAATTAAAATTTAGTGATCACCTCAAATATATAAACTGCTCCTGCTCCACTCCTTAGATTTGTTGTTGCACTGTCAAAAAAGCCAGTAGTTACTTTAATCATCGGGCCAACCCCAATAATTTTGTCCCTCCGTCTTGTATCTTGTGTCGGATAATATGCCAAAAGCTCCAAACATTTAAGCATTATTCGTTGAATAGAAGGTTTAGTTTCTGAAAAAAACCAAGCATTCCTGCTTAACCAAATAAACCAATTACAAAACAGAGGAAGATAGAAAGGTTCATTTCCAATTCTAATCCAATCTTCAAGATTTTCCTGTAAAATTTTGTCCTCCCAACAATAATGTATTCCCAAAGATTCAACTACAAGTCTACGCACATCTTTACTAAAAACACGGCCCACAAATAGATGTTTAACTGATTCACCTTCACATCGACATAGATGCCAGAAACTCGGCCCAATCCAGCCACGTTTGCAAAGATTATCCCAAGTGCTAATCTTATTCATCAAATGCATCCAACTAAAGCACTTTATCTTCATTGGTATCCTCCCTTTCCATAAATCCTTCTATCACCATACCTCCAACATGTTCATATATGATTCCATGATGTAATTGTAAGCTAGTTTTGCATAAACATGTCCATTTGATTCGTTATAAGACCAAGCCCAACTGCCATCATCTGCAGAGAGTTTTAGACCCACAGATCTCAAAGAAAAAGTGTAGCATTCCCATTCCTCTTTCCATACTCCCCCCAAATCTAAATCCTCTATTGACAGCCAATAAGAACCATCTCCGAACCCGACTCGCTTAGTGCAAATCTGATCAAGAGTGACAATGTCATAGTCATGTAAATAGCTAATTAGAGAATCAGACAGAGGGAACGATTCTCCCATCCCAGCTATCGGATCCACCCCAATAATTACCTTATCACCACAACCCACTTTCCAGCAAATAGATTTGTTAATCCAACTTAGTACACGTAAAAAACCATTCCAAATGATAGAAGTGTTCTGAACCGTGTAAGTTCCTGCCCTAAGCCAATCTGTAATGGACAAATTTTTTATATATTTCATTTTTTGCACACGGCTCCATATGCCCTTACCTGTTAAAGTTGTCCATAAATTCTTCATCCTCAGTGCAGAGTTGAAACACTCCAGATTTTTAATGTTCCACCCACCGTTGCCATAAGGACGAGACAACAATTCCCACTTCGCCATGTGTAATCTTTTTTTTTCCTGTGCCACTACCCCACAGAAAATTAATCATCATCCTTCTGACCATGTGCAAAATAGAAATAGGAATCTTGGTCAGTGAAAACCAATAAACCGGTAAAGCTCCCAACACAGAATTTAAAAGAATGAGTCGTCCCCCCAAAGATAAAAATCTATATGTCCAATTGTTGATCTTACGATCAATTCTCTTTACAAGCCAACTGCAATCAGCCACCCGATAGTCAAGTGGCTTAAGCCAGAAGCCCATATACTTGAAGCCCTTCTCTATCGCCTCCATTTTGTAAGGGAAATGAATCTTTACCTGCTCAATAATTTCAACAGAAACATTATTTATTAGAAATGGATACTTTTCCACACTTATTACCTTACCTGAAGTCGTGGTAAAGGGGTCAATTATTTGTCTGAATTGTCTCCATTCCTCATAAGATCCATGACCAAACAAAACTACATTGTCCACAAACAATATGTGGGTAAGGGACAAAGTAGATGATAGTTGAATGCCAATAATCCTTCCCATCCTCTTTTCCTCCCATATGAGAAGACTCAATCCTTCAACAATCAGTAAAAATAACAGCGGTGAAAGCGGGAAACCCTGTCGTAGCCCCCGGCTAGCAGAGAAAGAGGGAGAAGGCACCCCATTAACCAATACAACAAAATTTGCAATGGACAAACAATCAATAATCCAGCTCACTGTCTCCACATTAAGACTAATCTACAACAAAATTAGCCTCAAGAAAGTCCAATTAACATGATCATACGCCTTGATCATATCCATTTTTTAAATTAAAGCTTCAAGTTTTTTAATCTTAATGGAATGCATAACCTCCTGCGTGATCCCCACGACTTCATGTATTTGTCTTTTCCTCAAAAATCCAAATTGCTCATCTGAGAGTACCTCTGCAAGCAAAGGTTTAATTCTATCACACAGAATTTTAGTGATCACTTTGTAAATCAAGTTACAAAGTGATATGGGTCTAAAATCTACAAAAGTCTTTGGCTTGTCACATTTAGGTATTAATGCAATGTAAGTTGTGTTAAAAGCCTTCGAAATACAACCCTGTATCCTACTAAATTCCACTGCCTCAAAATATCATCACCTACCATATAAAAAAAAGCAAGAAAAAAACTCTACCGACCATCCATCCAGTCTTGGCACCTTGTCCTTTGCAAAACCCTTCAAGACAACTTCAATTTCTCTAATAGCGACAGGTTTACCCATGAGTTTAGCTTCTTCAGTTGAGAAGAATCGCGGAAATAAACTTAGTACTTTAAGCTTTTCATGTATGTGAGTTGGGCCCTCTTCCTCAAACATATTTTTAAAATCTTCCATTCCATCCTCCCTCAAAGACAGATCATCAAACATATAACTCCCATCACTGTCAACCATACCCCGTATGGGGTTCGCATTCCGACAGGCACTAGCAAATTGTTGGAAAAAATTGGTATTTGCATCACCATGGGCTATCCAAACTGCTATGCTTTTAAGCCTCCAAGATGCGGCATCCATCGTTCAAATCATGTCTTTGTGGCCCTTCAACTCTGCTAAAGTAACCAGTTCCTCAACCAAGAGAACCCTAGTCAGGGCCATAAGAAATAAATCTCGGATTTGTTCTTCAACATCAGCTAGAGCACGTCCCAGTTCTAATTTTCTTCTATGTTCCCAAGTAACAACCGCCTTTTTCAACAGGTTAAGCCTCCCAATCAAACAAAAAATTGGATCATCAACAGTTAATGATCTGTAATCACTATTCCATATTCCCCTGATAAAAGCCTCGAAATCAACCTCCAATAACCATGTATGGTTAAACTTGTAAGGGTAAGGAGGTCTCTCCCCTCCCCCTTTCCATTCCAGACAAATGGGATAATGATCTGATACCTCCGAGGGCCTAACCCGGGTTATGTACTAAAACAATAAAGTAACCAGAGACTTCACTACCAAAAAGTGGTCCAGTCTTTTCCATATTCCATCACAGCCCACCCTACCGTTACACCACGTGGGACCAATCCTTAGCCGGCAAAAGATCAATGAGGTTCATCGCAACTATCAGATTCTTGGAAAATAAACCTAGTGGATCACATCTAGTTGACGATCCCCACACTTCCGCAGCCGAAGTCATGAAATTAAGATCCCCCGCAACAATAAGATTTGGTAAGTTTAATAACCACGTGGAGGAAATTAAATTCTAATACCTCTCTCGATCCATGTAGGGTGCATATACATTAAGAAAATTCCATAAACATGGCGATCCCTTTGCCATTGCTTCAATCAGAATACCAGCCTCCGTCACAAAAGCCTTACAACAAAAAAACCAAGGGTTCCAAGCAGTCAATAAACCCCCAGAGTGCCCATACAACTCAGGTTATGGAATAGGTGGTATAGTCTTTACAGTAGCATTGTTTAGCTTCAACAATAAGGGTTTGGCCAATGTGCACCAAGTACAATCAAACTCAAGTCACATTGGGTTAGATCTACAATTAAGTTCAAGCAACTAAATCTTTCTAACAATACACACACGTTTAACCATGGTCTTAAACATATTTGCAAATGTTTAACCTGGTCTTAAAGCATTGTTGCAATACTTTTACACTTTCTCAATATTCAATGACACTTAATCAAATAGTACATTCCAACTAACAACAATAATCATCTAAGCAAAGAGACCATAGCATAGAAGTATGGCGAGCACCCAAGGTGGATGCTTTAACCTTGTTAATATGAAGAATGTTATAAGAGCATGAAAAGGGAGTCGGACCAAGTTGCATGCGACTAATTTACAAATATACAAATATCTATAAGACTAATTATTTGTAACCACAATACTTGCATAGTCTAACCTTTGAAGCAGCCTTGGGTATGCATCCCATAAATCTCATCTCTTTAATAGACCGCACAACTGACATCCAAGTTGTTCATTGTACTAAATCCATACTTAGCACCTTAGAACTACTTGTTCACTAGATGAATCTCTCCTTGATGAACGACTTTGCACAATGGTTGTGTCCTCTTTTTATAAATGGGGGGTGCCTTGTTTTTACCTTCTTTTAAGGCTCCTTACACCACACTCTGCACCCAAGTGATCCAAACATATCCAAACAACAATCCATTGCATGCATCTACCTAGTATTGGAATCCTTGGCCTCATGAGTCCACATCTAATCAAATTGAGTGTTCCTTCCCAACATGTCCAAACTTGTATAAAGGAAATTCTCAAATGATTCACCACTTTTTCTAAAGTTCAGCATGTGTCATCTAGCCTCACTACATGATCTTGCAATATGTTGTGCCTACCTGAGTTAATAGGGAAGGGGTTCCTATCATTGTCTATATGAAAAGACCTTACACCCTCCCTCACTAAAATGGTTGGTGTCTTGGAAATGGCCAACCAACACTTGTCTAACTGCTCTAAGATTTTTATTCTCAAACTCTCAAATCTTATCTTCATACTATTATTGTGCCTCTTTCCTCTCCCAAATATCATACTCTTCAGGCCTATCTTTTTGGTCTTGTGCTCTAGTATATTCCAATTTTGGTATGTATTCAATCAATGTAGGGGATCTAAATGAACCTACTCTACTAGGATTACCTTCATCAATCCTACAAGGCTTCAACTAAGTGATATGGAAAACCAAATGGAAAGCTCTCATGTGTTCCAACAATTATGACTAGCAAGCATTATTTGCAATCTTCTCAAATACTTTAAACGATCCTCCAAATCATTGCGATAAAACATCAGATATGCCAATAGGTGGCTTGAACTGCTCTTTTCCCAACTTGAAACCCCATCTCCATTTTTCCATGATTGACCCAATGCTCCATTCTACTGTCGATTTCATTAGAGAAGCCCTAGTTTCTTTTCCCACGTTATCGTGTATTAGAGGAATTACACCAAAGTTATCGCCTAAGTTGTCATCAAACTCACATTTTTGAATTTTAGTTTTATTGATGTGTATGGTGGAAATTTGAGTGATAATTTGCTTCATCAAGTGACCATTTTTATTTTCCACAAGAATCACAACCATAAAACCATATGCATTAGTGATAAAATTTGAATCCAAAACATTGCTAATTTGATCATGGAAATGTTTGAATTTGCAGCTAGAATTGCAACTGTAATCAATTCAGACCAAATAAAATTCTTTATTTGCAACTTTAAAAAAATTCATGACTAATGAAACATCCAAATTTGCATCCCCATAATCTTTACATGTCCATTCGAATCTATTTTAAAAAAAAAACTTTAAAAGGGTGGATTTTTATTTTGTGTACTAAATCTATTCAAAATTGAAAAAAGGGATTTTTATGATGGTTTGTGTAGGTGACCAATAAGTGCCCCACTATGCAACATTGAATGTTGTGGTGAGTGTTTTTCCATTCGTTGGATCTCAAGCTACTTCAGTTCCAACAGATGGAAAATCACTCGTCGTAGCATTCAATGTTGCATAGCGAGGTGCTTATTGCTTCCCGTTTGTGTATGCGCTCCATGATGACTTTGGTGTACTTTGTACCTTGTAATGTTCGTACATTTTGTCTACTATTCTATACAAACATATTCATGCAATCACATGTAAAGAAGGTAAATCGTATAAAGAAGGAAAGCACCAAAATACAACAATATAACGTTAAGGAGGAAAAAAATGGACAAAACCTTTTTCACTTAAAGACACATTTGTTTACAACTTTGAAGTATCTCAAATTATAAGGTTACCTACAATATTTATTTTTGTAATGTATTTAGATGTCTTTTACATCAAATTTTTTATTGCAAATCTAGGAGTTTGAATCTCTTACTGAGTTTTTAGGAGTCTTACTTTGAGGTAGAATTGCAAGATGCTCGTATCATTTTTTTTACAAAGGAATTTGCAACTAGTCGGTTTCGTACTCGCATGAAACGAGATCGATTCTTGTCGCTACCACTATAACCCCTGGGAAGCCTGCCTGACCCCCCGAGACAAATCGCATGGGTGACTGCCTTTTTGCTTCGGTGGCTCAAACCTGCAACCTGCATAACGGCCGTCACACCTTAACAGAACGCAGAATGGCCAATAAGCAAAATCTCACGGGGTAAAAGGTAGGAAGGCTTGGCCCTGGTTAGCTTTCCTCGCGACGAGCCACACCCTCTCTCGGGCTCAAGCACAAGACTTGTTCGTCATTATGAGTACGACCTCACCACTCCACCGTCTCTGCGGACCTTTCCCGTATGAAGTATTGAAGGTTCGTAAATTTTGTATTTGTGTTGCATTTCAAAAATGTATTTGAAGTCTTTTGATTTGGTCTAAAATTGAATAGAGATATCAAAGGTGTCTTGTTTTTTTGTTTGCAACACTTTTTTTTGGTTGTGACACGTTGTTTTTGGCATTACAGCATTTGAAACATTATTTGGATCATGATGACAATTAACAAAGGCTTATTCAATATTCTTTACACTTAATATTGTAGAAGAAACAACTATTAAAATCAACAAAACTTCCCTAAGTAAGGTGGCTACATGTATGCACATCATGTACCAAAAGATTGATCTACCTTAAACTTGCAACAAGTTGTTAGATGATGAATTGCAACTTATTGGACATCAACATGTTGAACCCATACTTAATCAATATAATCCATCAATTAGGTTAAATGTTGTTAAAAGTCAACAATAAGGCATCGAACACCATCTAAGTAAGAATTAAACAATCATTTAATGATGACAATATGGAGGCAAACACATAATTAGATAAAGACAATAAAAAGGATAAACATAAGTTTGGGCATAAATATAAATTTATTTGACCTATGGAAGAGTTTCAATTCAAGAGGAACAAATTTGGATTAGGATATGAAAAGAATAAGTTTGACTTCTTTCATATTCCACATTACTCCAAGCCAATTACATTTATGAACATAGGGTTTCGTTGTCATTATTTGCAGCATCATGTAGTGGATGATGGCCAAAAGGAACTTAATGATGATGATGTGGAATAGGATATTGTCATTATAGTTGATAATGATAAGTTCGATGAAATACATACACTAAAGGATCATCAAGAGGAACATGAAGATAAGGATGATGATGATGCAACTAATGATGATGATAAAAATGCACTTGATGTTGCTAAGTTGGATGTGTTATTTTTTCTACTTTAATTTGATTAGGATCTTTATCTGAAGGAATAACAAGAAAAACAAGATATCCAAGATACACAAGATACACAAGACACAAATATTTTCATCGGGGAAACCATAAAGGAGAAAGCCCCAGAAACTTCCTCAAAATAGTTCTGACACTAAGACAATATCACAAGATGGAAAAATCCAAGAACAAGATGTCTTCTACAACTCTCTCTCTTTCCTCTTTTTCCTCTCTCCTCTAATGCGCCAATGAGAGAGTGTGAGTGCGTGTGTCCAAATAGGGAGTGAGCCTCCCTATTATATTCTTCTGTTGAGTGACTTACTCAACTAACTAGGTCCGCCAAGTAACCTCTTTGGGGCCGACCTACCTAGGAATACTCATAAGTACATTTTACTTTATTTATCTTTGGGAATATTTCCCCGACTTACAATGGAGGGTTTACCTCAATGACCATATACAATAATGACATCCCGAAAGGAGGGAAACACATCTCTGATGGAGGTCCAATAATATACAATGATAATATACATTAGAATATCTTCTGAAGTTACAAATACAACAACACTCCCTCTTAACTAGGAAGGTATTCTCTCATCATAGTCATTGTCACCGAGTCATCATCGTAGCTACTGCCATAGTCCTCATCTTGTCGATCATTAAATATTGCCATCTATATGTCATCGGAAGTTTCTACAAAGCCAACCATGTTTCATCCTAGGTGTATGCCTAGTCCTCATCTAGGTCTTCATCGTATCCACGAGCAATCCATAGTGTAAGTACAACCCAGGACCATCCGTTACATTGCCACTACAATCACTTAGGTCTCCTACCATCATCTCATCGTATCCATATCATCTCATCACCATACACGGAACACAACCCAGATGCATATCACTTACTACATGCGTTCTACCAACATAGGAGCACACCAAGACTCATTATATCACCAAGACATCATGTCTCTACCACTATGCGAGAATCGCCTAGGAGCACACCAAGTGCATTATGTCTCTCCATGGTCAGCCTGTGTTTTACAAACATATGAGCAAGTAAGTACTTATTTATGTCACCAAGAAAACCTACATCTACCACTATGTGAGAATTGCCTAGGTGCACACCAAGTGCCTTGTGACCTCTCATCATCTCCAACATGGGAACACACACGCAAGGACCGATTACGTCCGAAAGACTTGTGTACCGCATCAGGATATTTTACGTTCCAAGACAACCTACATGACTGATTACATCTGAAAAACCTGTGTACCATTAGGATAACATGTGTACCATGCTAGGATTGATTATATTCGAGGACAATCCACATGACCGATTACATCTGAATAACCTGTGTACCACAAAAAGATCTTTTACATTCAAGGACAACTTGTCTACCTTCCCATGTGAGATCTCATGCATCTGTGTCTTTCAGTCTCTTGTTATCTCTAACATGGGAGAATGCTGGACTGATTACGTCGCCAAGAAAACCTGCATCTCCGACCATTCTAGAACTAGTCACTCCCTCTTTCTAGGGACCTTGTTCTGGATCACACCAAGTCTTTCTCTGAAGTACTCGAACTTAACTCTGGCCAGCGACTTGGTCAATACATCAACTATTTACTCATTTGTTGCCATGTACTAGAGCTTGTCAGCTCTGATTGTCACAAAACATGCAAGTTAGATCAAATAAACCAGATAGTAGCTTTCAAATCCATACTACCTCACAACTAACCGAGCAAGCTGCAACATATTCTTCCTCGAATGTACTCGGTGCCATGGAGGATTCTTTCTTGCTAAACCAGAAGATCATATCGGATCCCAAACTTAAGTAGCAACCTGGAGTTCTCTTCCTATCAGAAGCGTTGCCTGTCCAATTCGAATCAACATAGATGTGCAAGTTAATATTCTAATTCGCATCATACTTGAGCCATACTCAATTGTATCCTTCAAGTACCTCAATACATGCTTTGTAATAACCAGGTGAACATGTCTTCGATCTGTAAGGAAGTGCTCAGGGTGTTCACAACAAAGCATATGTATGGTCTCATATTCATCAGGTACATTAATGAACCAATAATCTAATGATACATTGTGGCATCAACTATCTCTGATGAAGCATCACAAAGTATCTTCAAGTTTGACGCCATGGGTGTGGCCATTGCCTTGCAGTCCACCATTCTAAATCTTTTCTGAATCTCCACTACATATTTTCCTTGACCAAGGAAAATCCAATCCGTACTCTTCCACACCTCCATGCCTAAGAAGTAGTGCATCGTACCTAGGTCTTTCATCTCGAACACAGTGGCAAGCTTCCTCTTTGTATCTAGAATGAGTTCATTCTCTATTGTGAGAAATAAGTCATCTACAATGAGTTCGTCCATTAGGAAGTTTTCCATCCTGTCATACCATGTCAGGATTCTCGAACTCAGAGATCTTATGCAGTCAATCCCTTTGAAGCAGAGCATCATCCTCCCTTTGCATTTTGTACTCTATGTATCAGAACATTATGTATTGGAGTGACAGGTAGTTTCCTCTTCTACTAATCTTCTATGTATCCATCTATGTCATCTCTTAAGGTCACTGGATACCAAGATCCTCTATCTTGAACTTTGTTGAAAGTTCCTCTTGCACCCATCTGTGAGCTTATCGTCATTTGTAGGCTTCCATCTTCAACATTGTAGCAAAGGTAGAGATCTCCATTGCTCTAGGTGATCTTCAAGCTCCTCATGTAGTTGCATGTGCTTATCCATGGGTTCCTTATGATCTCGTACAAAGCCTTCTGTGCACATGTGGTTCTCTGCTCGATATACACTTCTACTTCATTAGAGAAGTGTGTGTCGTCAATGAAGCATGTATTGCCATGATCTACTCGATTTTTCCAAGAGAAACCATGAACCTTGCTTTGTACTTCTCTCGATGTTGCCATCTGTTGTAAGCTTTATCTTGTAGATCCACATGGAAGACACTACGGAATTCCCTTCAGGTCTTGGAACCGCATCCTAGACATCATTATTCATGATCAACTGGTACTCTTTGATCATAGTCTCCTTCCATTTCTTCTTGGATGCTTCTTCATCACTGGAAGGATCTACATCAATGATGTCACACAACATTGCCACATAACTAGAGTGTGTCTGAGGCCTCTTACTTTCTTTGGAAGTCCTGTCATACTTTTCTTCATCTTGGATGATCTCTCGTGCCCAAGATGGTCTTCATATTTCTAGGTGGATCTACTGCTTTCTGTGATCACAATCCTTTATATTCTTTTGAAGCTCTTTCTTCCGCCACGGTGTCTCTGACCCTGGGAGCTTCATTTTCCTTTTCATGTACATTTGTTGGAGTGAATATTCTAGTTGAACTGTCATCACTTGTTCTTCGGGACAAGTCTCATCCTTCTTTATTGTTCATGATATTTCCTATATGTCAAATTCAGTTGCATGATTAGAAACATTTCATAATTTCCAAAACATATTAATAGTGACAAATTCTAATGCATAAATATATATGTCACACAATCATGCAAGTATCTTTGCTAATGCTACAACATTCATCCATATCCCGTATACATACGGTAACTTTTTAGATTCCTTCCATCTCTAATGGAACATTATTAAGAGTGTGTACAACTCCCAATATGTTAGCAAAGAGGTTTCATTCTACATAAGTAGCAATGGAATGTTGTACAACACCATATGCTACTTACATATCACATGCAAGTTTGTAGTATACCATTCATAAATGCAGACACTCAAACATGCATAATACATCAACTGAATATAAATATGCACACAATTAAATAATATCATTTAAGTAAGTAGATATATCGATAAATGACAATTAAACACTTATCTTTGTTTGTTTGGTGGGTGGACTCCCTCTTAATCTTTGTCTTCTTGCAGTGATAACTGGAGTCTTTGACAATGTGCTCTACTTCACCATCTGATTCCGAGAACCTGTGTTTGTCTTACTTTGAGTGTCACTTCTTCATTCACAACTGCATTCCTTCTTATCCAAATACTAAGATGGATAAGATTATGATTTTTGTCTTCATTGGTAGAATTCTTCTGGATCAAAGTACATATTCCTCATCACTTGAGGAATCTTCCTTTTATTCTCTGAATCTTTTATTAGTTGGTTCATCATCTTCAACGATGTGAGCATGATGTCTTTTCTTGTTTAACTTCTTGTTGGAGGAACCTTTGTTCATGGGACAGTGTCTGGAGTAGTGTCCCTTCTCATCACAAGTATAACATCTAATATTGTAAGGATCTCTATTGAATTTATTTTGTCTTGTGTGATGATGGTCCTTCCTTCTGTTGTGATGATGGTCCTCCTTATTTCTATTATTTATTATGGTGTGATATGTGAGAGCTTGATCTTCAGTTGCTCCCATCTTCTCCTCTCTTGTTATGAGTCGAGCTTCTTCTTGTGTGCATTCTTCCCAATGTCTGCTGAAGGTGATCAACTTCCTTCTGGCACATATTTCTTGAATGAATGAATCTCATGATCTTGGGAGACCATTCAAGGTGGTCATAACAATCTCTCCTTCATCTACATTCTCTTTGATTGCTTCAAGTTGTTCTTTGATTTGAGCAACACTTGTGAAGTAGGATTGCACAGTCTTTGAGTTCTATATCTTCACATTCTTCAACTAGTTCCTCAATGTAATCTTCTGATTGATGTTATTTCCTTCGAACAAATTCGTTAAAGCATCGAACACTTCCTTTGGTTTCTTCAAGGATGACACACAGGGGATGAGAGGATCCTTAATATAATATGTAATGATTATCTTGGCCTTGACCAACTTCTTCTTATGGATAGCCTTAGCCTCATCTCCCTCTGGCTCTAGAACTTCCTCACTGATATACTGATCCAAGTAATTTTCTTCAAGGATCAAGGAGATCCTATACTTCCATGCTCGGAAGTTATCAACTCCACCAAACTTATCATCAAGTTGGGTGCTATGAGTCATTTTGAAATGAGAACCTCAAATGGAAATAAAAGAGATATAGATCTTACCAATTTGAGGTGTCTGACCTAGTTCTGAAGCTGACTGATATAGGGTTTTTCAAAGAAACCCTAATTTTCCAAACTTATGATTGAAAGGAAGATACGCCTCTTCAATGTGAGGTTTACAATGTACTCCTTTTTTGAAAACTGTGGTGGGAAGTGCCCGGAATAGGAGGTCCTAGTTTCTTCAATTTCTTATGCAAAATTGTCTAATATTGATTTTATTCTATCTTCGTATTTTTTGCTCCTCAAGGTACGAAAATTCATCCCGATATAGCCTAATTTGTCTTCTTTCCAAACCCACAAGTTAGAGCTGAATTGGATTCACCAAGTGGAAGTTATGCCAAGTTTCCCAAGGTGATTTGTTTGACGACTGGTTCAGCATAGCAAACTTGTATGGACTTCCATGTGTCACTGTTTCATCTTTGGGGTCTGAAACTCGAAACACAGAAAATATAATTCGATCCCTATCTGAAACATCTTGTGAAATTTGATCGGACCTTCCTAGCCCGAGATATAGCAATTCTCCCTGGGTCACCGGTTTAAGACTAGATCTTGGAGAAGGCTGGAACCCTGATTTGGAGGAATCGTATCTCCTAAAGTATAGATAATCTGAGGTTGAAGCTCACAAACAAGGTACAAAAAAATTTCGTCTTCGGCCTATCCAAGTTTCAGCTCTCAATCCTTCTCCAATCTTGAGTTATAACGAAAGTCCCAAGATGACTAGATTTTGTCTTCTAAGGTTTTCAAGCATGAAACCTTAGTCTAATACCATGTTAGTTTTTATACTTTAATTTAATTAGGATATTTATTTGAAAGAATGACAATCACAATAAGATATCCAAGATACACAAGACACAAAGATTTTCATCAGGGAAACCATAAAGGAGAAAACCCTGCAAAATTTCTCATAATAGTTTTGTCACTAAGACAATATCACAAGATGGAAATACCCAAGAACAAGATGTCTTTTGCAACTCTCTCTCTTTCCTCCTTGTCCTCTCTCTCCTAATGCACCAATGAGAGAGTGTGAGTGTGTGTGTCGAAATAGGGAGAGCGCCTCCCTATTTACATTCTTCTATTGAGTGACTTACTCAACTAACTACATCGACCAAGTAACCTCTTTGGGGTTGACCTACTTAGGAATACTCATAAGTACATTTTACTTTATTTATCTTGGGGACTATTGCTATGATTACAATGGAGGGTTCACCTCAATGAACATATGCAATAATGACATAACGAAAGGAGGGAAACAGATCTTCGACGAGGGTACAATAATATACAATGATAATATACATCAAAATATCTTCTAAAATTACAAATACAACAACAGGACGAAGTTTACTCCGTGTGGATTGTGTGGGATGACAAATCACATTTTTATAAGGTGTCAAAAGTGAACAAGGAAATTGGATGGTTAAGTACTCAGTGTTGGAATTTGGAAGCTAAGTTATTGGAGTGGTCTTATTGTTGAGTTCATACACAAGTTTAGGCGTGCTTGATCGGATAGGCACCTATAACAAATGGACATAAATCTTTTGATTAAGGAATTGATGATCTAGGGCATGACTCGGGCCCTCTTGATGAAGTATTTTGAATTGCAAACTTTGCTCAAATACAATAAGGTTAACCTTCTCAACTTTTGGGGGGGTTTATTGATGTTGTTGATTCACAATTCCCATGAATTCTCACATTTGAATTGAGAGGGGGAATATGTTGATGATTGTTTCAATTTATTTAGGAATTTGACTTTGACGGTTATGGTTTTATTTAGGATGACGGATTAAGGTTTTTACTCTGTTTTTTTAAGGATTAGGATGTATTGAGGATTGATTTAGGACAAGATGGTGGATTGAGGATTGATTTAGGACAAGATGGTGGATTGATGATGGATTTAGGATTTGGTGATATTTACACTAGTCATTCATATAGGGTTTTGGATTGGTTAGTTCCACCTTCAATAATAGCTATTTTGGAGATTTGCAAGAGTTTAACAATATTTTGATTGATATTCAAACTATTGGTATGGATGGGTGGTTTGCTACATCTTGGCATTTGAGGATTCAATCACTAGTATATTCTTGACTTGCATGATTAATGGTTTGGTTTCAATATTTGGAGCAATACCAGTAGTTCACCTGGTTTACTGCTCAACAGATTTTGGAAAAAATTATGATTCACTCATTGTTGATTCATTCACAAATACTATCATTCATAAATGGAAACTTGAATATAAAAAAAGAAGTTGAAACAACTGCTCCATTGGCACTGCTCCAATGGCAACTTCTATGAAAAAAAAGGAATGCTTTCCTCTTCACATATGTCTATGTTTCCTTAAATAATAAAAATAAAGCATTCCACTACAGGAAATTCACTCTTGCCCTAGATGTATTGGCACTGCTCCATTGATAACCTATCCGTCGGGCTTCTTTGATGGTGTTTCCACCACTTGTGGGGGTGGCTCAAGGTTCATTCTTCATATTAGTCCTTCCCATTTTCTTCAGGCAAAATTGGGCATTGGTTCTAGCACCAACACTCGTGCTGAACTGCTGGCCCTTTGGTCTCTCATGTATGTTGCTGCTTATTTGGGCCTACATACACTCATGATCTGGGGGGACTCACAGGTGGTCATAAATTGGGCTAGATCGGTGGCTGAACTTAATGTGTTGGGCTTGGTTCACTGGTGTGATCGTATTGATGCTCTAAAATCTTCCTTTCTCTCTTTAAATTTCTCGCACATCTATATGGAGTATAATTCGAGTGCTGACTCATTATCCAACGAAGCTCTTTCTTTTGACAAGGGTACTCTCATAAGTATGGAATTTTTTGATGGAAAGATGATTGGGAGCACTACTATCCAGTTATTTTAATGGATGAGTATGTCCCACTATTTGTCTCTACTCATTTCCAATACTTTGGATGAGTCTATACTTCACTTCAAGCCTTGTTTTGTCGATGTTGTATGTGTTTATACACATCTTGCACTATTTTTTATCAGTCTGAGGGGTCCCCTTTTCCCCCTCAAGAGCCTCCTTGGATACTTTGTTAGGACTCCTACGATGCTCCGTGTAGATGTGCAGAAGATTTACTGTCTTTAGGATGATCTCATGCATGTGTGACCAGTGATATACTTGTCTATTTACTGCCTGTTTGTTGTTGGTATTGCTTCAGATCAATGACTTTTTTATTGTTGCTTTAGCCCTGTATTTTGTTACCTTTGGTTCTCATGAATAACAAAGAACAATATTTTTCTTCTTGAAAAAACAAAAGATTTTGTTTATTTATTTATTTTATTTATCTTACCTTCTATCGAAATTTCCTTAAACTTGACTGATTCCATACCATGAAAATGACAATTTAAAAAATTGAACATAAATTAAAATAAAAAAATGTTTATTATCATTTATAAATGGAAACTTGAATATAAAAAAGAAAGTGAATAGTTTTCTTTTTTTACTCATTTCTTCATGCATGGAAACTTGACTCTAATGAAGAAAGTAATTCTTTTAGTGTGGATGATGCCCTCATTCATTTTTTTTTTCCTCGGAAAAAATCGTAATTTTATTTCAAAGTAGATCAAAATTACATCTGCACATGTAAGCAGATCACAAGGATCCCTACATTGTCACAATTGACTATATCATAAAATTCAAACTGTCCCATACCGCTGTCCCAGAGCATCAATATGCATCCGTACTAAACTGTCCCAGACTGTTTATCACATCAGAGAAGTGTGTCTCAATAATAAAAAACCAGAGTAAACTGATAGTAGTCGAAAGCAATCAGCTTTATAACATCACCGAAAAATATATAAGTGCTATCACTTATGTGCATAAACATGTCTCATACTGAAATAAAATCAGTAGAATACTATGGAAAACCCTGCCAAAATTGACCAGTAACAAATGCTGTGCCAAAAATTAAAACTAATCCAAGGCTGATTCATGAACCCTCATTCATTATTGTAAGGTACATTTAATATTTCAACAGTTATAAAGTGTAACTAAAGTTTTTTTTTCTTCTATTTTCTATTTTTTCTATTTAATTAATTTCCATTAAGAATAAACAAATTCAGAAAAAATAAAAAAGTTTCTATTATTAATGGAACGAAACATAGACATATGTGAAAAGGAAAGCTTTCCAATTTTTTTTATTTCATTTTTTTTACTTATTGGCTGTCAATAGCAATTGCCATTTTTTATATTCTCTTCCAAGATTGGAAACATTGAAATTATTTATTATTATTTTCATTGCATTAATTTTATGAAAGTACATTTAATATCTTAACATTTCTCAAGTGTAATAAAAGTTTTAGTTTATTTATTTATTTTATTTATCTTATTTTCTATAAAAATTTCCTTAAAATTTGATTGGTCCCATACCATAAAAATGAGAATTTACAAAACTGAACAAAAATAAAAATAAAAATGTTTATAATCATTCATAAATAGAAACTTGAATATAAAAAAGAAAGTTGAAAAGTTTTCTTCGTTTTACTTGGTTTTATGCCATAAAAATTAAGAATAAACAAATTCACAAAAAATAAAAATAAAAATGTTTTTATTATTAATTCAAGGAAACATAGACATATTTGAAGAGGAAAGCTTTCTAGCTTTTTTTTATTTCATTCTTTTTTAAAACTTATTGTCTCTCAAAATTGCCATTTTTTCTTCTATTCTCTTCCAAGATCGGAAACATTGAAATTACTTTTTATTATTTTCATTGCATTAATTTTAAGAAAGCACGTTTAATATCTTAACATTTTTCAAGTGTAACAAAAGTTTTAGTTTATTTATTTATTTTATTTATATTAGTTTCTATAAAAATTTATTTAAAACTTGATTGGTGACGTACCATGAAAATGTGAATTTAAAGAATTGAACAAAAATTAAAATAAAAAATATTTATTTTCCTGCTATCTCTACATAAATCTTGTTGGTTTTTGGGTCCGAAAATTTTTAACCATCCAACAACTGCCCTTAATTCCATTCTAGAGTGCGCAAGATCTCCTAAATTCGTAAGGCCTGCCAAGTATTGTGGGTTGTAGAAGATTGAAATGATTTATATCTATAATTTCAATACCAGTCACCTTATTAAAGTCATGCATGAGCATGTATTTTGAATCTGGTGAATTATATAATATGTTTGATTAATTGGCATTCAAAAATATGAATCTGTGTATGAGTGCATCTTTGAACTTATCGATAGAAATTTTTAAGATTTGTTCTACTCTTCCCACTTCAATCACAAAGGGTTTTCACATTAAAATTTGATGCACATGTATGGAAGCCCCTATTAGATGTAGGAGAGTACCCACATGAATAGAGAGAGGATATAATTTTGAGAGCATGGTCGATGATTATGAGAAGACATTTTCATTAGCGAATTCGATGGTTCTTCGATGGTTCTCATCCTTGTTCCATATTTGCTATACAACTGCCTCAACTCTCTTTGTAAATACAAAGAAACAATTATGGAATTTACATCAGAGATATGCATAAGGTGTCCTTAATATTTTCAAACTCACCCTAAATGTTTCAATAATCGACTTGGAATGCTTTTATCAATATCTAACTAGTGATTTGAATTGGGAGATCGCTAAAGGATTTTAAAATCTCGTCACAAGACAAATCTTATGGAATGACTACTTTCATTGTTCATCTCTTTATATTTTGTTAAAATCAATAAATCTTTGTTGAAATGCATTTTTATTATTCAAAGAAATGAATTCACCCTCTTTTAATATCTTGAATCCACTTTGAATATCTTAAATCCAAAATTATATAATTATAAAAATGTATATTTACAATTTCAACAATATTTTAATTAAAAAAATATAAATCTAATAATTTAGTTTTGTACTTTTTTGTGGTTTTTTACTTGAGAGTGAATTCTTATTACTATTTAAGGGAATCAGAACAAGTGGAGTATACAAATTCCCATCGCCCTATTTCTTATTATTTGCTGGTTAGCCCAGGAGGAACGGAGATGCAAGTAAACGAGGGTAGGCCCAGACATTACAATCTCAGTTTCGTTACTCCAATCCTCCCTCAACCATATTTATATCAATAAGCATTTTTCTGTTTTATTTATTTTATGAACCCGATTTAGATTGTATCGTGGAGGATATGTATTCTACATGCAACATGTACATAACAATAACTTTCAATTTATCCGTGTGATGTAGAACAGTCGGTGGCGGATGATAGTTAAGACGCCCCTAAGCAGAAAGGTCGCTAGTTCGAAACCCCGCAGATACCAAAAAATCCAACCATTTTAATGGTTGGTGCGGTCCAGGCCAAGTGCGATCTTAGTCAGGGAGGTTCTTCCACTTGCCAATAAAAAAAAAAGGTTTGGACTTTGCTGCTAGCAGCCCTTGTTATAAATTGTTGTGTATATAAATACAAAAGATGTATGTATAGGAAATTTTTTATCACTAAGAACTATTTCATATTTCAATATTAAAGTTTTAGCCTTTTAGTTATTTGATATTTGGTATAATATCAATTATGTTTGTTTGTTTTTGTTTTTGTTTTTAACAATTGAAAGGATTATTATTTCATAATAAATAAGATGACAACTACATCATACAACATATTAATATAAATCAAATTTTAAAGTGTATGTGATCATAGTTTCAAAAAGACCCAACATTTTGAAATGACTCTTTACTATATGAGTAATTCACACATTTCTGGAAATATAATTATAAGGCCTACTTGTATAATGCCTGATAAATTGAGCTAGTAACAAGACTGCTTTGCAATGCATATTTAAATTTGGACTTAGAAGAAACATGCCCACTAGGGGCTCTCTATTGGATCTCTACCTGAAAATTTGAACTCCAAGGTTGCATTTTGATTTGCCATGTCTCCTTGTGCTTGCTAAATTGTTTACTCGTCCTTGACCACTACTTTAATAGAACCAACACAAATCTTAGAAAGAGAGACCAAGGAATGCAAACTCCTATCAAGACCCAATACTAATTCACAAAACATATTGAAGTTTACTTCCAATTTCTTTATTTGTTTGTTTTGACAAGGTGCAACTTCTGGAGGCTCTACATTCCTGCTTTCCTAAAATTTAATTTAACTTGACATCGTGCTACAAAAACTAGAAAATAAAACCTATAAATCCTCACTCCAACATGCATTCCAATGCTATGCTTTACAAAAATCTAAAATTTTGCATAGAATATAACAACTAGAATTCCTATGGTCCTCCATTCTTTCCCAAACCCTTAAAATAAACCAAACCCAAAGCTAAAATAATTTCCTATCAACTTACATACTAGAGATGACCAAAATGAGGGAATACCACAGTGTTGAGAGCTAAAAGTCAAGGCACAATTCACCTAAGAATACAAACTAAATCCAAACCACAAGGCCCTTCCAAATCTTTTGGTCGAAGAGAGCATAATTAATCCTACAAACCATACCATGTCGACATTCCAAAAGAAACTAGAGAGACAAAACACCATAGAGAATATCTAGTGCAGGAAACCTCCACGTGTTAAATGGTACATATATTTCACTATGTTAATAGACTATTTTAACTATGTTTATGTTTCATACCTTAGATGCCAAGCTTAGCTATCTTGTAAATTAATTTGTTTTTCCATAGTTAATGTAATTATTGTTGTGGTGCATTTTGGAAGGACAGAGCATACTTCTGACGTCATAGGGTTTCATACGTTTTAGGGTTTAATTCAGAACGTACTGTTTATGTTCTCTTTTGGAGAGTCGTTCCTATGGCCTTACATGTAGCCATTATGTCTCTTCGGGATATGAAACACTTAGCGAGGACACCTCCGAAAATGCGACGGTCATTAACACCTCTTAATGACTTTGGGAGAAGCTCTTGTAGGGTTAGTAAGGTTTTGCTTCGTTGTGAAGGGGAGGGCATGATCTCTGCGTCCTTGTCTGATGCAGTCATGGTTGCGCCTATTTCTTTTGATGGTGGGGGTGTTCCACTGGTTCGAAAGGTGGGAGGTCTAGCTTCTTTTGAGGGTTCTGTTGGTGGTCTTGTTACGGGTGGATTTTATTCGACGAAAGAACCTTCCATTGCTGTAGCTGAGTCTTGTATTGTGTCAGAGGGTTCTAGTTTTTCTTTGTTTAAGTCATCGGTGGGGTTTCTTCCAGCTGGTGGTTTTGATTTGTTTCATTCTGGACTTGTTGGTGTGAACAAACCCTTTACTGTGATGGGTGATGTTTCTGCTTAGTTAGGGTTTCCTGTGGGTTTTGAGAGGCCTTCTGGTCTGTTAGGTTCTTCGGATGGGTTTAATGATGACTTAGATGGTTTTGTTAAGGCGAATACTTCTTCTGATCTTAACTTGATCGGGGTATGCTTGGATTCGGTTGTGAATGGGAATTCGGCAGAGGTTTTTGTTTCTTTGGACAATCCTGTTCCAGCTATGGTGGATAGGATTTTGGGGCCCGATCCTTCTTTTAAGGAGGCTGGGGTTTGTCAGGTTTCTTCTCCAGTCGCTCTTCAAAAAATTTCTTCTGAGGACGGAGTGCGTTCTAAGCGAACGAAACATGTGATTCGTAAATCAGACAATATTGTGCTACTGGTTGTTGGAGCGGACATGATGCTAAATGACATCGTGTTGACAAATGCTCTTACTTTAGTGGGGCGTTTAGTGGCAGAAAGGCTAGTGTGGAAGGTGTAAATAAGTGGGCTCGCGAAATATGGAAGGGTTTTGTGTTTCAAGCTCTAGAGGTTTTCTTATTGTCGGGTGGATGGCTAGCCTTCAAGTTCATTTCTGCTGCGGATGCTTCTACTGTTCTTGCTGGCTCCTGGAGATGGGATGGTGCTAGTTTAAGTTTGAAGTGTTGGACTCTACTTTTTTATCCTCGGGCCAAAAGGTATGATGTAATGCCCATATGGGTGAAACTACCTAATCTCCCCTTTGAATTTTGGTCGTTGGATTTTTTAAAGCTGGTGGGTAATTCATTGGGCTCTTTTGTGGAGGTGGATATGTCTTTTCTCCAGTCTGGTGTTATGTGCTCAGAAAAAGTCTTAGTACTTTTGGATTTTCACAAGGGTTTGGCTGAGGATTTACAGATTGCATATGGGGATAGGGTTTTTAGCCAACCTTTGGACTATATAGGGGTTCCTTTCTGATGTAATAGATGTCATCGTTATGGGCATGTTTTTTCACAGTGTGGGTTATCCTTTAAAAAAACTTTTAAGCCTATGCAGTCCAAACAATTTTAGAGGGTGAAAAAATATTTTCTGATTCCAGAGGTGAACCCTGTGTGTTCTTATCCCTCTTTATTTGAGCATGTGGAGGTTACTTCTTTTATGGTTTCACCGAGAAAGGATTCGGTTGGTTCGGGTTTGGCTCCCAATTTATCTACTCCGGCTTTTGTGCCTCTTAAACCTTTATGTCCTTTCCTCTTCACCATCTTTTGACAAGGGTTTCGATTCCCTGTTCAGGAATTTTAGAGAGCCTTTTGTTCCTTTGGCTGCAGATTCTTTGGATTGTTTTACGTCTTCTCCCGATCTTAATTTGTGCGTTTTGGGGTTTGTTTCACCTATCAAAACTTCTCCTCCAAAAGCAGATGGATGTTTCTTACGATCTTGTTCTAAAGAGCCTTCTGTGGGTTTTCATGTCAGTGATGGTTTTCAGTTACATTTTGGGTTGCCTTTGAAGTCTGGTGTTCTTCCTGTTAATGTTAAGGGGTGTGTATGTTCTTTTGGAAGTCGGTTTGGGGTTCTTAGAGCCATGAATGCCCCTTCTATGGGTTCCACATGATTGTGTTATCCCTCAATTGTCGAGGGTTAGCTAGTTTACCCAAAAAACTAGCGGCGATTCGGTTGGTCAAGGGGTAGGCTCCTGATGTTCTGTTTCTTCAAGAAAGTATGGGGAGGGGTGAAGTTATTGTGGCAAAGCTGGAGTCTACGCTTAAAGGATGGGTTTTTGTTTATGTGGATTCCTTTGGTAATTCAAGTGGTCTTTTGTTAGGCTGGAAACTTAATTGTTTTCATCTCCATAATGCTTGGGTTGTTGTTTCTGGACTCAGTGTAACCCTTTTCTCCATTAAACTCAAAGTGTCATTATGCTTTGTCAATGTTTATGGACCGTAGGTGGAAAGGGAAAGTTTTTGGAATAAACTTCTAGCTTTGGAGTGCCTTAAAAGCTGTAAGTTGATATGTGGTGGAGATTTGAATTTTACATTAGGTTTTTTTGAAATTTGGGGTGAACGGGCTCGGGTGGATTCTCTATTTGATTTCTTCACCTTGAAGTTGGTTGCTTTTGGCCTGGTGGATATTGCGCCTACTGTTTTACTTCCAACATCGTCCAATAGAAGGGTTGGGTTTGATAATATATGTAAATGCCTTGATCGCATTCTGGTGTCTGCCGATCTGTTGAATCTCGATTTTCATTTCCGCCAGTGGGTTGGGTGTGGTGGAGATTCAGATCATCATCCGGTTTTCTTACAAATTAGTAATGGTGAGGTCAAACCGTGCAATCCTTTTAATTTTAATGCTCATTGGTTAAAGGATGAAGGTTTTGTTAACTTATTGAAGATTCCTGGAAGGTTTATGTGGATAAAAGTTTGGTCACGCCTGCTGTCACATGCCCCAATTTTACAAAAAAAATATTATCTTATTTGATTTTATAAGGACAATATGTTAAATTTTATGCTAAGTTGTAATTGATGACTTAGTAGAGTCAAGGATATTTAATGTAATTCTAAATATTTTAATTATAAATAAATAAAGGTGGAGAAAACAGATTAGGAGAGCTGTTAAAAGAGTGTTTACTGGTCAAATTGGTGGAGGACACTAAGTGGAGAGCAAACAAACATGTGGCACCATCCTCAAACCACTTCCAACTGTTGTAGGTGGCAACCTCCCTACAATTAGGGTCATGATTCCCCAAGAAAATGGAATCATAGCAGGTGGCTCAATTAATGACAACTGACCCAAAAGACCCAGGCAATATTTATTAAAATGCCCATTGAAGAGAGCTGAGGCTGCTCATTCTAGGGAAGTGATCATTCAAGTGAATGTACTTCAGAGAAATTCAATGGCAAGGGAATTTGTGGAAATAGTTTGAGGGGTTAACTGCTAAGTGATCTAGTGCAGATTTTCAGCTAAAGGATCTTACTGCTGAGTGCAGAGTGTTTTTTGAGTCATTGGACTAGTTTATTGTTTGCATGCTCCACCAGTTCTCAGCCAAGAAGACCAGGAACAGGCTCGGGGGTCCTGAGGAAGCGTTGTTTAAGCACTCTCCAGGAGTTTGGTAGGGAGGAACGGCCTCCTAACGTTATTGTTGTCCATCCTAATCAGGTTCTACAATCTTTTGTTTTACTGTGTTAGATGGTTAAATGTGAATCTGATTGCTAGATGAAAAATAATTCTAATATGTGTTTTTCCACGTCTTGAAGGACCATACTGTACTCCAGCACAGATAGAGTATTTAAAGTAGATGAAGAAAATGATAAGAGACTGAACTGAAAAGATGTGGTTATGCATTTTATAATAGCAAAGTAATTTAGTTCAGAATGTAGATTATTATCAAGAAAGAACAAAAATCTAGTTATCTATGTTATTGTTTTTACAAGTTTATTTATGTAAATTTACTGGAAAAG
>LPNX010633060.1:12710-191559 GCA_001517045.1 Pseudotsuga menziesii
GACATAAAATAATTTTAGTATTGGTATAACTTACAAAACAAAATTCATTGTAGTATTTGAAAACGTTTGCGCATTGTTATTCAATAAAATGTGCTCCTGTTTCACACAACCCGCACACGTAATTGTTCACTATAACGCGATCTTGTTTTGTTTAAATTCAAAAATGTATTCCCTCCAAATGATAAGGCCAAGCCTCCACCCATGCTTGCATGGAATTCTTATACCTATGTTTCTGCTTCAGACGTTGCTTCGGATTCAACATGCCTATGCCTTGGAGTATGATAAAGCATGGCTAATATAACATTATATCCGAATTTTCAATATGCTCATGTTTATCCATTGGTCTGAGTATGCTGCACACCTCCATTTTTTACGAGATTTTAGAAACATATATGGTTTTTTTTGCAGATTCCAAATATGTAAATTTTAACAAGAATGCATAATTTTCTATTTTTTTCTTATTTATCTTCTGTCATCACTCCTCAACTCAAAAAATACACTGTTAGTGTTTCGTCCATATCGTTTTGTTTCTCAACCATTGTAAAAAAAATTGTATGGTGAGCTAAGGAACACTGACTTGTACATGCTATAAAAAAACCATTTCCAAATAATTGCATTAAGACATTCAAACGCTGCACCCACAATTGACATACTGTTTTCGAGGTTTGATCTCTTAGATAATTAAAAAAAAATTAAAAATTAATGTATTCTTGGAAAAATAGTCGTGCACTAGTACTATATGCTCTTTATATGTCTACCAGTTTTCGTAAGTTTATTCCATCATTTAGTCACTCAAAGGATGCACCCACAAAAACATATACCTTATAATTTGTCCCAAACATAGAAGGTGTTCGTTAAAAAATATCTAACTTTAGATAGTTAACAACATTTTCAATAGAAAAAAATTATATATTTGGAAACGTCATTCAATTTCCTACATTTCTTGTTTTTTACTCATCGCAAGATTCATTGTGTAAGTGTCTCAAAATATCCATGGAAGTTGATGGATGCCTGTTTTTTCAATTTCATATTGCATCTAACACATCAAAAGAAACCCTCATCATCTTGCACACACCCGTGACAAATACCCCCTGCAAGTTGAAAGGAAGGGTCCAAAGAGGCAAGTAACTGCGAGCTCGGGGGGGATTAGGATCTCAGTGGTGAGGAAGGAAAGGAAATTCTTATGGAATGAGGGGAGGAACGGGAGTAAGGGTCACTAGGGCTCAATCCCAAGCCAAAGAAGTGGAAACATTCTTCAGGAAACTCATTCCTCTCGTGGTCCTGGATGAATAGAAGCCATTGAAAATGGGGTGCAAACCATCCCCATAGAGGAACTTAAAGAGGAGGTAGAAGAATAGGTGATGGATCCGGGAACCACAACAGGGAGGGAATCAACCTATGACAGAATGATTATGGTTTACTGGGTAATGAAAAACCTCATGGCTGATGTAGCAATGAGTGGAGAAGGAAAACTCCACGAGGGCCTTGAACCGGTCCTGGGATGGAAAGAGAATTATTAGGACAGTCGCATGATACATCGCAAGATTGACCTGATGGCAGCCAAGATGGTTATGAAGTTCTACTCCCACAACTCACAGAATGTTGAAGCTACTTGCACCAACAACAGAGGGATACAGAGTTGCATGTCGAAGAGGAGTGCAGACTCGAAGCAGGGGGAGGCCGAGAAGAGGAAAAGGGTCCACCTGGGTAGCTCCAGTGGCGAGGACCGCGACCATGTTCTATACTAAGGACAAGATGAACAATAGAGTACTTTACTATGATTTAGTTTTTTTTTTTGCAGCATTAGATTAACCATAGAAATATACAACAATCTTGAAGAAAATAAGTTCTTTTTTGAAATCCCTACCATAACAAATGGGAGATGTTTTCCATGTTATAATTTCTAGCATTGAATGATTTTTTTGGAACTCTGTAAGAGTGGTATGTAACTGCTTTAACTTGCTCGTGACATGTAGTTGTGCTAGTTAACAACTTCCTCTCTACCCATGTCTTACAACAAGAGATTAAAAAGATGAACAACCCAGAAACTTAGCATCCTTGAAGTTGTATAATTTTAAAAATCTATTCATGTCATTATTATAGTTATATTTTAGCAATTATATATATATATATATATATATATATATATATATATATATATTATATCCTAAAAATTCTTATTAAAAATGTATTTGGCCTTACACGATACCTTTTTCTTCTCTAAATTGAAATTATTTCCCATATCATCTAAAACATACAATATATTCAACTTACTAAATTTTATTTTTTTAAATCACACTAAATCTATGAAACCATATTAAAAATATTTATCTTTATTTGAGGCAGGTCTAATATTATATCATCGAAACCTTACAATATATCCAGCCTACTAAATAAATTTTAAAACACTCACACTAGGACGTATCAATTATTAATATGAAACCATATGAGAAATATTTATCTACCCTTATTTGAGGTAAGTTTAATATTAGTTTTTGCCTTGAGTCCCGCTGTTTTCATCCACTATTTCTGAAGTCAGGTTGCCACTTGTTTTTATGGCCCAACAAACTTAATGTTCGTAGCCAACTTTGTTTCTCTTTTGCTTTTATTACTATATTCTCCTCCTACTTTCATGAGCACTATCCTATCACGTGATAGGAAGAAGAAAAGAAGAAATTTGATATGTAACTAACTGGGCATTCACAGATACCTTATCAACTTTTTCTTTCTTTATTAATGCTTATTTATTTTAAATTGGGAATCGTACTTGCTTTTGCATCCGTACAACGTGCCCATATGAATGTTCAATAAGAACGAAAAATGAAACCATAAAGAAATTTCAAGTTTGTGATGGTCCCAAGTTTTGGGAAATTCAACATTCAACGTCAATTATTTTATGTGCATCTCATTTGATTATTCACAAAACCCCAAAGCTATGACGTCTTGCAGACTTACGACGCACTAAAACCCAAAATGCAATCGTCGTAGATGGTATTTTTCATAATATCATTAAGAAATATGCTAGTTGATCCGGCGGATTATTCCTCTTAGAAAATCCAATATGGTACATGGTTCAGAAACGGTGGTTGAAGAAAATCGGACGGCGTAAAACCAAAGAAGCCGCGCAGATCGGACGTCGAAAGCTTTTTCCTTCTGCAACGACGAACGCAATCTTGATCGGACGACGAAGCGATCCGGCAGCCGCAACGGTGGAAGCTTTAACGAATCGAAAGGCAGAACGCTTCCGGCAGCCGCAACAGCGGAAGCTTTAACGAATCGGAAGGCGGAACGCTTCCGGTAGCCGCAACGGCGGAAGCTTGACGAAACGGAAGACGGAGCGATCCGGCAGCCGCAACGACGGGCACAAACTTGATCGGAGGTCGAAAGCCTTCTTCCTTCCGCAACGTTGGGGCTTGAAAGCCTTCCGGTATCCGCAATGGGGGAAGCTCGACAGGATCGGAAATAGAAGTGGTGCGCCATCCGCAACTACGGAAATCAAAATGACGAAACCATCCGATTCAAATACTCAGCAATGCGTTCGCGCGGGATTTTTGCCATCATGGTTTTTGCAGTTTGGTACATAGTCTAGATGCAAAGAAACCGATGGGGTGGTAACGTTTTCTTTTGGTTCTTTGGTTCAGTTAAGGAAAGGAACAGCCTATTGGCATTTGAGAACAGAAGGTGAACAATCGCATTTCTTGGACGTTTTGGCCCTGTGTAACGGCCAAGATGAGTATTAAAGGAGGAATCCGTTCAGTGGAGGGGCAGTTCGGACGTAGTGGGAACGATTAGAGGAGTTTGGAGAACGGCAGTGCAGCGTTTCTCTGTGATGAGAAGCTTGGAGAGAGCATTTTGCTGTGAAAACTATCCCTGTGATGTTCCTTTTTGAAGTCGACTATCCTCAGTTATAATTTGGCTTCTTGTGTCTGTTGAAGTCCAGTTTTGTAGCTTTCAAAGAGGAGTCTTAAAGACTTTCTGTCCAGCATTCTGTTTTACAGTTGCTGAAATTGTTTCCAGAACCATTTTGTACCATTTTAAGAGATTAATTGGATCGGTTCCTATTGGAGAGGGACCCGGAGACGTAGCCCAGTGGAGGGGGTGAACTTCGTTATCAACTTCTGTGTGACTCTGTTTCTGTGTTTTCTTCCTTGTATCTGTCTATCAGTGTTGTGGTTTTCATTCCTGTTCTGAGCATTTAATTTTTGTTAATGTTGTCCCATTAATTAAACTGTTGCACGCATTCTTTTACAACAAACTTTTAATGCACTAAAGTTGAGGTCCTACGGATCATATTTGGTATCAGAGCTGGTTGACTGTTGTGCAAGTTTGTGAATGCTTACCAGGTCCAGGTTAAAGCTTGGTGAAGGAGAATTAGTTGAAGGAAATTCTGATATTGGCTCCAGGAGAACATTCTCAAGAACCATGTCTTCTCCACGAGGGGAAGAAGAAGGACATACTGAACAGGAAAAACCTGTTATGTCTAAAACTAAGTTTCTAGAGGCTTTTATGAGCATGAAAGCCATGATGGAACTTCTACTCGAAGAGCGAACAGAAAGGAAGAAGAAAGAAGAAGGATCTTCATCCAGAGATGCAGAAGTGAAGCCAGAAGAAAAGGGTAAAGGAGTAGGAGGTGATGGTGATCCTCCTGATACTAAACATACTTTTTCTTCTTCTCATGCTTCTCATAATGCAAGTCCTAATATGCCTTATTTCAAATTGGATGTAAAATTTGAATTACCTATTTATAATGGAGATGTAGATGCTGAAAAGTTAGACAATTGGATCAAGCAGCTTGAAGTATATTGTAGGGTGCAGGGCATTAATGATGACCCTTCCAGAATCCAATTGGCCACTTTGAGAATGAGTGGAATGGCTCTTACTTGGTGGGAGAGCAAGATTCAACAAGATCTTCGAAAGAATGGTAAAATTATTTCAGTTTGGAATGAATTCATTAAAGTATTGAGGAAGCAATTTTATCCTTTAGGTCCCTTGCAGCAATTAACCATGAATTGGCAAATGTTTAGACAAGCTAAAGGACAAAGCATTCAAGATTATACTCATGAATTCAGAAAGAAGGCTATTGCATTGAATGTTTCGTTAGACACACAGGAAATTCTTCTTAAGTACATTGGTGGCATGCATTCTTATTTGAAACATACTTTGTTGATGTTTAATCCTAGTAATTTGGATGATGTATGTGTTCAAGCTACCCATTTAGAAGCCAGGGGTAAGCATGCTAATGATACTTTTGTGAAGAAGTCATTTAAATTTGACAGCAAATCAAAAGGTAAAGATAAGGGGAAAAATAAGATGGCTACTGTTAAGAAAGAGGGTGAAAAGCCTACATGTTCGCATTGTCAGAAGGGACATGATGTCTCTAAGTGTTGGAAACTTCATCCGGAGTTAAGGCCAAAGAAGTACGGAGGAAACAAAGATAAAGGAAAATCCAAAGCTACTGCAGCAGTTATTCAAAACTTGGGATCCGACTCAGGTGATGAAACAAAGGTTACAGCTGTCAGAATCCAAGGTAAGGATAAAAGTATCTCACTTCCCATTGATGCACAATCAAGTTCTAGTGCAAGTACAAGTCTTCCATCTACTTCTAAGCAAAATGATAAAGATAGAAGTGCATTGTTTCATGTTCGTGTCATTACAAATCACACAAAGATTGATACATTGTTTGATAGTGGTTCACAAGTAAATTTGATATCAGAAGAAGTGGTTAAGAAATTGCATTTAGTTACTATGCCTCATGAAAAGCCCTATCCTCTAGGTTGGGTTACTAATGATACACGATTGCAAGTTACAAGGAAATGTGTATTAAAATTTACAATTACTGAAAAGTTTAGGGATGAGGTAGAATTGGATGTAGTACCACTTGACATTTCTGGAATTGTACTTGGGAGTCCATATTTGTATGACCGGAAAGCAGTCTTTTATAGAGAGTAGAATAAGTATCATTTTTTTTAAAAAGGTATGGAATATATTGTACGAGCACATAAGATAAAAACCAATATAGCAATAGTCTCTGCAGGACAAATGAAGAGGTTGGTAAATGCTAGTAAGAACTTTGTGTTGATGATGGTTAAGATGAAAAATGATGAAGTCTCTAAATATTTTGAAGAATGTGACCCTAAGCATAAATCTGAACTGATTGACATCATTTATGAGTATGATGATTCGTTTCAAGATCTGAAGGGGTTACCACCGAAGAGAGAGATTCAGCATGAGATACATTTGCAGCAGGATGTGCCACTCCCGAGCATAGCCATGTACCGGATGTCTATAATGCAAAACAAGGAGATCAAGAAGCAAGTTCAGGAGCTGATTGAGAAGGGGGTCATCCGGCCCAGCACTTCTCCTTGTGGTTCTCCCATAGTATTGGTTCCAAAGAAGGATGGGTCGTGGAGGATGTGTATCGACTACAAGGCCCTTAACAAAATCACCATTAAAAATAGGTATCATCTTCCTCGTATTGATGATTTGCTTGATCAATTGAAACATGCAACTTACTTTACAAAATTGGATCTGCGTAGTGGGTATCATCAAATTCGTGTTGCTGAGCATGATGCTTGGAAAACAGCTTTTAAGACGAAACAGGGTTTGTATGAATGGCTTGTGATTCCTTTTGGGCTCTGTAACACACCTACTACTTTCATGTGGGTCATGAATGATGTCTTTTGTTCATTCATTGATGATTTTATAATTGTGTATCTAGATGATATCCTTGTGTTTAGCAACACCTGGGAAGAGCATGTTGTACATGTGAAAAAAAATTTAGATGTACTGAGAAAGGAAAAGCTTTATGTAAAAATGGCTAAATGTGAATTTGTTAAAACTTCTTTAGTATATCTAGGCCATATTATTGGTGGAGGCCACCTGCGAGTGGACCCAGCCAAGGTTGCTGTCATTGTAAACTGGCCACGGCCTAACACCGTTACTGAGATCAGAAGTTTTCTGGGTGCGGTTCAGTATTGGAGGAAATTCATTTCTGGGTTTTCCTCCATTGCTGCGCCTTTACATGCATTAACAAGTGTTAAAGAAATTTTTCAGTGGGGAGTCCAGCATCAGAGAGCCTTCGACACTTTGAAGGAAAATATTAGCACAGCACCAGTTCTGACATTGCCAGATTTGCAGCAGCCATTTGAGATCGAAACCGATGCTAGTGGGTTTGCCATGGGAGCAGTTTTGATGCAAGGAAAGAAGCCAGTCTGTTACCATGGCAGAAACATTCTCTACTACGGTAAGTAACTATCCGACCTATGACAAAGAATTGTATGCTTTAGTATAGAGTGTGAAGAAGTGGAAACATTATATCATGGGAAAAGAGACAGTCATACATACTGATCACCAGGCACTCCAATATTTACAATCTCAAACTAAAATACAACAAAGTAGGCATTTAAGATGGATGGGGTTCTTACAACAGTTTCATATCGTAATTAAATACAAAAAGGGAATTCATAATAAAGTAGCAGACATGTTATCAAGGCCACCTATGAATGCTTCAATCATTCTTCAGAAGAGTTCATTAGCACATGAAAGTTATATTGAACAGTATGCAGAAGATAAAGATTTTAAGGAAATATATGCATCACTAATACATGGTAAACAGGAAAAGAACTATTTTGTGCATGACCAGCTCTTGTACCATCTTGGTAAACTTTGTATTCCAGAGAAAGAGAGAGTGCATGTGATTCGAGAAGCACATAGTTCATTGATTGCAGGACATTTTGGTATAAGTAAAATGTTGTCTGTATTGCATAATCATTGTTATTGGCCTCAAATGCAAGAAACTGTAGCTAAATATATAAGAGGTTGTGTTATGTGTGCAACAAGTAAGCCTAGCAATAGGAAATTGGGTTTGTACACTCCTCTCCCAGTTTCTTCTCGTCCCTGGGAAAGCATTTCTATGGACTTTGTAGGAGGACTACCTATGTCTAAAAAAGGGCATGATTACCTATATGCTGTTGTGGATCAGTTCAGCAAAATGAGTATCTTAATGCCATGTAACAAGCAGATCACTGCTGAAGAAATAGCTCTTTTATTCTTTCAAAATGTTTGGGTACATTTTGGGCTGCCCATGTCTATTGTATCTGATCGGGATTCCCGGTTCTTGGGAAAATTGTGGTCAACTTTATGGGAGCTTATGGACACTAAACTGAAGAAAAGTACAACTTTTCATCCATAGACCGATGGGCAAACAAAGGTAGTAAACAGAATAGTGGTTCAGCTGCTCAGGGGATATTGTAGTAAGCATCCTAAACGTTGGGATGAGCAGTTGTAATATATACAGCATGCTTACAATCATGTAGTTCATTCTTCCACAAAAAGTTCTCCTTTTGAAACTTGTTTTGGTTATCTTCCAAAAACACCGATGGACTTCTCTTTTGGAAAAGATGCAGTGGATGGAAACCATGATGCAGATAAAGCTTTGAAGTTCATTCAGAGAATCCAAGCAGTATAGCGGGCAGTTCAAGAATATTTGGAGAAGAGCCAGGAAAAGTACAAGGCCAAGCATGATAAGCATCGAATTGATCATCAATTTCAGGTAGGTGACAGAGTTTGGTTACATATCACCAAAGAAAGGATGAAAGGTGAAGGTAAAAAGCTTAAATCTATCAGGTATGGTCCTTTTGAGATCTTGGAAAAGATCGGTACTAATGCTTTTCGCTTGAATTTACCTCCATACATGCAAATTTATTCAGTTATCAATGTTGAGAATCTTAAATTGTATGAGCCTCCTATGGTCATGGATGAGGAAATTAACATACAGATTCCTTCAATTGATGATTTGGCACCTGAATATATGAGAGAGTTGCAGGATGATGTTATTCTTCACATAAATATAAGGACTTCACGAAGGGGGAATGCTGAGTACCTTCAAGTGGGGCTGAAAGGAATGCATCCTAGCAAAGCAAGATGGATGGAGATTGGTAAAGTGAGGGAACTTTACCCTCACTTACTTGCAGAATAATTCAGGCTTTTGGTGGTCCAAAAGCTCTCCAGTGGGGAGGATTGATCCGGCGGATTATTCCTCTTAGAATATCCAATATGGTACATGGTTCAGAAACGGCGGTTGAAGAAAATCGGACGGCGTAAAACCAAAGAAGCCGCGCAGATCGGACGTCGGAAGCTTTTTCCTTCCGCAACGACGAATGCAATCTTGATCGGACGACGGAGTGATCCAGCAGCCGCAACGACAGAAGCTTTAACGAATCGGAAGGCGGAACACTTCCGACAGCCGCAATGGCAGAAGCTTTAACGAATCGGAAGGCGGAACGCTTCCGGTAGCCGCAACGGCAGAAGCTTGATGGAACGGAAGACGGAGCGATCCGGCAGCCGCAACGACGGGCACAAACTTGATCGGAGGTCGAAATCCTTCTTCCTTCCGCAACATCGGGGCTCAAAAGCCTTCCGGTATCCGCAACGGGGGAAGCTCGACGGGATCGGAAATAGAAGTGGTGCACCATCCGCAACTGCAAAAATCAAAATGACGAAACCTTCCAATTCAAATACTCTGCAATGCGTTCACGCAGGAGTTTTTCCATCATGGTTTTTGCAGTTTGGTACACAGTCTAGATGCAATGAAACCGATGGGGTGGTAACGTTTTCTTTTGGTTCTTTGGTTCAGTTAAGGAAAGGAACAGCCTATTGGCATTTGAGAGCAGAAGGTGAACAGTCGCATTTCTTGGACGTTTTGGCCCTGTGTAATGGCCAAGATGAGTATTAAAGGAGGAATCCGTTCAGTGGAGGGGCAGTTCGGACGCAGTGGGAACGATTAGAGGAGTTTTTGGAGAACGACAGTGCAGCGTTTCTCTGTGATGAGAAGCTTAGAGAGAGCATTTTGCTGTGAAAACTGTCCCTGTGATGTTCCTTTTTGAAGTCGACTATCCTCAGTTATAATTTGGCTTCTTGTGTCTGTTGAAGTCCAGTTTTGTAGCTTTTAGAGAGGAGTCTTAAAGAATTTCTGTCCAGCATTCTGTTTTACAGTTGCTGAAATTGTTTCCAGAACCATTTTGTACCATTTTAAGAGATTAATTGGATCGGTTCCTATTGGAGAGGGACCCGGAGACGTAGCCCAGTGGAGGGGGTGAACTCCGTTATCAACTTCTATGTGACTCTGTTTCTGTGTTTTCTTCCTTGTATCTATCTATCAGTGTTGTGGTTTTCATTCCTGTTCTAAGCATTTAATTTCTGTTAATGTTGTCCCATTAATTAACCTGTTGCACGCATTCTTTTACACAAACTTTTAATGCACTAAAGTTGAGGTCCTATGGATCACTAGTAATCTTCTCTTTAAAATAAAGTGAAAAATGGTTTGAACTCGTCCCAAAATTTCAAGAATAGCTTTAATTTGGTATTAAATTCTATGCAACATAAAATTTATTCTTAAACTTTAGTTCATTTTTAATCTCCAATTACTCAAAACTTAATCAATGTTCAAATTAACCTGAATCATTGAATAACTGGATTGAGACTAGGAAGAGAAGATGCAATGAATGGTTTATCAGAGAATGTGACTCTATCCCATCATCCAAATTACAAACATGTAAATTATTGAATAAACCGGATTGATACTAGGAAGAGAAATGCAATGAATGGTTTATCAAAGTACATAATTCTATCCATCATCAAAATATTTACAATAATGATTACAATAGATTAGGAAGAATTATAAATCTTGGGGTGGACTATTTTTTATGTTTTTTTTAAATCTATGGACAAGAATCAGAAGAGTGTATTGTCTAAATTTGAGTTTATAGCAATTTTTTTAAATAAATATTTATAAAAAAAGATATAAAAAATAACTGATGAATGAACAACTGGTTCTAGATGTGGTACTTATGAATAGATAACAATGGCAGATAAGTAAAAGAATGTAAGAGAAAAATAATATAAAAAATAAGTGATGGCTGATAAATGTATAATTCTGAGCTGATGCATAGATAACTTATAATTTGGGGTGGACTCTTAGTTAACATGTGATAAGTACAATTAGTGATAGTTGTTAAAATTAAACTTCAACTTCATATTGGTAATTAAAACTCAAATCATGATGATACTTTTAATTTAACTTTAACTCTAATAGCAATTATATTGGATAAATATTAGATTAACTTGGAAATTAAAAAGTGATAATAAAAAACTATTAAATGAATGTTTAGTTGTACTCTTATTACTTCATTTCTTACTATATATTTTACACGAAAAAACATTATCAACATAACAAATATATAAGTATTCTTGTTTTCCAAATACATTAATGAGATTGTTAATAGTTATAATAAATTTCAATAGTAAAGATTGAATATATGTATGACAAGAAGGTTTTTATAAATAATAATTTGTTTTTGTGATTTCTAAAAAAAATAGGATGGACTTTAATAAACTTTAAAATATAAATATATATCTAGGTTAAAATAATATGTAATAATAAACTTGTTTAATTTCAAAATTTTAATACAATCTCCGTTTTGCTAGAAAAATAATGCAACTTCAGATTTTTTTTCATTTGGAAAAAAAAATAATGCAACGATAATAACTGTTAACAATGATAACCATATACTAAGAATTAGAAGGCAGACAGAGCATAGCTCATAGGCTCACTTACACAAGGAATCGTCAAACCAATTCAATTGATTAATGTGAAAGGATTACAATATATAGATGTAGCTTATCACAACAAACCAACAGCTAGATCCATAAGAAGTGGATCTGAAACCTCTTCATACTAAATATAGAAAGGACATATCAACCCTAAACCTAGATACATGACAAGCATTTCTACATTATTCCAACATACCCCCTTAATGTAGAAATGGATTTTCTACAACACCTAATTTCTGCCTAAGGATCTCAAAGTGAATCTTTCCAACATGTTTAGTAAATATGTTAGCGACATTATCACTTGTATTACAATAAATAAGTTTAATTTCCTTAGACTCAATCTTTTCTCTGATAAAATGATGTTGCAGTTCAATGTTTTTTGTCCTTGCATGATAAACAAGGTTGTGTGCCAATTTGACTGCACTTTGATTATCACAATGTAATTTTGTGGGTTCTGTTTGCTTTTCTCCAATGTCTTCAAGAATCCTCCTCAACCAGATAGCTTCACATGTTGCACTAGACATGGCTTTGTATCCAGCTTCTGTGGATGATAGAGAAACAATTGGTTGTTTCTTGCTACTCCATGAGACGACTTCTGATCCAATGTTGAATGCATATCCTGTAGTAGATATTCTGTCATCTGGATTTCCTACCCAATCAGAATCAGAAAAACCTGCCAATTAAACATCAAACTTATCAGTGTATAAAAGACCAAACTTCATTGTCCCTTTCAGATATCTAAGGACTTTCTTTGCTGCAATCCAATGGCCGTCATTTGGTTTAGCCATAAACTGGCTCAAAATGCTGGCTGCATAAGATATATCTGGCCTTGTGGTAGTGAGATAATTCAGGCTTCCCACCAACTGTCGATACAAAGTACCTTCTGCATCCTTTGATCCATATTGACTGCATAACTTCACATTCCATTCGAAAGGAATTGTTGATACTTTGCAATCACTCATGTTGAATCTATTCAATATTTCCCTTACATACTTACTTTGAGTGACCATAGTTTTGCCAGCTTCTCTCCAAATTTCAAGTCCCAAACAGTAATGTAATTCTCCAAGGTATTTCATTTCAAACTCTTGTGACAATTGATTTTTGATTTCTGTAATCAACTCACATGCATTCCTTGTAATGATTAGATCATCTACATATAAAGATATCAAACAGGTATTTCCTTCCTTGTCTTTCTTCATGTAAAGGTTAGGATCATTTTTGCTTTTAGCTAAACCTTTATGATTAAAGAAGGTATCAATATTTATGTACCATGACCTAGGAGCCTGTTTTAATCCATAGATAGCTTTCTTTAGTTTACATACAAGATGTTCCTGACCTTTTTGTACAAATCATTCAGGCTGAACTAACTAGATTTCTTCTTTTAAATCATCATTAAAGAAAGCAGATTTTACATCTAATTGATGGATTGTCCATTTATGTGTTGTGGCTAATGAAACTAGAATTCTAATTGTGTTTAATTTTGCTACTGGTGCAAAAGTATCTTCAAAGTCAATTCCCTCCTTTTGTGTATAGCCTTTTGCTACTAGTCTTGCTTTAAATATTTCTATGCTACCATATGATTTAAGCTTATACTTAAACAACCATTTATAGCCTATGGGTTTCTTATCCTCTGGTAACTCAGTCAATTCCCAAGTCTGATTTTTCATCATTGAGTTATATTCTTCATTCATTGCTTCAACCCATTCTACTTTATCTTTGGCTTGTTTGTAATTCATTGGTTCACTGGTATTCATTATATTAGACATTAAAGCATAATGATTATACCTTGGAGGGGGACGAATCTGTCTTGTTGACCTTCTTAGCATTAAATTACATGCAGGGGTTCCATCCATAATCCTTCTTCTTTATGTTGTGTCTTCCTATGAACTTGTAGAAGTACTCATTCTGCTTCTGCTACTTTCACTACTGCTTCTACTTCTTTCACTGCTACTTCTGCTATTCTGTTCCTCCTTCTTCTCTTGTGTCTCTTCCACTTCTTTCTCTTGAACTATTGAGTTTAACTTGACATATTCATCATTGTTAGTCAGACTATGCCCTTGTCCTGTTTTGTTACTTGCATATGTATGTTCATGGAACCCCACATCTCTACTAGCAATTAATTTATGAGTGCTAGGGTGAAATAGCTTATAAGCTTTGTGATCATTGCAATACACAACAAAGACACATTCAAGTGATTTAGCATCTAGTTTCCTCCTATCATCTTTTGGTATGTGGGAAAATGCTTTACAACCAAAGATTCGTAGATGCTTAACTTGTGGTTTATATCCATTTAAAACCTCAAATGGTGTTTGAAATTCTAATTTCTTTGTGGGACTGATATTTTTCAAATATACAACAGTATTCACAGCTTCTGCCAAAAAACCATTCGAAATTTGCTTACCTTGTAGCATGATGCGTGCACATTCAACTAGTGTTATGTTCTTTTGCTCTGCTATCCCATTTTGTTGAGGAGTGTGCGATACTGTAAATTGTTGTTGGATGTCATTCTCCTTACAATATTTCTTGAAAGCTCCAAACACGTACTCTCCACCATTCTCAGATCTGAGAATTTTAATGCATTTTTTTGTCTGCTTTTCAATCATGTTTTTGAACTCCTTGAAGTATTAAAATACATCTCCTTTCCTCCTTATGAAGTACACCCATGTGTATCTAGATCTATCATCAATAAATGTCAGAAAATATGATGCACCTCCTAAAGATCTAGTTTGCATAGGTCCACATAGGTCTGTATGAATTAATTCAAGCAGACCAGTTTGCCTCTTTTCTTGATGTATTAGGAATTCGTTTCGATGTTGTTTTCCAAGTGCACATGCACTACATTATAAATGTTCATTTTTATTACAGGAAGACCTTCAACCATAGATTTCTTTTGAAGTAATACAAGATCATGGTGGTTAATATGGCCATACCTCTGGTGCCAAAGTTCCTCTATGGTGATGACGGTGGATACAAGTGCCTGATGACCATCTTTGCTCACATCCAGCTTGTACAGTCCTCCACATATTGAACCTGTAGCAACAATATTGAAGTGGTTTCGAATGTCTTTGATATGGCACTGGTACTTACCAAACTCTACCTTCAGGCATTCTCGGTTATGGTTGAAACAAATATTAAGTTTTTCTTAATGCCAGGCACATACATGACATTATGAATCTGTCTCAATTGACCATTAGATAATTTCACTTTTATTATTCCATAACCATGCACTTGGTGTGACCTATTATCTCCTAAATAGATATGAGTGCCATCATCTTTCTCATTGTATTCATCAAACACTTCTCTCATACAAGACATATGTGCAGATGCACCTAAATCTGTGAACCATGCATTCTCATCATCTGTCTCAACAGATAGAGCATCTTCAAAAATAAATAATCTCAGATTTTTAAAATCGTTGATTTCAAAGGTGTCTGTATTTGCAAAATTTCCATTGTGACTTCCATTGTAGTTTCTATTTCTATAGAATTTCTTCTGATAATGATCTCTATTGAGGTGTCTTGGTTTTCCCCAATGACGACCATCTACATTATTTCTATCAGAATCATTCTGAGCCATACCCTTGTGTTTTTTAATGAAATATGCCATTGTCTCCATTCCATTGTTTACTTATGTCTCCATTCCATGGTCTGCTCCATGGTTTGCCTCTGTGTGGATATTGACCTCTTGCCATCAATGCTGGGTCTGAACCTCCAGCATCCAAGTCATATTTCTTCATTCGTTCTTCTTCTTGGATTAGAATCCCTGTAAGTTCTTCAAAATTTGGGGGTTTTTCTCTCGCTGCAAGTGCTAAGATAAACACTTTATAGTCTGACAGTAATCCTTTTAGAGTGACTGTTACTAAGTCAGAAATTTCAACAACTTCACCTATGTCACCCAATTTATCACTAAGTTCTTTAATGTGAGAAATAAATTTTCTTACCCCTTCATTAGCCTCCATCTTGATTGACAACAATTTGGTTTTGAGAAACAAAACCCAATTTGCATCAGTTGTTTGATACAAGCCTTTAAGCATATCCCATGTTGCCTTGGATGTCGTACAATTTCTGATATGCGGAATGATGTTATCTTCTGATATGTGGAATGATGCAACCAGCATTCAACACCAATGGTGATTTGAATGATGGATTCTCTCACGCAACAATTGCTTCAATACTTATAATCTACACAGGCGCACCAAAATATTCTTTTACGCTTCTCCCAACTTCAGCGGTCTCCAACGTTCGGCTCCAATGGTGATCAGTGTGCTCCCATGGATACCAAGGTGCTCTACTTCTGTGCTTCTCCCATGGTTCACAATGGAATGGAATCCGGTTCTCCTTGCATTCTCCACTATTCATCTCAGACGCTAATATCTGTAACAATACACGCTTCTTCAGACGACAGCTCCTCTCCACGCAGCAGCCCCTTCAATGGTCTTTCTTATATAGCAGTGATGATTCTCTTTCTCCACGGTTATCACTACTCCTTCTTCATGGTGGAGGAAAAACAAATTAGGTTCAACAGATATCATGAACAGATGTCAGCACACAAGCTCTGATACCAACTAAGAATTAGAAGGCAGACAAAGCAGAGCTCATAGGCTCGCTTACACAAGGAATGGTCAAAACAATTCAATTGATTAATGTGAAATGATTACAATATATAGATGTAGCTTATCACAACAGACCAACAGTTAGATCCATAAGAAGTGGACCTGAAACCTCTTCATACTAAACATAGAAAGGACACATCAACCCTAAACCTAGATACACGACAAGCATTTCTACATTATTCCAACACATATAAATATTATGAAAAAGGGGAAATGGCAAGATGTTACTAAGTGCTTGATAGCATTTTTATTTTCGATTATTTTGTTTCCATACTATAATATCCATGAATTGTTGTGCATTGCCCGTGATCAAACTATGTAAAATGACTATAATCACATGGCTATAATATGATAAAACAATATATGCATGACCTCTTTGATTAATAAAATAAATTTTGAATATATTAAAATATATGGGTGTGGGCGAACGAAAATTTTAAAATAATTTTTTAGAAGAAAAAATAGTAGTTTCTTGATATTCAAGTGAATCAAAAGTAATAATTACAATTCCATGATACTATGTATTATGTTAAGATATTATAGAAGGAGGCCTCCATGACGAAACAATGCACACTCCAAATCAAAATGATCATACATCTAAAGCATAAAAGGGTGTTGTAAAAACCCCAAACTATCCAAGTACCTCAAATCTCTCTCAAAACCGCTCCACACCATTCATAAGGAGCACACAATGATCCCTGATGGCATATCCAAAAGAAGCACACACGAGGAAAAGAAGAAATCTCCACAATCTAAGCCAATCAAAATGCCATGATAGCTGCTCAAACCAAAGGCTTATACAAAACTCAAATCTTTTCAAAAAAAGATGAGTAAGCCACTCAAAAAAATAGCAAGATTCTATTAGCATACTTTAAAAGAGTTGCATGGAGCCTCTTCTAATAGTCTCTCCTTCCAAAATTTCAATGAAGGAGAGTTTTCCCATCTTAAGAGATAGTGCTTCCTTTGAGAAAACCTAAGCACTCATGTTGTGCTCCCTACAAATGTGTTAAAAGTTTATGGAGAGAAAGGAGGCCTTGACCTATGAAATACGGGAACACCAATGTTCTAAATCCAACACTGCAAGGATTTCCATAGAGTTAGCCCAATTTATGATGACCTGAGAGTCCCCAAAGATAGAGAGTTTAGGAAGGCCAATAGTGGCTGCAAAAACCAACAGTGACCAGAGGGAAATCAATTTAGCCCTAGTATTGGTGCAGGTCCCACAACCCAATTTGACATGAAAGAAATGCAAGGGACTGATAAGAAGAGTAAAACCTGCACCCACAATATTTGATGCAACAACATCATCAAAGAAACTAAATGGATAATAAACTAAAGGTGTCGATCTGATATCTCGATGAGCAATTTTTGTGCAAGCTACAAGATAAGCATTAACGAGATCTAGGATCTTGATACATACCTAGCCTATAATCGGTTCTTGATCTTCAAAAATGCAGAGATTGTGAGTTTTCCAAATAATCCAGATGTAGAAAAGAGGCAAGTAAAGCAGGTCATGGACTTTCTCAGTCCAACAATTCAAATTTTCCAATAACAAATGATCCTTCCATATAATATTTAGCTCAAACCGAGAGGTGAGGGTGGCTCTCACAACCCGTGAAAAGGAGACAAAAACTTATAAATGATCCACCGATTCATTATCTGGTTTGCATAAACATTGTCTTGGGCTAATCCAACCCCTTCTTTTCATATTTTCCCAAGTACTTAATGCAGTTCTCAACACATAACCCGCTAAACCACTTTAGTTCAAGAGTGGAATATGCCATTGCCATAACGTTTTGAAATGCCAGCCAATTAATTTCTCCTAGAAAGTATATGCAATAAGGTCATATGCCAAATATGCAAAGACTTCACTGTTTATTGTATTATGCATCCATAGAACATTTTCATTATGTCCCCAGAGTCTGATACCCCCACAGGAAAGACCATAGATATAACGTGTCTATTCCCCCTTCCAAACATCGTCGAGATCCAAATCCTCCGCAGTCAACCAGTAGGATGATGAGGTGGAAAAATCACCATAATTGTGAGCCTGACTGAGGGTATAGATGCCATAATCATTGAGATAAGCTTGAAGATCATTTGATAGAACAAAAGTCGATTTCAAACCTACAATAGGATTGATTCCCAGTCTTATAAAGGGACCATCACCAACTCTCCAACCCAACACACGACTAATCCAGTACGAGAGAACTCGCATGAATCCATTCCAAAAAAGTTAGGTATTCTGTACAGAGAACAAATTTCGACAAATCCAACTTTATTTGGAATATTTATTCATATATTTGGCCTAAATCACTTGGTTCAATAGACCTTTACTCTTGAGAATAGTCCAAAATCTCTTGAGTCTGAGCAAGATGCTAAAACAATCCAAATTTTTTATATTCCATCCCCCAAGGGTGAAATGTCTTGAGAGATTTTTTCGATCAACTAAGTGCATCTTGTGTTTGTTTATAGTTCCTCCCCAAAGGAAAGAAAAGATACATTGCCTTATTCTATTCAAGATGGATTTTGGAATCCTTGCGAGGGTGAAATAATATATCCGGATCCGAGTTAAGACTAACCTAATCAAGATTAGTTTGCCCCTAATAGATAAAAGTCTGTATTTCAAATGACTCGGCCTTTTCTCAAAAAAAATTATGATCCATCGCCAATTGTTCAATCCATACCCCAAGGATTAAAGCCAAAAGCCCAAATTTTAAATCCAGAGTCAATATGTTCCATCTTATATCGAAGGATAACAGTGATGTTGTTTCTTACGTCCTCTTCCAAGTTATTATTGATAAAGGAGGATTTTTTCAAACTTATACACATACCCAAAGCCGAGCATAAGAGATCTAATTCTACCTTATAAGCTTGTCATTCCTCCACAGTACCAATTACAAATAGTACAACATCATCCACAAAGAGTAAGAGGGTTAATTCAAGTTCAGCCGAGATTCGAGTACCCTGAATATTACCAACACACTTTTCTTCCCCAATAAGTCAACTAAGCCTTTCAATCACTAGCAAGAAGAGGAGAAGTGACAAAGGGCACCCCTGTCTCATGCCCCTTTTAGCATTATAAAATCCTGGAGGAGAACCATTTATAAGAACAGAGAAGTTTGTTGAAGTCACACATCCCATGATCCAGTTCACTGTCTCCAAGGGAATACCAATTTGGAGGAGAATAAAATTCAAGAAGGTCCAATTAACTCTGTCAAAATCTTTAATGAGTTCCGGTTTAAGGACAAGTGCTTCCATATTTTTTTATAGTATGTAAAATTTGTTGCGAAATGCCAACAGGATCGAGGATTTTCCTGTTCTTTAGAAACCCAAGATGATCAATATAAATAACCCTAGGGAGTATGGGCTTTAGTCGATTGGAGATGATTTTTTAAATTAGTTTATAAATCAGGTTGTAGAGAGAGATAGGTAGGAAATCCACGAAGGATTTACGTTTATCACATTTAGGAATGGGGGTCGGAAAGGTAGATTTTGTAGCTCTCTGAACCTTACCATCTTTTCGAGATTGCTCAACATCTTTCAACAAGTCATCCTTAACCAAATCATAGAACTGTATGAATAATTTCACCATCCAACCATTAGGCCCAGGACTCATGTCCTTATTGAAGCTCTTAAGGGCAATTTCAACTTCCATCATCGAAACCTCGGCAGCCATGAAATCCGAGTCTTCAACAAAAAGGAAAGTAGGGAAGTGCTTAATAACAAGTAATTGGTCTGAGATGAGGGATCTACCATCATCCTTAAACAATGAAGAGAAGTGGTCTTCCCCCAATAATTTGAGCTGATCAAAATCACTAATGGTATTACCAGCACCATTTGAAAGGTCCCAAATAGTATTTGTATTTTGTCTTGCCGAGAAAAAATTATGGAATAATTTAGTGTTTGCATCTCCTTGCTCAATCCTTAAAGCTCGGCTCTTTAGTCTCCAAGTAAGGACCTCATGCCCCAATATATTTTCTTCTCGACTTTTAATGGAAACTATTTTTTGTGCTTCAATCTCAGGAAGGATACCCGATGGGAACAAAGAATGGAGGTGTTGCAATTCTAACTCTAGTTCTGCTAGCTCCTACCCTTGTTTCAATTTTTGTCTCATTTTACAATGTTTAAGTTCACCTTTAATTCTTTTTATTTTCAAAACCAAGCGGGTCATATCATCACAGTCGGGAGGAGACAACTCAAAAGACCAGGAAGAAATAAGCAGAAGGGAGAAATCCTCCAACAGTAACCAGGGATAATTGAACTTAAAAGGATAGTTTCTCTTATAGGCAGGTTCATCCCATTCCAAACAAACCATAAAGTGATATGAGATCACCGAAGGATGAGTCCAAGTCTTGTATCGGGTGAAGAGAGGCACCAATGAGTCAGAAACTAGATATCGATCAAGCCTCTTACTAATACCCTCAACCCCATATCTTCCATTTCTCTAGGTTGGAATTGCATAGGTAGGGGCTAAGTCGCCATCCTGGTACGAACCAACAAGTATGAAAAATAAGAACTAAGTGGATCAATATGGGCTTTCCGAACCCAAATTTCAACATCCGAGAGAGTAAACTTTAGGTCCCCTACAATGATCAAATTAGGGTGATTAAAGGTACCTCCATTCACAACAAAATCCCAGAACAATTCCCTACTAAGGTAAGGACCGTAACAGTTAATACAAGTAAGTTCCATAGACTCACCCCTCAATCTTACCTTAATCATAATACCCGCCAGCAAGACAAAAGCTTTACAATGAGCTAGTGGGGGATCTTAGCCTGTGAGAAGACCCCCCTCCGAGAGACCTAGAGAATCAGTGGCATGAAATTCCTAACCAGTTCTGATTTTTGCAAAATAAAGAAGAGCGTGAGCATGATCACACATAGTTTCTTGGAAAAAAATCATATCAGGCCTAATATCCGAAAGAAGAGACCCGAGATATTTTAATTTGGTAAGCCCTCTGAAACCACGAATGTTAAGAGATAGTAATTTCATCAAGAACCCAAATGATGGGGTGACGCTTGTCTAAGCAACCTGAGTGAGGAGAGGTGGTTTGGGGAATGACAATATCTTGCCGCATCTTTAACCCTGGATGACAAGGGAATATAATGATTACTCTAAGAGTTCCCTAGTGATGTCACTTACTTAGGTTCCCTAGTTCTTTGAATAGTCACATTTTCATGTCGGATCGAGTCTAAGGGTAAGGTGGACGGAGAGATGGGGGTCTTAACAAAGAAGATTGAAAGCAATTTAAGGAGGGTTGGATTAGTGAACGATGGATTTTCACAAGGGCTAGCAGGTGGAGGAGAGCAGTCTGAAGAAGGTAAGGGTGGAACCCCTTCAAGAAGAGGAAAGTCATCCAGAGTGAAGAGAGGGGTAACAGCCGAAGTTAGGGCCTGCTGAGGAGTAGTAAAATCTGCACCCTCACTTTCCCCCGCCAAATGATACCGAAACCCTAACAGGTGACAAGACATTCACCCCCCCCCCTCGCCCAAAAAAACATGCCCACAAGAAGTGTCAATATCCATAGGTAAAGGAACCGCCAAATGACTACATCTTGCAATCTTTTCAATATCAACAATATATTTTAATCCCCCTTCGTAAGATCTTCACAATTTGAAGGAGAAACAGAGCTATACATACCTGCAGGAAGCGACGAGGAAGGATCCTCCATACAAAGGTGAGAGAGAAGATGAAAATCCTTTATCTTTTCATCCAAGACCAAGCCATTCGACGAACGTGAAGATCCATGAAGAAAAGAGGGACAAATGTGCCTTAGATGTCTAGTCTCATGACAATAGGGACAACGAAAGGCGCATTTTGATAATCCAGTATTTGAACATGTACAAGATCATTACAATGAATATCAATATTTATGGCAGCCCTATTGTAATGTCCAGGTCAACCAAGACCCTCGCCAAGCGTTTATCGAAGGCGTGCAAAACAATTCTCCTCCACAGCCACATACCAACCCAAAGATTTTGCGATACCAATAAGAACATATTTTCTCTAGAGAGAAAGGGGTAACGTAGGGAGAAAAACTCACAGGTGGCTCTTATCCACCCTTTCTCCTACCTTGATTCTTAATTCACTTTGTCCCATTTATAATGGCTCACTTGTCCTTAGTCACTGGCATTCAGATCAAAACCTGAATGCCAGTGACTAAGGACAAGTGAGCCATTACGAATGGGCCAAAGTGAGTTAAGAATCAAGGTGGTGTCCTTACCATCGAGGAGGATAAAGACGAGGAACCCATTCGCAAGATGATTGAAAGTTGAAACGTAATTCAACAACAGTTTCGAATCTGAATCCACCACAAAATCTTTCTCCATCTTACAGTATTACAACCGACTGACTAGAGCTCTACTACATAGGGCTTCAACTTTGTCTATATAGATGTCCCAACCAAAAACATAACAACGGTTTTCCTCTAGCTCCTTAATAGCTTTAATCTTTCTTCGACCCTTATAATGTAAGGGAGGGTTCAAAGCCAGACCTTTTACCCATTCTGGGGGCTTTACAACCGCCATAAAAGCCGACAATGACAAGAAGAACAATGTCACATGCATTTCACCCAGGAATTGATCAGTGAAGAAAACCCTGCAGGTACCGACACCCGAACACTGAAAGGATCGCAAAGTGACAAGAAAACCCTGAAAGTCGCAACCCAAACACCTAAGTCAAAACCATCTACCGAGAACGGTCGCTGCAGAAACCCACTGTCGATGCGAAAACTCTAGAAGTCACTGAAAGACCCGAAACAACCAAAGTGACACGCAAGTCCCCAAAACCAAAAGTAAAATACCATAAGCCCGGAAAAGTCAATACCCAAAAACCCTAGAAAGCTGAGAAAGGGTATCGACAACCCACTCACAGGACTAGGAAGAAGGATAAAGTAATCCCACAATCCTAAAGTCAACTCCACGAGCCCATTAACAAAAAAAAAACCTAAAAGTACGGCCCTTCCTTGGAGAACAAAAGAACAAAAAAAGGAACCAGATAAAATAAAAATAAAAAAAGTGGGAAGCTGGAAACAACCGTTTCAGAAGCCAAGAGACTTAGTAATAAAAAAAACCACACAGGCCAAGAGACCAAGAGACCTGATATAAACCAAAGAGCCCTAAGACCGAATAAAAACAGAAAGAGGAGACCAAGAGACCTGATATAAACCATAGAGCCCTAAAACCGAATAAAAACAGAAAAAATTCCCTCCTTTTTTCCATAGTTTGTATTAAGACAATCATTAAGAAAATATTGTAATAAACATCTTAATATATCAAGTGTTATAAATAAAACAATCTAATTTCCACAATAAATGATTCTTATTTTCATGACTGAAATTTTCTGAAAGTGGGAGGTTATTACATCTATGAAAAAAATGTGCAAAAAGTCTCGTGACAATAATTTCAGGAAGCAATCTAAATTCGACAATAAAAGAATCTTATTTTCGTGAATGAAATTCTCTAGAAGTGGAAGGCTATTACATCTATGAAAAATGTCTTCATATAAAATCCAAAAAGACTGGAAAAAGTAACAATAATTTCAATAGCGTGGCAGATTTAAAAGAGCGACAAACTGCTAGTCTTCTTTATTGGAATTTGTGATTTAGAATCATCATTCGTTAGATTGACACGTTTCATGTCTTTATTGGAATTTGTGATTTAGAATCATCATTCGTTAGGTTGACACGTTTCATGTCTAAGTTTCCATGAAAAAAATGGCAGCCTTATGAATCTCCGCGAAAGTGTAATGCGCCATATATAACTTATTTATAATAGTTTCTCTCTCATACTTTCTTTATATATAAAGGTCCCGAGTTCACTATCAATGGCGACTGCCCCTGTTGCGGACAGACATTTTATACATACCTATTTCTGTCAAGGCCATATAGTTTAATGTAGTCATAAGGCATAAATTCTTACCTTACAAAGGCATTTTATACTCATATCAGCCATAAGGTCCTTATGTAAGTACGGAATATAAAATCCAATAGATGGCCCTTAATGTAAGTACGGAATATAAGCATCCAATAGAATTACATTAGTTTAGAAATTGTTAATAGTGATAGTTTTGGGTTTCTGGAATTACATAATTAAAGTGTCTCATCAGTTATGAAGGTTTCTTATTCTGTTCTTCTAATCACAATTTCAATACTTTTTTTTATCTTAAATTTTGGCAAAAAAATTACAAATCTTCCAGATTTAGTAGGCTCCAATCCAATTTCAATACTTTTTTTATCTTAAATTTTGGAAAAAAAAATTACAAATCTTCCAGATTTAGTAGGCTCCAATCAATTGTCTTATATAAATTTTTGCTATCTTAAACATCAAATTTGATCTCTAAATCCTAATCATCTACCAATATTTTTTATAAATTATTTAAAACTAAAAATGAACAGGCATCTAGTTTTTTTTTGATAGTCGCAATTGGGCCATATCTCGCTCTGGTGGGCTAGGTGAAAACCACCTTCCCCACAGTTCGGGTCCCACTTCATTGACGGCATCTAGTTACTCAAGATATGTACATGAGTAGAAGTCATATATGACACTAGAAGTCATATATGACAGATTCAAAGTCATTCAAATCATGAAAAAGGAGATTGAACCCATCTAAAAATAGAGAAGTCCCACAAAATTTTTAGTGAAATAAACTCTATTGTAACATTAACCCATCTGAAAATAGAGAAGTCCCACAAAATTTTTATTGAAATAAACTCTAATCTAACATTATATTTCCATGTTGTATACATCTGATACAAAAGGAAAAGTAGATTCCTGCGGACATTGTCATCATAGTAAGTATTGGAAGTTCTTGAGATATGGCCAGGTTCAAGCAATTCCAAGCTCCGTGCCTCATATTTATCGAGCTTTCAGTAAAGCTGAGATTGAAATAGATTATTTCATCACCTTTCGCAAATGATATTTGCAGGAGACGAGGAGAAACAACTCAAAAACTAGGCGTTCACGGCGTTGTATGATTTTACAGAGCTGTTAATGTAATTTTATAAGCATTTTTTATATCGCCAGCAATAAGCTGCGCATCAATCGAAGATCCCAGTAGACCCCTTCGAGAAAATCCCGCTGCATACAGACCTTTCTTACCCACAGCCTTCCAGTTATTAGGAAACGGAGCCTTAGGAAGTCCCACTTCTGAGAAAAACGAGCCATCATCCTGCATATTAAAACCTCATAATTAAATGAAATAATAATAGGATGGTGTAGAAAGTAGTAAATTTTTTTTCTTTTACAAATTAATTTACTCCTAAAAATGTAAGTACCTCTGGATATGTAGAATTCAAATTAAATCCTAGAACGCACCTTGAGCCAACGTGGGACATCGCTTCTGTAACCAGTGGCCAAGATTATTACGTCGTAGTTTTCAGTATGGCCGTCCTCGAATTGCACTCCTGTGTCACTAATGCGTTTGATGCTGGGATAAACCTGCCATCGACAAACCCTAACTTTAGTCTGCATTAAAATTTGACTTCAGTCTGTATTAAAATGGCTGCTATTTTTACCCTAATATCGCCCATGCGTATCTTTGTTAGGGTACCCACGTCCAGCACGGGGGTTTTGCCCGTTTTAATTTTAAGCTCCAATGGGCCTTCCACGGGTCTGCGAAGACCAAAGGAGGCAGTGTTGCCCAGAGTCAGTCTACTGTATAACAACAGGAGACGATCCACCATTCGAACAGGGAATACCTTCATTAACTTCATTGCTAAACCGAACGTGGATTTGCCCATAACTTGTCGAGGTAGAACGTGTATCTGCAACAAATTCAAACTGATAAGTTCCATTAATTCCCGTCCTCAATTTCCTGAGACAGCATAGATTAAGTGTTTTAGGATAGAGTTGTTGGCAATCGTAGTTTTAAATTTTAACCGAATCTATTTTTTGTTGTTGTATTGGTTGAATAACTGTGACCAATAAGTATAAATATAATGTGGATTAATCTCCACACAGTGATCATTAGACCATGTACGGTCAGTTTATGTGCATTGTTGATTTCCTTCATATCTGGCAAGTAGCAGACTCAACACTTAGACTCTGCTCTTTGTCCAACAGTTGACTCTGTTCCTTGCTTTTTGGATGGAAAAAGTCAGCAATGCCAAATAAGTAACAGACTCAACAATTGACTCTGCTTCTTGTCTCACACTTGATCTGCTCCTTGTTATTTTGGATGGAAAGAATTAGCAATCCTGATAAGGATGGAAGACTATGTATTTGGATTTAAACATGGTTTTTTATGGCAATAACTGTAACTCTAGAATAATTGATCTAGCAGATGAATGTATTGATATTTGTTGGCAGTCAAAGTTCATATTCACAGTTTGTTAGGTTATAGATTTTTATTTCAGATTTGGTGTGTAATAAAGTTTAAGTTTTTTCATTATGAGACAAGTGTATTGTGAAGATTGGTTGTCTCATTGTCTTTCAAAATTCCAAATAAATAATTAAAAAAAAAATATAAAAAACAATTCATATTTGATGAATAATAACCAACCTTTCATGGCATAAAAAGAAAAAAAATATAAAAAAAAAGTAAGAATGTCTGTCATACCATGCACCTGGCATAGATAACTCACTATTAAAAGTGTTAAGTAGAAGAATATGATCAATAATTTTTTTTTTCAAACTGTATTCCATTACATAACCATGTATTAATCATTTGATCCTATGGACTTGATAAGCCACAAACTATGTAGATAGTTTGTGGATATGCTAATTCTAATGGTTTATAAAGTAACTTTAATTATTTTTGAGACCAAAACCACGAAATGACCCTAAAACTTTGATATAAGAGATGAATTCTTTTGTAAATAAAAATTTGAGGCCAAAACCACGAAATGACCCTAAAACTTTGATATAAGAGATAGATTCTTTTGTAAATATGATAAAAAACGTTCAGTTCTTCTGTTTATGATATGATTTAGTAGCAGAAAATGTTCACAGAAAAAGATAATATACTGACCGAGCTGCGGACTACAACGGATGGCTTTACATTGTAGTTGACAAGGTCGAGGGCTATCTCCATCCCAGAGTTACCGCATCCAACGACCAACACCTTCTTATCTTCATACTCGAAACCGGTTTTGTAATCACTGGAATGAATTACAGTCCCCTTGAAATTTTCAATGCCGGAGATATGAGGCCTGACTACCTCTGCATTCTCCCCAGTCGCAACCACTAGCCATCTTCCAATGTACTCTTTGTAGTCCACTACATCGGGCTGATCAGCATAATTATCACAAAGCGAGCATAGAACATGCCATGTCTGAGAATTTTCACAGAAGCTGGCAGACTCCACTACTTGACAGAAATGAGGCCGAATCTGAAATCGTTGTGCATAATCCTCCAAGTAATCGAGAAACTGGCTTCTAGTGACAAAATTAGGATAGGACCGAGGGAAAGGCATGAACGGAAGCTGGCAATACTCTTTGGCAATATGAAGCTTGAGGCGATCATAGGTTTTGTGTTTCCACAGAGAAGCTATGCAATCCTCCTTCTCGATCACAATACTTGATATGCCTTCCATCCTGAGACACACCGCACTGGCTAAGCCAGAGGGGCCGGCACCCACAATGATCGCTCCCTCCACCTCCTCCGTTATCCTGCCATGGCTATCATATTCTTTCGCATTAGACTGGATGAAGTGACGACGTTCGTTGGTTTGCTTTGTCAACTTCTCCAACGAAATTGAAAATGGAGGCATTCTAGTGCAAAATCAAATTCTGGCTGGGTCTCCTTAGAACCACACAGAGAAAGCACTACAAAACACTGTGGCATGATCTCAATGTTGCCATATAATGGGAGGCCATGACAACACAATGAAAGAATGCAAGTATGGGATGAAAGAAGACAGTAGATTAGGTTGGGAGAAAGTATCTAAGGATATTAATTAGGCTATATTGTTGTTCCTAATGGCAGCCATCTGAGCAACAACCGAGCCAGTCATATATCTGAGCAACTTGACACTTGCAGAACCGATTTACTACGAATCTGTATCCTGCTGCCTCAATCAACTATTAATTAAGGGAGCCTTGGAGCCCTTTGAGATTGATATAGTTTATCCCATTTCTATATCTGCTTAGATGCAGTTCTTTCTTACTGGTTTTTTCCATCTTTCCTGGCACTTCTAAAGCATGCTCTTAACTTCTATATCTCATGCTGGAACTCTATCACGATTTTCTCCCTCCTCACTGAATCGTTAGTTTCAACCGACAAGGGATGCATAGGATGCGTTGATAATAGATGTTACATTTAATGCTCTGAGACTATCGGTTTATTCTGGGATAAGATTCGTACTGTACTTTCTATTCAGATAGATTCCAGGACCACCTTTATATATATATATTCTCATTCACTTTTTAATGAGAAGAAATAACATGATGGAACAAGCAATAGGATATTGATTGTTTGGCAAATAGAATGTCTTCTTATTATTAATCTTATAGTATTACTTAAGAGCAAAAGGGTGATTAAATATCTTGGGTAACAGAATATCATGAGTAATTAATTTTAGTTAATGTGATTAATGCAATCATAGTGGACTATTGATTTTACAATTTTTAAAACATGTTCTTAATCTCAACTATTAAAGTTTAACAAACTAAGAGATAAAGCAAAAATAAGAGAGAACACACAATGTGCTGATTAATTGCCTGGGCAATAAAATGCCTTCTCATTATTAATCAAATGTATAGGATTAATCAAATGTATATATAGGACTACATAACAGGAAAACTATGGGTCATTAATTTTAGATAAGATGATCAAATCAACTTATCTACTAGCCAACTAATTAATGCACCATTGATCATAATGAGCAGTTAATATTAAATAATTCAGGAAAACCATGGGTCACTAAGATGATCAAATCAACTTATCTACTAGCCAACTAATTAATGCACCATTGATCATAATGGACAGTTAATATTAAATAATCAATGTACAATTAACCATAACAGAGGGTTTAGATTATAATTATTAACAGGAGAATCTCAGAAGGTGCCAGTAAAACTATCCTCTTCCGTGCCAGTAAAACTATCCTCTTCCCCTTTGACGTACAACTGTTCTGCTGTGAATGATCACTAATAACACCAGTTTGGGATCACCATGGTGAATCAGAATTTGAGCATCAACCACGTACAGAGAGCTTAACCATGGTAAATCAGAATTTGAGCATCAACCACGTACAGAGAGCTTAACAGTACTTGCCATTAACATTTTTAAGAGAGTTCTCCCACTTCTCAAGATCAATGAGGATGCACCTTTGGATGAGACATCCAAAGGTACGCCTTATATTATCTAATGGTTCACCCCAATCGCTGAGAATTATGTAAGACTCATATGGAAAATTATGTAGGGCTCACGATGCTTGTATCTGTAATTAGGACACGAGGCTATAAGTTTAGGTTGATTTAAAAGTTATTGATATGTTTGGTTTAAGGTTGTTATATACTTTGTGTTATTAAATTTCCCTGATTTGCATCCTGTTTTGAATAAGAACTTGGGAATTTTTATCACAATATGATATTACACAATACACCGCAAGATATGACGCAGTACACTTAACATAAATCATAATTCTCCAAGGCTTGTTTTTTGAAAGAGAAAGACTAATGGCTCTGCTAACTCAGTATCGGAAATTCTAATGAGGGGACTTGATTGACACGCTTTTGAAATGTGTCACCATAATGAAATATTGTCACATATAATAAGAGTATAATTTTTTTTAGTCTCTCCTGGATTTTCCATGGATGAAATAACCATTGATGTTGAAATTAAATTGTTTTTTTAATGAAGAAAATCTAATATTTAAATAAAGAAAACAGTAAGTAAAAATCATACTGTACTGGTACGTTCATTATTCATTCATGATAAAGAGATTGTGTGCTTTTCATTCACATTTATATGGCATGTAATTCGGAAAATCGAATTTTAAATTGAGAAAACAGTAATTAAAAATCATAATTTACTAATGTTCATTATTCATTAATGAGAAAAAGATTGTGTGCTTTTCATTCAACATTTGTGTAGCATGCATGTAAATATTTTACTTTCTCAGCTATTATGATACCATTTTTTCGATGATAACGCCATATAAAAACATGTCCACTTATCATTTTTGGAAATATTTTTAATATTTTTATTTTTTTTAAACAAATTGTTTAACTTCAATTATTAGAGTGTACAATAAATTAAATTAGACTTTGTCAATGACACTGACCCGTAGCCATATTATAAGTGAGTCTTAACATTGCATCCGGCACTAAGCTTTTGACGTTGTGGCTGCTTGCAAAGATATATATTTTGAAATTCAATAATATATTTCATGATTTTCTTATTTACCACTTTATATGTAAAGTACATTTAATTCACATTGCGTCCAGCACTAAGCCTTTTGAGGTCGTGGCTGATTGCAAAGATATAAATTGTGAAGTACAACACATAAATTTAATAATAATTTATTATTAATTATTTAGAATAATCAAAACAATTTAAATGCATTTTAATATTTAGTGATTTATAATGAAAAATAGATATGTTATAATTTATTTTCATTGTTTTATTTTTTTATGTTATATTAAAAATTGTATATTAATTTTAATTTTACTCATAAAAACCTATAGAGTTAAAAGTATTCTATTTCTTTCAATTAGTAATTAACGTTATGTGACAAATAATTTTAATTGAGATAATTATCAGAATTTTATTTAAAAAGAAATTAGTATTATAGTTGGAAGCGTTACATTTTAGAATTGGATATATATTTTATTCAAGGAAAAAAGTCAAAACATTTCATTAATTGTGCCAAAACTACTTCTAAAGACATATACATAGAAACTACTTCCAAAATAGTATAAGCCATAGCTTGAGTCTTCTTAAAACATGTGTCTAGTAATCTCAACATTAAGTTGTCATAAGAAATATTGAATATGAGACAAACTTAAAACATAGTCATATTGAAAAAACAAGGATTAGAAATACCGGCTCGATCTCAAGGCGAAAGGACTTATGGTGAAAGCAGAAGGCAGAGGGACTGACAAAGTCATGGAGATGGGAAAAGAGATGGGGAGGGGGGCTCGTAGGCCTCCCCGGCTTCGGCTTCAAAGGGGCTACAGGTCAAGGGGATTTCGATCTCTCTAGATGCGACGGGAGGAGAGGGTCACTCCAATGAGGAGACTAATCTAAGAGTTCAGTATAGAGAGTGATGATTTGGTTAGTGTTTGTACAAAGCATCCCTAATCCCTTCCATGCATATCTGATCTACTAAAGTTAGGGATCGAATCCAATAAATGCAAGACCATGCGCTCATCGGGAAGTTTGTGGGAATGCAACCATCCAAGAAATCCCTGGTTTGGTGCATAAACTCTTCATGGAAACCTAAGGGGCACGATGACTTCCAATTGTGATCCAATGGTTTCTTCACTATTTTGTTTCTTAATCTCGAGGACAGAAAAAAAATTCTCGATGGTGGCCCATATTTCTCTTACTCGGCTGGTTTATTCGTGAGGCCCTAAAAGGAAAAGTTTTGTTGAGACAAGGAAGACACGAAAGTGGCACAGGTCTCGATTAGGATTTATTCTGTGCCAAGTGAATACTAAGATCCAAAAATCTTGGAAGATCTTGGGAACGCTCTAGGGAAATTTATCAAGATATCAGAACAAACCAAGGCCTAGAGATATACAACGTATGCGAGATTATATGTTTACATGGATCTAACCAAAGAACTACGAGAAACCATTAAAATTTTGTGGAAATATGAAGATTGGGTGCAAACCCTAGACTACGAGGAGATCCCATTTTGTTGTCGTAGATTCCACGAGTATGGCCATTTGTTTAGGGATTTCCCTTTGAATGCCCCAAAACCAACACCTAGTAAGGAGAAGGAAAAAAGCGACCAAGGGTTTACCCGATTTTCCTCGTGCAAAAGAGGAGGAAGGAAGAAGGACAACCAACAGGTGAAAAAAAAGGTGTCGGTATCTAATAAACTTGAAGCCTTGGAATATTAATGAAAAGAAATACATGATGAACACCAGGATGGATGGCACGTGCCCCACCATCAACAAGGAAAAAAGGGGGACCTTTCCAAAATCATGGATAGTACCACAGAAGGAGGAAACAATGAAGAAGTTGACCGGGACATAGGGGATGAAGCAGAGGATATGGATATCCTCTATTTGGCTCTAGATTGAATTAAAAAAGTATGTGAAGATGTCACAAAAGGATATGTCCCGCAAGAGCAAGTGGTATTACTGAAGGAATCCATCATGAAGGCGAGGGAGATAAATCAACCGAGCATTATCCTAGGATCTCACAAGGAGAATATGAAGAAGCATGAGGATTCATGTAAGAAGAGAGGACGAAAATAAAATAAGCAAAGAGTGGCGGAAGCAGGCCGACGACTGGTTGAATCAGGTCAATACCTGACTATTAAGGAAACCCTAGGGATATAAGCCCCTCTCTTCTCTTTGTTTTCAATGAAGATAGTAACTTGAAATGTAAGAGGGTTAAACAACCCTCAAAAGTAAAATTCATTAGGAAAAAGATCAAGAGGACAAACCTGACCATTATGTTTCTCTAGGAAACCAAATTCCCCATGATTCAGCTCCAGGAGATCGGTAAGAAGATATGGAAAGGGGGTGAAGGAATAGATATTGATGTAAGAGGGTATGTAGGTGTCCTAGGAATACTATGGGCCCCCAAAAGAGTGCACCTATTAGGTTTCAATTGGAACCAATGTTTTTTATTTGCAGAATTCAGGGTCATTAGCTTGTTAGTTTCTGGAGTGCTTACCAATGCTTATCGGCCTCATAACCCCTGAGGGAAACTGATTTTCATTAACACCCTAAAAAAAATCCATGAATGGACAGAAGGGGGCACTAGATATTAGGGGTAGAATTCAATATCATAACATCGTTGGATGCCAAAGAAAGGAGGGAGACAGAGGTTGGAGGAGTATTGTGAGGTTTTAAGTGACACCATTGAAGATCTAAACCGAGTCGATATTACCTCGGGACATGGGAATTTCATTTAGAACAAAAAGCGGAAGGAAGAAAGGGATATAGCATCCCTCTTAGACCATTTCTTAGTTTTAGAGACAATAATGGAATATGATAGTGAAATCTATTAAGTTAGTTCTCCCGATTGTGGGGTCGGCTCATTGGCCAATTTAGTAATGGTGGAGCAGTTTGGGATCGCAGTTTAAAAACACTTTATATTTGAACAATTTTTCCTAGGACACCTAGATTTCACAAAGAAGGTCAAACAATGGTGGGATGAATTAAGTGAAGGAGAAGGCCATAGAATGTACACATTTTAGCAAAAAATCAAAATGTTAAAAGAGATAATCAAGAAATGGAACATGGAGGAGTTCAGGAACATATCAACAGACAAAAGAATCCTCAATACAAGGTTCATTGAGATGCAAACCACAGGGATGAATTCAGGATATACCATTGAACTGTAGGAAGAAGAAGCTAGACTATGCATAAGAATTGCGGAGAAGGAATGACAAGAGGAAATCTTGTGGCGCCAGAAATCGAGAATTAGATGGCTCAAAGAGGAGGAAAGAAACACAAAGTTAGGGATTTCCCTTTGAATGCCCCAAAACCAACACCTAGTAAGGAGGAGGTAAAAAGCGACCAAGGGTTTACCCGATTTTCCTCGCACAAAAGAGGAGGAAGGAAGAAGGACAACCAACAGGTGAAAAAAAAGGTGTCGGTATCTAATAAACTTGAAGCCTTAGAATATTAATGAAAATAAATACATGATGAACACCAGGATGGATGGCACGTGCCCCACCATCAACAAGGAAAAAAGGGGGACCTTTCCAAAATCATGGATAGTACCACAGAAGGAGGACACAATGAAGAAGTTGACCGGGACATAGGGGATGAAGCAGAGGATATGGATATCCTCGATTTGGCTCTAGATTGAATTAAAAAAGTATGTGAAGATGTCACAAAAGGATATGTCCCGCAAGAGCAAGTGGTATTACTGAAGGAATCCATCATCAAGGCGAGGGAGATAAATCAACTGGGCGTTATCCTAGGATCTCACAAGGAGAATATGAAGAAGCATGAGGATTCATGTAAGAAGAGAGGATGAAAATAAAATAAGCAAAGAGTGGCGGAAGCAGGCCGACGACTGGTTGAATCAGGTCAATACCTGACTATTAAGGAAACCCTAGGGATATAATCCCCTCTCTTCTCTTTGTTTTCAATGAAGATAGTAACTTGAAATGTAAGAGGGTTAAACAACCCTCAAAAGTAAAATTCATTAGGAAAAATATCAAGAGGACAAACCTGACCATTATGTTTCTCTAGGAAACCAAATGCCCCATGATTCAACTCCAGGAGATCGGTAAGAAGATATGGAAAGGGGGTGAAGGAATAGGTATTGATGTAAGAGGGTATGTAGGTGGCCTAGGAATACTATGGGACCCCAAAAGAGTGCACCTATCAGGTTTCAATTGGAACCAATGTTTTTTATTTGCAGAATTCAGGGTCATAATTGGCTTGCTAGTTTCTAGAGTGCTTACCAAGCTTATCGGCCTCATAACCCCTGAGGGAAACTGATTTTCATTAACACCCTAAAAAAAATCCATGAATGGACAGAAGGAGGCACTAGATATTAGGGGTAGAATTCAATATCATAACATCGTTGGATGCCAAAGAAAGGAGGGAGACAGAGGTTGGAGGAGGATTGTGAGGTTTTTAGTGACACCATTGAAGATCTAAACCCAGTAGATATTACCTCGGGACATGGGAATTTCATGTAGAACAAAAAGAGGAAGGAAGAAAGGGATATAGCATCCCTCTTAGACCATTTCTTAGTTTTAGAGACAATAATGGAATATGATAGTGAAATCTATTCCTTAGTTCTCCCGATTGTGGGGTCGTCTCATTGGCCAGTTTAGTAATGGTGGAGCGGTTTGGGATCGCAGTTTAAAAACACTTTATATTTAAACAATTTTTCCTAGGACACCTAGATTTCACAAAGAAGGTCAAACAGTGGTGGGATGAATTAAGTGAAGGAGAAGGCCATAGAATGTACACATTTTAGCAAAAAATCAAAATGTTAAAAGAGATAATCAAGAAATGGAACATGGAGGAGTTCAGGAACATATCAACAGACAAAAGAATCCTCAATACAAGGTTCATTGAGATGCAAACCACAAGGATGAATTCAGGATATACCATTGAACTGTAGGAAGAAGAAGCTAGACTATGCACAAGAATTGTGGAGAAGGAACGACAAGAGGAAATATTGTGGCGCCAGAAATCAAGAATTAGATGGCTCAAAGAGGAGGAAAGAAACACAAAGTTCTTTCATAGATCAACCATCCAAGAAAAATCGCATAACAAAATTCTCTTGATTAAAAAATCCAATGACAAAACGGTTGAAACGAGGGAAGAAATTGAAGCTGTCTTGAACCACCACTTCCATGAGATAATAACTGAGACAAGATAGGAAAAAAGCAGAGACATTGAACAAATACCCAACACATCCCCTCTCTAGTTTCTTAGGATCAAAATTAAATGTTGGTGAAACCGATCACACTCCTTGAAGTTGAAGAGGCTATCCTCCACATGGAGGAAGGAAAGGCCCTATGCCTAGATCAATTTACGGTAAATTTCTTCCACCATTTCTGGGATATCATAAAGCAGTAGGTATTGGGGATAATGGAGGATTCTCAATAATCAAGGAACATTCTTCCAGTATTCAATGATACTTTCCTCACCCTCATCCCCAAAAGTGAAGGAGAAGAATCCCCTGACAAATTTAGACCCGTAATCATGTCTAATGTCATATATAGGATCATAAAAAAGGTAATAGCGAATAGACTCAAAACCATTTTACCCTCCCTAATCTCTCTAAAGCAATCGGGGTTTGTCGAATGTTACGGAGAAAACTTCCTATGGCTTGGGGTACCACAACAGATAGGGTAACTGCAAAAATCAATCATTTCCTATATGCAAGAGAAACCAAACATCTAACACTAAAGGATCTCGAAACATACCTTATTCCGGACAATTGATGTAGATCTTCGTTGAGTTGTTCCACTCTCGCTTGTATTGATAATTTGCTCTCTCAACATTCAGAGAACAAGACAAGCATGCTATATATAATTGTGTTAGACCTACTCTAGCATATATAATCAATAACATATAAGCATTTAAAAGAATCCATGGATTCAATACTCATTTAAATACACATTATTGGACACGGAAAGATATTTCTATTAATATAAATCATAGATTACAATAGTGACAACCTCTATCGGCACATCTGCAAATCAGAGAAACTAAGTCCTCCGCCTGGGACTCCACCACTTCAATCCTCCATCTCTCGATAGCAAGCTCACAAGAAAAGGAAAGCTTGGAAAGAACACAAAGTGCTCCAAGGGACAAAGGGATGCAAACTCAAGTATAAGCTCCGGCAACAATGGACTATAAATTTATTGCTATTCAATTTCCCCCTTTCAATGTATCCAAAGGGTTCCTTATATAGTGCTTCAATGGGGTAATGGAAGGTCAAATCCGAGCGATCTCAAGGCATATGGAAGGCCAAGAGACAAGTGACTCGAATCCACATCAAGAAAAACTCCAAAACTATTTGGCCTTTTGCACACATCCCGATGTACGCAATTTAAGGGTCAAATCCACGTATATACACGAGAATAGGTTTAAAAGTCGTGTATAGCAAATAATGCATGTTTTTAGGGATGATCTTGGAAACATAAAATGTACAAAAATGGTTCGTGGGGTCTAAAGAGTCTGCAGATGGACAAGAAGGCCATAAAGGTGTGATCCACCATGTGTGGTAAAATCAGTTGTAATAGATGCCCCCTAATGTGTGAGGTCAGAGGGGTCATACGATGGCCAAAATACATTATAAGTCCATCCCAAAAGTGGAGTGATGAAGAACCAGGTGGAAGAACCAGCCATCCAACAATACAATTTAATGATCAAACTCTACACATAACTGCAAGTATATATAGCTGTCCCAGATACATAAGAGTACAATGGCCATGAATAGGCATGATACAAAATATGACATGTGTGGTCATCACCACGTACAATATAGATAGATCAGAATCTCCATAATGAATATATACAAAGGATCATGATCTCCATGAAGGCTGAAGATATATAATGGATCAAGATCTCCATAATGGTTGGAAACATTCGACATAAAATGGAATCAAGTCACGAGAGCTGAAATCTCATGAACACTAGCACGATCAAGGAGGTAGCATATACAAAATGCCACCAATCTGGAAGGTCTTCTACACAATCCGCTACGAGTACATGTCCTACTATGTGAATAGAGGTGTCGAGGTCGAACATAGTAGTCCATCGTCTGATTACCGGTCATTGATGTATACCGTTAACAGACGTGAGATCACCCACCGATAATGAAAATGAGAATCAAGGTACTAGAGTGCAAACTAACAAGTGTGAATAAATGTGTTGAGGTTGAACACTTAAGAGGATCCATCGATCAGGGGACATTGATGTATTTCCAAAACTGCCAATGGCGAGAGAACCTGCCACTGATGACTGCAAGCCTCAAGGAACTCAAAAATTACTCTAGATTCCTATCCCAAAATAAATGATCTGAAGTCGATGGGATGAAATCCATTGGAAGGGGGGCATTAATGTATCCCTCATCATCCAACATGAGGTACTCAACAAGGTTGTATAATGTGGAAGGACTTGATCATAAATTGCATGAACCAGTATCAGTATCGAGAATGGCCGACATGCAAAGTCAAGAGAACTGAGGAATGGCCGACTTAGGTTTCAAATTCCTTCGAACAAGAGCATAAAGGTGAATGGTGACTAAATGCAAGCAGCGTAGACTCGATATACAAAATTGGGACATCTCTGCGACACAGGAGGCATCGACAGAGGCTCCATAGGGACTGAAAGTTTAACCATTCAACGGAGATAAACTAAGAGAAATGAGTACAGCTCCTAAAGTCAAACTATTAACCCAACCAACAGATGTGATATACAGTGCTCTGTTCGAAGGCGACACGACTCGACTGCTACCAAAGATAACATCTTTTCTTGTCTGGCTTTTTGGTTTTTTTATTTTTTTTGGACTTTTTCAAATATTTTGAAAAGCTTGAAAAAGAATAAAAGTTCTTTATAGTTACAAACTAGGAGGAGACGAGTGTCAATGGGCAAACAAACTAGTTCCAAGTGGCGGAACATACCTATGCTCAATGCAAGGACACATGTGTAGGATAACGACACCCGGGGAAAACTCCCCTCCCGGTAAAAATGGGGAATCAAGCTGCAAAGGATATATATAAAATGGCTCCGCATGGCTAGACATGAGACACGCTCGGGCTATATGGCTGATAATCAAAGTCAGGGAATCTGGCATAAGGATCAATGAGGCAGGAAAAACTCATGATAATGCAATTACAACTTGACATAAGGGAGTCCTGGGGACAAAGGCCAATAAAAATATCAAGAGGAGTATGAGGCTCTTGTGCAAAGACATGGCGATACTATACAAAGGACTCCCACACCCTAAAGGAAAAAAATGTCGTCATGGGTACCAAATGCAACAAAGGAGCTAACTAGGGCACCCATGTATGGTCAAGCTCTATCATTCACATCATGTCACTTCTAAAACAACAAGAAGGTTCCGTGACAAGATAGAATGGGTTCGTACCTAAGGTTATAATGAAATGGTCATAAGTTCATGCAAAATGCACATGAATGTGAACTCTAACCTATATGCCAGTTTATACATAATACATGAAAGAAACACAAACAGGTCAAAACAATGGTCGAAATGGTGCTCAAAACGGACTCCTACATCATCAGATTAGTCCAAAACAGTCCAAAATGGTCAGAAACGGTCCAAAACTATAGAAAGGGGGTAAAAAATTTCAAAATTTTCAAATTTTTTCTATAAATAGTAAAAAATTCAAAAATTACATATCATTTGAAATTTTTACCCATTTGAGCTCGAAACTTCCAACGTGAATTCTGGGAGTTTCGTCCGGCAAAATTCGACACTGTTTGTTCCAGGTAACTTCTCATGTCCTCCTCTTCCATTTAATGCAATTTTTTTCAATTTCCATGGTCAAATTTGAATTTTAGGCCGGTCTAAATTGGTCATTTTGGACCATGCGGATATCGGGGCTTTTTCTGCGTATAGGGATGGCTATACGTGGAAAAACTGCCCAAAATTGCGCACATATGCAACTGTTTTGCAAACAGTCGCATATGCGGCCGTGCACATGGTTTTTTAAGGTATATATTGACCAAAAATTACTTTTAATGTGCAGGATGGTTCTAGAATGGAGGGAAAGGGAACATGGATATGTAGAAGAGGATGTTCGAGGTGATTTAAGGGCTTAACAAGCTCTACGTGCATGTGGGCTATACAAGTTTTGGTGTCTTGGCAGCCTGAGGGCCAAACCAAGACTCCTGCAGATGCTAGTAGACTACTGGGATCTAGACTCAGAGTCCTTTCATATTGATAGGATGTCTCCCACTATAGAGGTGGAGGACAAGAGTCCGTTCATATTGATAGGATGTCAGTTTCGGCAGTATACTGAGCATGTTCTTCTTTGAGCGAGTTCCGGGGCTAAGCCGTAGAGCTAACGTTCCTCCTCACGGGGTTCGAGATCAGGCCCAATGACATTGGGCAGATGCTATGCGCAGACTGGGTGGAGGTAGGGTGTCCAACCCCTACCCAGCTGACTTCTTTCCATGGTGGTGGTGGCATATCATTGCCATCGATGACTACCCCTATGCGGGAATAGATTTCCGGGGACATTTGGACATGCCCCTACCACTCGGAGCAGCATACGGTGATATTGGTAATGAATCCCAAACCCTCTTTTTAAAGTTTTTTGAATTATTAATTTTTTTTGTGTTTTTTGATATATAGACTCAAAAGACATGTTTTGGTGTGACGACACATAGTGACAATATGTCATGTGTATGTAGATGTTGGACCACAGCTGCCTAACGGCTTCCCTCGTCCTAGACGAAGGAGAAGAGGAGATGATATCATGGGTGTGGATGCGGATCGGATGCTCCAAATCATCCACACAAAATTTGTACGCTTGACACACAGGGTACCCATGGTGCAAGTCGAGGACTTTCCTAAGGCCATGCAGCGTTAGGTGCTTGGTGTACCACGAGCATGGGTTTGGTTATTCCGATGACTAGCTAGAGCTTTGGTGTGCTACCACGATCAGAACCCCCCTCCTCCTCCATAGGCTCAGAGACCTGAGAGTGATTCATTTTTGTACTACCGTGTATTATATTTTGGTGGCTCGGAAGCCCCATTTTTGTATTATGACACTTATGTATTATGACGTCACATTTTGGATGTTTAATGAAATTTTTTATGATGATCGATTTTATTTATTTACATGTGTGTAAAAATGTATGTTTGTGATCTGCTTATGGTCTATGAAACAAATGCCAATATAACACATAGTTAGCATATGAGTCAACAACTTGATTAAAAATTCTTGGAACATGTATGTATGTTATGTTGTCAAATTGTCGTTCTAACAATCTCACATGTAAGAATATTCATAATAATGTTGGATCCCTAATACGATACAAGCCATTAAGCCGTGACACTACTAACCGTGAATCAAGATGTACCTCAAGAGAGAGAACACCATGTGAAATGGCATCCCATAATAGCTCGATAATGGCACTATACTCAACAACATTATTTGAAGAAGGCAGTAAACATATGCCTCCTGAAAACAATACATGACCCATAGGAGTATAAATAACCCAAGCAACAGAGGCTAAGTGTTAAGTGTGGTGGCTAGCACCATCAGCAAATCCTACGTAAGCAGAATACTCTATTGACATCTACCATAAGAAACAAAATCTAATCAACAAACCTGATCACCATAAGAAAACCTAACTATGCAAAAAACTGTACAATAATATACAATAATCATCCCTGGCTGAAGATCATGCATAGTATTTTTTAAGATAGAGCCCATTTCTAGGCTCCACCAAGGCTGTCCCTTCATAATCCACCAGCTCATAGGTGCCCTTCTCTAACACACATGGGATTAAACTTCCTTTCCCCCAAGGGTTCTTTAGCTTGATCCCATAAAAGGACCAAATCACCTTCACTAAACCTCCTTGGACAGATAGACTTATCATATTGGACCTTAACGCGACGCTTATTTACTTCTAGAGCCACTAAGGCATCCCGATGTTACTCATTAAGATGCTCTAAGTGGACCAAACATTCCTCCAATGCGGAACTATCTGGTAAAATCTCTATAGCTAGCTTCAATGAAGGGATCTCACATTCAACTAGCAAAACAAACTCCACTCCATGTACGAGTTGATATGGAGAAAAAATGGTGGAAGTCTTAACCATGGTCATATAGGCCCAAAAAGCAGGATATAACATGATATGCTAATTTGGTTTGCTTTGTGCGATGGTTCATTGGATAATGGACTTAAGTGATTTGTTCACTGCCTCAACCTATCCATTCACCTGAGGGTAATAAGAAGAGGAGCGCTCCTGCTTATACCCTAACTTTGAGGCCAACTCTTCCATCATTCGATTCTGAAAGTGCCTACCATGGTTAGTGACAAGCTCTTTCGGAATATTGAACCAAGTAATAATTTGGTTGAATATGAAATGTGTGACTATCTCACCATCGTATTTAATCATGGGCATAGCCTCATCCCATTTCATGAAATAATCAACAACCACTATAATATGATGATGCCCCCCAACTGAAGCTGGGTTGCAATCCATGAAGTCAATCCCCCACTTGGTGAAGGGACCGACGGTGATAATTGGATGTAACAGGGAAATATGTGAGTGCATATTGCGTGCAAACACATGGCAAGGGTGACACTTCTTGACCGCATTGACACAATCTTTGAAGATCGACAGCCAAAAATATCCCACTCTCAATATTTTTTGGGCTGTAGCAAGCCCAGATAAATGAACACCACATGGTCGTCCATGGTAATCATTCAGCACAACCTCAGCCTCTTCATGGGTTAAAAAACGACATAAAATGTAATCGACCCCATGGTGGTACAAAGTGTTATCCATTATAAGGTAGTTCTTAGATACGTGACGTAATCGTCGTTGCTCATCCCATGAAAGGTGAGTACGGACCTTCAAAGTTTGTAAATATATGATGATATCCCCATACCATGGATCTAGAGTTGAGATAAGGAAAATATGCTCATCGACAAATGTATCCTCATAAACCTCCTCCTCCTCCTCACTTGGGAAATCAGAAATGAGCTCCGCAAAAATCAATTATTTCTTCGATTTCGTCAAAACAAACTCGATATCGAATTCTTGCAAAATAACAATCCATTTATTATACTTTCCCCCGACCATCCTTCTAGTGAGGATGAACTGAAATGGATTGACATGAGCTTCCATTAAGGTCTGGCGAAGGACAATGTAGTGTCTCAATCTCTGAACCACATGAATGGTACCTAAGGCAAGTTTATCCACATGGGAATAATGGATTTCTGCATCTATAAGGTTTCGGCTCAAATAATATATGACATGCTCATGGATCTCCTCATCCTCCTGAACCAAAACCATACTAATCGTCTCCATGGACGCGGCCACATAAATAAAAAAGTCATGGCTATAGTCGGGTGGACTAAGAATGGGGACCGATGCTAAGGATTGCTTAAGAGCATCAAAGGACTCCTGGGCTCGCTCATCTCAAAAAAAGGTAGTGTCCTTCTTTAAAAGATGAATAAATCCTTCAGTCAAATTGGAAAAGTTAACCACGAATCTCTGTAAGAAATTTTCGATGCCTTGCAAACATTGAATATGTCTAATATTTCGTGGGGGAGACAATTGAAGTATTTCCTCAACCTTTAAGGGATCGACTCTTATACCCTCCTTGGAAACAATGAATCCTAGCAAGCGACCAGACTTCACGCAAAATATGCACTTATGTGGATCTAACCTAATTAAGTAGTGGCGACATCTTTCGAATACTAATCTCAAATGGTACGAATGACACATTCTCAACCGAGAATGAGCAGCAAGGTCATCCAAAAAGACTTCAATAATCGATTTGAGATCGTGAAAATCAAGTTCATAGCCCGCTAAAATGTGGCTCCAGTGTTTTTAAGACCGAAAGGAATCTTTCGATATGCAAACTTACCCCAAGGACAAACAAAATGCAGTTTTGTGTTGATCCTCGGGTTTAATCTGAATCTGATTCTATCCGAAAAAGCTGTCCATAAAGGAAAATACCTCGCTTCCCACACACTCATTCAAAATTTGATTAATAAATGGTGTGGGAAAATTATCCTTAGGACAAGGACAATTTAAATCACGGAAATCAGTGCATATACAGATCGTTCCCTACTTCTTATCGACCAGAACGGGGTTTGAAACCCACTCCATCAAGGGAACGAGATAGATAAAATCGACTTTTAAGAGCTTCTCTATCTCAACCTTAATCGCAGGTGCTTTTCTAGGATTCACCGCATGCAAACATTGTCGAACAGGCTTCGCATTCGGATAAGCCTTAATTTCATGTTCGACAATACAAGGGTCGATACCTAGCATTTCCTCGTATGACCAAGCAAATATGTCACGAAACTCTTTGAACAGTTTGATATACTCTTGAATCTCAGCATGGGAACATTCTGTCCCAATATAGACATTCTCAATCTTGCCAGGATCACGAGAGATATTGATAGGAATAGTAGGTGATATATTCACCATGTTCCCATCAACCATCTGACCATGAGAGCTTAATGGAACCACATGAATACCATTCTTCTTGCTAAGAATCTCCCTAAAGTCCTCACGCTCCAAATTGTCAAGCTCAGGAAGAAAATAAGATCTATGATGCAACTCTTCCCAAGTTGGCTCAACCCCAGACATGGCCTCAACAATAGCTTCATCTGATGGAAAAAAACTATCAAGGAAAGCATGTGCATGAGAGGACTCAAATTCCCATGTAGGAAGCACATACGGGTCCTCCTCGTCCATCCGCGAAGAGGAAGGACTAGGCTGTACAACAAAATCAAGATTCACTTGATATTCTATCATTGCTGTAGGAAACGACATGTCCGTTTTGATAGGTCTGTTCGAAGGACTCGGTGATGGAAGAATCCAAGAATATTCCATATGGGTAGTGTGAAAAGACATTGAATTCAATGAATATGAATCCCCAACAAAACTAGATCTGATCATAAGAACAGGTGCAAGACAACTAAATGTCCCCATAAGGGATGGATACATACCTACACCCACACTCCCAGTTAGCGGCTGAGAATGATCAAAATCGGGATAGAAGCTCCCGACGATGCATTAACACTCGAATTTTTGAATGATGTCTGATTAATCATAACAATATTCCCATTAAATGGAAAGCATACAACTCAAAATAGAGAAGAGGCTACGGCTTGCATACTATACATCCAATTCCGACCCAGGAAAATATTGTAATCAAGGGGCGCATCAACCACCTCAACCTCGATCGCGACGGTATTCCCTCCCAAACGGACCTTAAGAGAAGAATTAGAGTAAATTTTAGGTCTAAAATGGGCCTCCTAAGGAAACTAATAAAATAACAGTTAAAATAATAAAATAATAGTTATTAATTTTGGAGGAAGAATGAAAAAACTACTTTTTGTGTTCGTATTTTCGACATATCTCCATGTGTTTTTACTCAAATTCTGAGCGGGAGAGCTTGTTGGATGTGAAATTTAATTCCTCATCCAACGAGTACCCACAATGCATACTTTTGACGGACCCTTCTACCCCAAAAATAAGAAATACCTGAAAAAACGTGATGATGACATCATCATCACATTTTTTTTAGGTATTTCTTGTTTTTGGGGTAGCGGGGTCCATAAAAAGTATGTAGTGTAGGTACTCTTTGGATGCGGAATTAAATTATGCATCCAATGAGCTCTCCTGCTTGAAATTTGAGTAAAAAAACAGGGAGATATGTCGAAAATACAGACAAAAATAGTTTTCTTTTATGACAAATATGTCAATTCAACCATTATGGTTGACTCATTTTATTGAAATTATATTGGTTCTTGAATTCCAACTCACAAAATTTATTGTTGGTGCATTTTACTATAAGGCCCATTTTAGACCCCAAATTTCCTCTAATGGAAGAATTTCATGCGGCCAAAACGATCTACCATCAAAGGCAGTCAACATAGTAGCAGATTTAGACAATTCAGGAGAACCCAAACCCTTTCAACATGACAAAGACATCACGAAAGCAACAGCACCTTCATCAATCACAGTGCATTTGACGGTCATGTTAAGATATTTTACATGAATCAAGAGAAGCATGTAGTAAGGCAAGCAAGGCTGTAGTCCCATGGTTTCAAATTTGATGATGGAAGAAGAGTTATCATCATTAACCCCAAGAACAGAAAGCAAAGCTTTCCTTTGCGACGGACAACTCTGAAGTACTTCAAGCACATACATCGCACAAGGAGTTTGTCCCAAATCCTCGACAACATAATAGTTCTAGGCAGCTCGGGCATTAGGATTGTGCCTCAAATGCTTTAGGACTCCCTTAGGAATGCGAGGTGCAATCTTAGGTTTATCCGTAGGGTTTTCAATACGCAAAGGGCTCTTGGTTGGAGGAGGTTCCTTCCCAAGGTCTGGTTGTGATGAACAATAGTCTTTCGGATGAGTCACAACCTTAGTAGCATGCACCATGTTGATGCAACCATGACTAGTACTAGTTTCCTGCATATTTTGATCTCCACCCGATGCAAAATGAGGATCATGGGTCCTCAAGTTCATATTTTGATTATGGGGTAAAGGATTGGTCAGCATAGCTGGTCAGTACAGCTGGGCCCTGTGCTATGAACCTTGAGGCGTCTTCCATATGAGGGCACAAGTGAGTGAGGTGGTCATCCTTACACAATTTGCAAGGAAAATTAACCTTACGTTTAGACTACTTGTTCCCCCCAACATTGCAGTATTTCTTGTCATTTAAATTGGCACTTTTCGTTCTTGTTTCCACCCTTACGATTGTTTTTACCCTTTTTCTTATTCCTTCTGGGCTCCTGGTTGCCCTTCTGGTCTGACAATTGCATGGAAAGTACACTTGTCATTTGGGTGGGTTGAGATGAAGCCATGGCTTGTCCCGAAGTGGATTGATTAATAGACAATTGAATCACTTGTTTCACAACCGAATCTGCAGGTTTGGTACTCGTACAAACCACAATGCCATCAGCATGTGGTCCAGGCTTGATCTTGGGATCGAAACTAGAACTTGGAGCGTTGGGTATGATCTCATATAGTAGTTCGGATTGAGCATAAATCAAATCCAATTCTTGTGCCCTAAAAATTGCTTGTTCCTCGTTCTGGACTTCGGATGTAGAAACATCTTTCGTGATGTAAGGTAGAAACGATTTAAGGAACCACTCAAGGAGAAACTCTGGCAGTATGAAAGCTTTAATCAACCTCTTTTGTCTACGCCACTCTTGCATATGGTCCGAGATATGTGTCGCTTTGTCTTGTCGAAATGTCAACAAGATATGTGTACCAACGTCGTAACGCACTGGCAGCTGGAAGTGATTGAGGAAATTCATAGCAACGTCATCGAACAAAACGAATGCCCCCCTTGGTAACTCTATGTACCATTTCCCTGCAGCCTCGGTGAGGGTGCATTAAAATAGCCTTAAAAAGATTGAGTCATCTTATAAGGAGTTGGAAGAGCACCAAAGGTGAAAGGTAGTGACATGTTCACTAGGATATTCTCCTGGTTTGCCCTCAAATTTGGGAATGTCTGAGGGAAGCTTGTTAGGAATAGTCAGCCAAGCTGGGTCATGAGATACTGGATCGTTCATTAGTCTCTACAAGTCAGGTAAATTTAACGTTGTGAGGAAAGGGAGCCTAGGTTGAGCCGGTCTATGCCATGCTCACTGATAGTTTTGGTTCATATAAGGCTAACTACTGTAAATACCATGGCCTTGGCCATAATATCCTCCTCCTGTTTGACCCGTGTAGGGAAGCATGGAAGCATTATGATGTGGTGTACCTTGACTATGTGGTGCTACAAATCCATAATTAGAGGATTAAGTGGGTGGTTGATACCCGTACCCATAAGGTTGATAGCTTTGTCCATCCAGCGGTCCATAAGATTTCCCATGAGAAGATCCATAAGATGTCCCATGGGATATCCCATGAGAAGATCCATAAGTAAGGATATGGGGAAATCCTTGTGATGGACCGTAAGATGATCCAGAAATAGGAATATGACCTCCCGAGACAACAGGAGATACTTGACTCTGAGATACTACTGTACGAGCAGTCGTAGTATGAACATGACTAGTAGCAACATTCCGACCTGAAGGACCACATGAATGAGGGGGAGGAAGGGTTGTCAAAAATGCATTTGAAGGAGCAGGAATAGAGGATGAAGGGACATGTGAAGGGATGTAAGTGGTATTCCCTATGGTCACTCGTCTCGGTTCTGTTATCTACATATGACTACTAACACTAGGTCTAGGATGAATATGTGAGGTAGCTTCCACCACCAGGATGGAAGGTGCAATGTGACTAGTGCTCCCAAATATCTCCGCACGGAAAGGAATAGGAGTGCCCCCAGGCATAGTGCTAGGTTCAAATTCTGACTCAGCATGATGTGCTAGATCATGTGCAGGGATATCAGGCATGCCATAACGAACATGACTAGTGCTCGTGGGTTCAGGGTGAGTCTCGTCACCCATAAACCAATATCGACGACTGTTATACACTTGATTGGCACCTCTCCGTCCGAGTGCTGACATCCCTCAGGTCGGCACACAAAAGGACACTTATGGATTGAGGTTTTCCTAGTTTCATTATACCTTGGTTGATGATGAAATACATTGCCTATATGCCCAGCTGATCACTTTGCCATTTTGAGATTTTGAGTAGCTTGCGCAACTATATCTATTGACATCTCGCGCATCATACGCGAGTATCATGTTCAGCAGGTCGCGCATACATGTATACGCGGGTTGCACTCTTATAGAGTCGCGTATCATATGCGGGTTGCCCTACTACAGACCCGCGCATGGTTTCCTCAAAATTAATATTTAAAAACACTCGATAATGGAAGATTAGTTCATTCATTTAACTTAATATTCCTAACTACTGCAACCTCCCTAACCTTCGAGAACTGCCTCATTTCATCCATATAAATAGAGGCCTTGGGGAGGGGGTTTGAGAGATATACTTGGAGAGCAAAGTTATGCTGGTGGATTGTCTACAGAAATCTTTGGAGCAGAGAAACTAAGAGTCCTTGGTGACAGAGGAGTCCTTGTTCAGACATTGGGTTGTAACCTAAACTCTCTTCTATTACTGTTAATAAAGATATTACTTCTTCCATATGTGTTCCATATCTTGTAGATTGGTAAATGTTTACATTTCAATATGATATATCATTTGCCTAACTTGCATCTATATATATGAATTTCTTTGTATCTAGAAGAGTGTTTATTAACAGGTGAAGGAGGAATTATCCTGGAGACTTTGGAAGTGGAGCAAAGAGGAAGAAGCTAGCTTGGATCAACCTTCGTATTTTACAAGTAAGTTCCTGTTACTTTCCTATTTCCTATTCTGTGCTTTTAGAGTCAAACTGTCTACAAGTAATGAGTATGTTGGTAACCCCCCAGACCTAGGTTATTAGGTGAATTATCCTGTACAACAGAACTGGCGACTCCGCTAGGGAAGCCAAGTCTGCTTTAGGTCTTTTTCTGTTGTCCTGACCAGTCATTGCTCGAAGTTTTGTTTGTGATTTGTTAAACTGCTTTCTTACTTACTGTAGCATTTGAAAGTCTTGGGTCTTTCTCTGTCTTTGAGAATTATTTTTATACCCATACGTAGGTTGTCCCATTGGACAATCGCGAGTACTGAGTCTTATGCGTGGGTTGTTTCACTGTACAGTCGCGCATCATTCGCGACCTGCACTACTACACAGTCGCACATACTCCTGAAAACTGTGATTTTTGTGTCAAAGTTTGCTTGTTCTTTGGCCTGTCATAAGTCCTGTTTTCTGTTAAGACTTTCTTTAAAAGTGTTGCAGAGTTGTCTGAGTGTATCAGGTGATCACATCTTAGTGCTTTTCGAAGCCCTTGGGTTCTTTTTACTTGTCTTATTTACTGTTGCATCTTGAAACTTTCTGGCCTGTTTGGGTTGTTGGTCTGAGTGCCTGAGTCTAGATCAGTGATCAGGGTCTTAGACTCTGTTTGTCTAGTCTGCTGTCTGTCAGTTATTGGTTTGCACTTGCATGTTTGAAAGTCTGCAGTGATCTCTTGGTCATTGTCTGCACCCAAGTTGAGGTCCTGACCTGCTTTTCTTGCTGGTTTTTAGGTTCTGTTTGCCTGTTAGTTTCAGTTTGTGTTTTTTATACAGTCTATAAGTGTCAAGTTTACTCAAGCATTGCATTTATACATGCGCAGTAGTTTTTTGAGCATTTTTTAAAGTGAAAAACAAAACATAGTTAATCTTTTGCATTGTAATTTTTGCATTAGAGTAGTGTTTGTTTCAGTTTAAGAAATATTATCTCATAAAAATACAAAAAGATAGGCTAGTTTCTCTTTTTGCTGCATATAGTTCATCAATATTTATTTGAAAAAATGAAAAGAAGTTTATTTTATAGTGATAGTTTGCTTTAAATGCACCTTTTGCTTTCATTTATTTTCTGCTGAGTCATAACATCATACAGTCCATCACTTCCACTTCCTTTGAGTAAAGAACAACCCTTAAAATTAACGCTTAAATTTAAAATCTATTAGTAAGTTTTTATTTTTAGGGCCTTCCACCTACTAGCTTAGGCTAGGTTTGTGGGCTAGGGAGTGTAATCTTCCCACAAACTATAAACTCAAACGTAGTGGGCCATTCATTAGGTAAATCCTTGGTTCTACTGTTGTATCTGGGAAGCTCCTCTCAAACGGGAGTTAAGCACTAGGCCACATGGAGGCTTGGATAGAGGGGATAACCCCCCGAATCCTTGTCAAAGCATAACCCAGGACTTTTACGCATCTGGGGATTCTGTCTAGGTAGAATTTCGGGCTCAGCTACCCTGCCCATACGTACGAGTTTGGCTTGCGACTGTCCCCCCAGACAGTAGGTATTGTCAAGGTAGCCTTAGTCTCTTGTCTTTTTAGGGCTCATACCTAGGTAAACCGGAAGGTTATTTCTGGTTCACCTTGAACGGACTTGGAAGGTAACCCTTGTGGAAAGTGTAGGAGGGCGGTTGGGTGATTCCTCTACTTGTGCCTAAGAACCCCTCAAGGACGCCAAGTAACTGTTCATCAGCTTTCTTCGGGAAAGCATATCTTTATAGCCTGTTTTGATTGCTTGAGACTTAGGATCTTTTTAGTGTGTGCTCTATGGATTTGCTTGTGTTTAGTTGGCCTTAGGGTGTGATTATTTAAAGTCTTAATTCTAGAGGACCAACTTGTTAGAAGGTCAAGAAGGTTGAGAAACCTTCCTCCTCTCTCACCACTAGAACCTCCACCTTTACCTCAAAGGCGGAGACTAAGCACAGGTGGTTATTTTGAACCAGTAGGAGTAAGTGAGGTTCTTGGTGAACCGGAATTAATAGCTAACCGCTTTGACCTTGACACAGTCGAGATAGAAGAATTGCAAGCTGACGAGTTTGCAAGAAATTATAATACCCCCTTGACTGATTTGAACGATCCAATGATTGTGCAGGTTAGGCCTTTTAGTTCACCAGTGCTAGGTGTACATGTAGGTAGAGCTATGTCTTATGAGGGAGAAAGTTCATTTGTCTTCACCTCAACCCTTCTAGTTGAAGGGGTGCTACCTCCCCCGGTCAGTACCCCTAGATCTAATTTACCTTCCACACCCCAACCACCGGTTTACTCGAACATAGGAAGTATGTCTGGTGATATGGCTACTGGGATTCCTAGTATGCCTACAATTCCTTCTTCCTTCCCTTACACTACCCACAGTGGTCCGGTGGGATCCTCGGCCTTTGTCCAAGGATTTCCTTGGAATGGGGGGCACATACCCCCATCCAGTCCATATGTAGGTCCACCTCCTTCATATGTAGGAGTGCAGTTTGGTAGCAACACCTCTTATGGGAAAAGATACCAAACCCCTATTTAGGTCCCATACACGAGCTCTCCCTTCTCTTTGTTTAGTGGAGGGATACCTGCTCCAGTCTTTCAGACCCCTACTTCCATGGGGACGGCCCGAACCACTTACACTGCACCTCCCACCCAAAATCCTGTGGCTTACGGATGGAACCCGTTCCAAATCAACCTACCCACCTCACAACCGGTGTCTGGGGGCAACCCCACCTTTACTTATGGGCGGTCAGGGGCAAGTCCCTCTAATCCCCAAGCTAGTACCTCTAGTACACCAGCTAGGCCAAATCTTCCTTTTCTGGCAACCTTGAACTTGCCAGACTTATCAAAGTTGATGAATGATCCGGTGAGGCATGACCCCTTGTGGCCACCTGTTCCCACCAAACTGCCCTCGGACATCCCTAAGTTCAAAGGTAAGGCTGGTGAAGATCCTGGGGCACATGCCACCACCTTCCACTTATGGTGTTATTCCAACTCATTGAATGAAGATTCAGTGAGATTGAGGCTGTTCCAGAGGACCTTGACAGGCACGACAGAAAAATGGTACATTGAGCTACCTTCTGCTGCTTTTAGCAGCTTCTGGGACTTGGCTACCGCTTTCCTTAGCCATTTTCAGCTTCCAGTCTGTTACGACTTCAGAATGGATTTTTTGTCCACCTTTAGAAAAAATAAGGCAACCCACATCTCGGATCATATCCAAGAGTGGAGGAGGCGAAAGAGCCTCATTAAAGCTACCATCCCTCCTGAGTTTCTATTAGAATGGTTCCTTAAATCTTTATTGCCCTATATATCTAAGGATGTCTCCACATCAGGAGTGACTAGTGAGGAAGAAGCCATACTCAGGGCCCAGCAGTTGGACTTGATTTATTCACAGTCTGGGATTTTATATGAAATCATCCCTGAGGTACCAAGGCCTTCTCATGAGGCCGAGAAACCCAAGCCTGGACCCCATCCCGATGGTGTGGTTGGGTCTGTAAACTCTCCCACTGTAGAATCTTTGACAAAACAAATTCACCAATTGTCTGTCAAACAGTCTACGGCGGAGGCAGCAAAGGCTGCCCCCTTCTCCCAAAGTGCAAATGTTTTTGCACAAACCTCTTCGAAGGGCAATCAGCAGCTCGGTGGGAAGAAGAAGAAAGGAAAAAAGGGAGAGGGAAACCAAAATCAAAACAAGCCAAAGCCCGCAAACAATGCTGATGGGGGAAAAAAGGAAAAGAAGAAAGTCAAATTCCCTTGTAAGTTGTGCCAAGGGGATCATCTTACTCATATTTGTCCCCTCATGGAACAAGCTCAGAAGCTGTTACAAACGCAGCCGCCGGCTGTCCTGAAGGATCCATTTCCCCAAGGGCAGAATTCTGCTTCAGCTTCTACCGTAGCAGGGGGCAGTCAAACTGCTCCTGACCCTAATTATATCAACATGGTTAGATCCTCAAATTTGTTACAAACCAGGAACAAGAACTATGAGAAAGAGACCGACGAGAAGGGTAAAGCTGTAGTTGAATCTTCCAACCCTCTCACTATAGAGAAACCTACGAAAATAATGCCAAAGATACCCAAAGGTGTCTTTAAGAAGACTTTGCATAACCCAAATGCCCGAGCCGCTTCTAACTACTCAGTGGTTGAGGACTTGGCCTAGACTCCTTGTGCAATGTCAGCTTTGAAGGTGCTACAAAGCTGTTCCGCTCAGCGGAATGCCCTTTTAGCAGCTCTAGGTAGTATGGACTCTTCAAGTCTCTTAGCGAAGTTTAATCTCTCAGAGGTTAAAATTCGCCTCCCTTATCATGTAGCTTTATCGATAGATGTTGTCCATGGGGGTAAGACCATTGGACGAGCGGTTGTTTATGAGCCTCTACTTGTGTTATGTCTCTGGCTTGTTGGAAAGCTCTCGAATCCCCAGAGCTGGTCCCATCAACCACTTTACTTACTGCTTTTGATGTAAGGTCTTTCCGTCCACATGGTATCCTACCAGCTTTCGAGATTAAGTTGGCCGACAAAGCAGTCTCTGTTGAAGTTGAAGTGATTGATGCTCCATTGGACTACAATTTGGTTCTGGGTAGGAATTGGACTTATGCAATGTCTGCTATTGCATCTGCTATCTTTCGTGTCGTGGTATTTCCACATGAGGGCAAGTTGGTCACTGTTGAACAACTTGATTTTACTCGTAAAGGCCTCTTAGAGTCTAAATATTCCACTGTGCCATTGGTTGATCAGGCCAAACCTGCTGCACAGAGCTTGGGGGCTGGACTGTACACATCATTGATGGGCACATTCGATATTCTAGCTCCAGTCCTTTATCTCGGTTCTACTACTGTAGGGAAGTCCATTGATTCGGTGGTCGATAGGACTGATCCTTGGGTCCTCCCAACCCCTCAGGAACCAGAAGTGCCCTTGTCTGCAGTGGAAGTGGCGTATCAAGATATTACCCAAACCACTGTAGATCCCATTCCAGATCCTCTTACAGTCTCAGATGATCTAGAAGAAGTTTATATGCCTGCATGGGCAGATAACTCTTTACATTCCATAGATTGCTTAGACACTGTTTTACCTTCAGATGAAGCTATTATGGAAGCTATGTGTTCACGTGATAAGATATGTGAGGATCTTCATCACCGATCTTATTTCCTTCCAGAGCTAAGCAAGATAGAAAACCAAGAGTTCCATGTGAGACTGTCGGATGATGTTGATACACCTGTCAACCCTTTACCTAGGGAAGGAGTGTTTGCCGAGGGGAATATGGAAAACATTTCCGCTACTATACCGATCAACATCTCCGTAAAGCCAAATGTCGTGGAAAATATCTATATAGGTGCAAACTGCTCTCCGGAGGAGATTTCTATTTATACTGCCCTTTTCAAGGAATTCCACGATATCTTTGCCTGGTCATATGAGGAGATGCCAGGCATTGATCCATCTATTGTTCAACATGAGATCCCAACCTATCCTAATGCTAAGCCAGTTCGGCAAAAATTATGCCCCGTGAACCCGCGTAAAGTAGCGGCTGTGAAGGCAGAGGTAGAAAAGCTGTTGAAAGCAGGTTTTATATATCCCATTGCTTTGACTGAGTGGGTGTCTAACCCAGTTCCCGTTGATAAAAAGCAAGGGGCCATTCGTGTTTGTACGGACTTTCGAGACCTTAACAAAGCCTGTCCCAAAGACAACTACCCTACACCGTTTATTGATCAAATCATAGATGCATGTGCGGGTAGTGAAGTATTTTCGTTTATGGATGGTTTTTCCGGCTATAATCAAATCCAAATCAAACCGGAAGACCAGCATAAAACGGCTTTTATTTGCCCTTGGGGTACATTCGCGTATAGAAAAATTCCCTTTGGATTGGAAAATGCAGGGGTAACCTTTCAACGAGCCATGAACTTTGCTTTTCATGATATAAAAGCCATTGTCGAGCCTTACCTGGATGATCTTCCTGCTCATTCTCGCAAGAGGATCTAGCATCCTGATCATTTAAGGTTAATTTTTGAGAGATGCAGGTACTATAAAATCCGCTTGAATCCCCACAAGTGTGTTTTCTGCGTCGAATTAGGTAGATTGCTTGGATTTATTGTCTCTAGTAGGGGCATACAGGTGGATCCGTTAAAAGTAGAGGCCATTGTAAATCTGCCTCCTCCTCGCTCACTTAGGCAACTTCAGAGTCTACAAGGTAAGTCTAACTTCCTTTGACGTTTTATCGTGAATTATGCCAAGATCACAAAAGGTTTCATGCGCCTGCTTAAGCAGGACACCCCATTTGTATGGGATGAAACTGCACAACTCGCGTTCGAGGCATTGAAGAAAGCCTTGTTGTCGGCTCCTTTATTACGCCCACCAGATTACTCTAGGGATTTTTTATTATATCTGGCCACGTTGGAGTCTACCATTGGGGTAGTGCTAGTTCAAGAGGATGACAAGCTCGTTGAGCATGTTGTCTATTATCTTAGCCGCGCTCTGGTTGGGCCTGAGCTCAAGTACTCCCACGTCGAAAAGTTAGCCTTAGCGGCTGTGTATGCTGTACAGAGGTTACGGCACTACATCTTACTGAGGACCACTACTGTAGTGGCGGATGTAAACCCTTTCCAATATGTTTTATCCCGACGCATTGTTGGGGGAAAATTCAATAAGTGGATAGTCATTCTTCAAGAGTTTGACTTGGTTTTCCAATCCGCCAAATCCAAAAAGTCCTTAGTTTTTGCAGAGCTTATAGCAGAATTCCCTACGGAAGACGATGTAGTGATTCAAGATGACTCATTCCCAGATGAGCACATCTTCCTTATATCAACCTCTGATCCTTGGTACAGAGATATTCTCATATATCTCCAGACTTTGAAGTATCCTACCGCTTACTCTAGGGAAGACCGACGCAAGTTACGTCTTCATGCAAAAAACTACCTCATAATCGGAGATACATTATATCGAAGAGGGGTAGATTCTATCTTGTGTCGCTGCCTTACTCATGAGGAAGCGGAGATTGTCCTAAATGATTCCCATAGCGAAGCATGTGGGGGTCATTTATCTGGGTTAGCAACGGCCCAGAAGATATTACGTGCCGGGTATTTCTGGCCCACCATCTTTAAAGATTGTGTGGAAGCTGTAAAACGCTGTCATCCATGTCAGTTGTACACCACAAAAATGCGGTCACATCCTGCTCCCTTGTTTCCCGTCGTCTCGGTAGGCCCCTTCATGAAGTGGGGGATCGATTATATGACATGCAACCTAGCCTTGGCTGGGGGGCACAAATACATCATTATCACTGTCGACTATTTTACAAAATGGGCAGAGGCAATGCCTACTTTCAAAGACAATGGGGAAACGGCAGCTTACTTCTTGTTTAATCAGATTATTGCTAGGTTTGGTATTCCCAAAGTGATTTCCACTGACCATGGCAGTCATTTCCAAAATCACATGATGACAGAACTGACCACCATGCTCGGATTCCGACAAGATCATTCTTCTCCTTATTATCCGCAAGTGAATGGTCAGGTCGAGGCTGTAAACAAAACTTTGAAAACTATACTTAAACGTGCAGGGATATCAGGCATGCCATAACGAACATGACTAGTGCTCGTGGGTTCATGGTGAGTCTCGTCGCCCAGAAACCAATATCGACGACCTGTGCATGAGGGATCATAACCGGAATGTGAAGGTATTTCTGGTGAAGGATCATATACAGGAGTAGGATCTTCCTCCCCAAGAGAAGACATCTCAGGAATCTCATCCTCGTGATCTCCCATCATGTGTGAATCAATGTGAGAAGTAGTCCGCCCGAACTGTCTATTTCTCTCTCCCAAAGGAAGAGGAGACGTGGAAGGTGAAAGTCTTGCTAAACAATGAGAATGGTGAAGTATCACACCCGAATCCATAATGACTCAAAAAATGAAGAAGACTCTTTCTAATTACGCAAACCCTAGGCAAACTAGTGTGCATAGAGCATACACCTATACAATGTAAACCCAAATCACATGCAAACAAGGGTAGGATATGTGAGCTCCCAAATGAAGTAGGTATGTATCACCTAGGAGAGGATTTAGACTCCCATGCACAATAAGCATAGGTTCGTAACCAATTATAGTGGCCCTTAGCTTCAATGCATATAGCGACTGTGTTGTCCGACCCCTACCTGGCCAGGACACCTGTAGAATAACCTCTGTGAAGTACCCCCTAGATATCCTAGGTAAGGAAAATAAGGTCACCTCAATATAATTAATGCTCAAGCGGACAGTCGCAAGAGGGATTGACCGTATGGGCAGGGTAGAAAAGCCCAAAACTCCCGAAAGAGCCCCCAGATATGAATACAATCCTGGAAATATCTCTGGTGCTACTCAGTTATGACTAGGGGTCATCCCAATCATTAACCGCTCACACTGCCTCGTGCTTAACTCCCTTGTAAGAGGAGGATCTTGAGAAACACTAATTATATCAAGGAATTTCACACTCTCACCTAGACAGACACATACATGTTTCATTTAGTGGTCTTAGAGAATTTACTCACAATGAACTATTCCAAGACCCTAAAACCTAATCTTATAAGTGCACCCTATAAAAGAAAAGAGTGTAATTCATTTTATTATGCGTTGATTTTAATTGGCATATTACTCAAAAAGGCAAATGATCGTGCAAATAATGGTGTTATGACACACCAAGAAGTAAAATGCACACATAGCAATCAATACAAATGCACTGTGTCAAATGAAAAGTGGGGTATGCTACTACGTGAAATGAAAAATTCTCCTTCAAATGAAAATGCAATCATTCCTATATGAAAATATGACTAATACTTATCCAAGCAAACCTAGTGCAAGTACCATGCAAAATGCAAAATGCAATGATGCATAATGATGAAAAGAAGCAAATATTTTTGTAATTTTTTGAATTAAAATGAGATAATAGAGAAAAAGAATGCCTCTATCACCCCTAGACTCCACAAGAACTATCAAAAATCACCCACGCAAAGCACTAAGGTAAAAGAGACCTAATGCACTAATCCCAAACAAAAAATAGAAAATGCAATGACAAGAACATTCTTAAAAAAAATTCAAACTCAAAAGCATCTCTAGTCAGAAACAGAGGTGTATACAGAATCTAGAAGCATCCAAGGAGACTTAGCAATAATTAAAACTCACCCAACAACACTTAATCTTCCCCTAAAAGGAAAAACTCAGGGAATACGTGACTGTGTGCAGAAAACCCCCGTATATACATGGATATCCCAGTAAAAACCACGTGTACACGTGACTGTGAAGACAAAACTCTCGTATAGGAATAAAAAGAGATAAAAAAATAAGGTAAACAAATAAGCTGAGACAAAATTTACTCCTATCATACACTACAAGGAAAACATGCCCCCAGACTTGACTTAGAAACAGAGAAATCAGAGCAATTCAAGAACATTGAATGCCGAAAAAAACCCCAAAGGAAATGAATGGGAACTCCCCAGTATGGTCGCCAATTCTGTTACAGAGAAAACTTCCTATGGCTTGGGGTACCACAACAGACAGGGTAACTGCAAAAATCAATCCTTTCCTATAAGCAAGAGAAACCAAACATATAACAATAAAGGATCTCGAAACATACCTTATTTCGGACGGTTGATGTAGATCCCCATTGAGCTTTTCCACTCTCGCTTGTATTGATAATTTTCTCTATCAACATTCAGCAAACAAGACAAGCATGCTATATATAATTGTGTTAGACCTACTCTAGCATATATAATCAATAACATATAAGCATTTAAAAGCATCCATGGATTCAATACTCATTTAAATACACATTATTGGATAAGAAAATATATTTCTATTAATATAAATAAGAGATTACAATAGTGACAACCTCTGTCGGCACGTCCGTAAATTGGAGAAACCGAGTCCTCCACCTAGGCCTCCACCACTTCAATCCTCCATCTCTCGATACCAAAGGCAAGCTTGGGAAGAACGCAAAGTGCTCCAAGGGACAAAGGGATGCAGACTCAAGTATAAGCTCTGGCAACAATGGACTATAATTTTCTTTCTCTTCAATTCCCCCCTTTCAATGTATCCAAAGGGTTCCTTATATAGTTCTTCAATGGGGTAATGGAAGGTCGAATCCAAGCGATCTCAAGGCATATGGAAGGCCGAGAGACAAGTGACTCAGATCCACATCAAGGAAAACTCCAAAACTATATGGCCTTTTGCACACATCTTGATGTACGCGGGTTTAAGGGTCAAATCCACGTATATATGTGAGAATAGGTTTAAAAGTCGTGTATAGAAAATAATGCATGTTTTTAGGGATGATCTTGGAAACATAAAAGTTACAAAAATGGTCCATGGGGTCTAAAGAGTTTGCAGAGGGACAGGGAAGGCCATAAAGGTCTAATCCACCATGTGTGATAAAATTAGCTGTAACATCGAAGGTCGTCAGATAATAGATGGAATCATCTTGGTGCATGAAGTGCTTTATTCAGTTAGAATAGAGAAAATCCATGCAATGTTGGTAAATCTTGATATAGCGAAAGCCTATGACAAACTCAAATGGCACTTTTTAAGAAAAATGCTTACATCATTTGGCTTTCAGGACAATTTAATTGATTGGGTCATGAGTCTCGTGTACTCAACTTTCTTCTCCATTCTTGTTAATGGATTCTTGTCGTGTCTAATAAAGCCAACAAGGTGAATAAGATATGGAGACCCTTTATTGCCTTTCGTATTCATCATGACGGCAGCAGGATTGGGAAGAACAATAAAAAATCTTCCAAACAATCAGTACTTAAATGGGATATTGGTTCATCTAAAGGCAAATAGGAAAAATCACCAATAGTTCGTTTATGACACTATAGTGATGGGATACACATCCGTCCAACAAGCCAAAACGCCAAAAATAATGCCTAACAAAGTTTGGTAAAGCTTAGGGACTAGAGGCTAACAATAAAAAATCACAGGTCTTCTTCTTTAATACCCCTAGGATCACTAGACATAATATTTGCATAATATTGGTCTTTCAGAGAGCTACCTTCTTATGGCTCCCTACTTTTTACATATCCTGTCTACATTTAGAATAAGGAACCAAGTGTTTTAACCAAGTTTTCTCTATGTGTATCGTCCATTTAGGATTCCTTTGTATACATTTTAAAGACTACTTCATGAAGCCTTTCATAAGGTATTCTTACTATTATTTCACCTATTTCATCCAGTTTTAAACATAATTTCAAAGGTCACATCTAATGAAAAATTATTTGGTATATAGAATCTCTCTATTATGCATATTACCACTCACCTAATCCTGCACTTGATCTGACACTCAATCCAATGTTCTCGTCATTAATTCAGGAACTTGATTTCAGGATTCATTTATGAGCAATCTACGACGTATATGGTGAAACCATTCAAAACCCACTTCATAAACGACCCCATTTTCCCTTGATCATGGGAAATTTTCACAATTTCTTAATGAATTTGGAGAAATCCTTTCGAGAACAGACGTGATTTTCCCATATATTGTGTTGGCCGTTTTCTAGGTTGTTGAGCGATTTTCTGATTCTTTTGGGGATTGATCTAATCCATTATTCTATAGTTTTTGTTGCATAAATGGGCCTGTTTAGGCTGAGGTAATATATAGAGATATAGAAATCATGTAAACTTTGACTTAGATAATAAAATCTGCTTCTGTACTTTCATTTAAGTTTTTAATTCCTGGTTGAGCAACGTTGGGAGGGGGGGCCGCCTTCAATCGATGTTGGTATATTTTCCGTGAATATCTTTTTTTACTCACATTATTGTAAGAATTTTTCTTATATATTATTTATTCATACTATTGTTTATGATTTACACACTTCTATCAACGATTTCAGAGATAGGAATAGGGTAGAAAAGATTCGAAAGGATTATGTTAGCTAATGATTTGTAAAATGATGTGAGATATTTATGATTTCATGAGATTTGTTTTATTTTGCTCTGTTTGCATTAATAGTGTTCAACTGGGGTTTTACCTTGTATATATAAATCCTTTCATAGATTCAGTATGTCAATCTTGAGTTTCAGATCTGCAAATAGGATAAAAATAACAATCATAAGGCTAATCTAGGTTTGATTTCTTTCTATTTTAGTAAATAGGTCATGTTGTAGAGACTATTGTTTATATTAGTGAATTCTGGCGAGAGTTTGTAATTTAATGATTTTAAATTTATTCATTTTGAGTGTAGGGATTTCTTGTGCTTAGTATGATGAAATCTTAGATTGTGTTGGAAGACTTGGATAAGTAGAGAAATTTACAGTGTTAAAATTTGGAGCTATAGATTTTTTTCTTGAGTTAGTGTTTCCTTGTTTATGCTCTATTTTCATTGAGGAAATAATTTTATGTAGAAAGCATTTCCATTTCATCTTAAATCGAATAGTAAAGAGATTTCAATTAGAGTAGATTGTGTAATTATTTTAGGATTTAATAATAGTTTGTGTGGGTGTGTTAAGTTATTTTTATCAATTTAATAGAAGCATAGATTGGTTAATGATTTGATTTTTATTTTTAAAATTTGGGAGCGATTGTGTGGATCTAGGGGACAATTTTGTTGGAAATCATTTTATCCTTAACATAGCTAATGAGATAATGTTATTGTGAGATTTGGAAAGGTTGATATTTTGTTTTGTTTGAAGTTGAAAGCAGTAGTAATAATCATTAGATCTGAAATAAAATTATTTTGATAGTCAGATAGCCTGTTATAAGACTTAGAACTCTACTGTGAATTAGGTTGCTTCATTACATGAATGGGTTGTGATCGTTAAATTTGAAATACTGGAATAGCTGAGATTATTTGCATTAGGAAGATAAGATTGTAATTAGTTCTGTTATCCAGTATCTGATATTTGATGTAACTGTAAGCCTGATGAAGTGTTAATTGTAGAGATATTTTTGGACTTCTTCTCGATTGATTCAAATAAGTTAGAACTTAGCTTGGTGCATAAATGCATTTGTAAATTAGATTTTAATATCTCTTTTTTTTCTTAGTGAATGAATGAATAAATTAGTTTTGTGATTTCCTGTTGGCATTAACAGAAGTTGATTCTCAACAAATTAGATCAGGTTAGAATCATGTTATAGCTCTTTGAAATTATCATAGAAATTTATCCATGTATTATCTTACACTGCCCATACATTGTAGCAACTTGAATTTTACATACCTTGGTCGATAATTAAATTGAAGGAGAATACATTTGTTATATATTTTTCCTAACATTTTTGGTGCCGTTGTCGGGGAGGTTCTAAAGGGGTTGAATGTTAGGTAGATAGAGCTAGATAGGTTTCTTTTACATTACACAACAAGGGGGGGGATGATATGACACATTGATGAATTCATTACGATATCAATGTGGGGTAACATCCTGACGCATCCACTTTAGTGGGTTTCCCCAAATCCACGTTGTTCCTTTCTTGCAAGTGTTTACTTTTTTGATTTATTTTTCTTTAAGAGTGTGTTTCTATTTCCGCAAGTTTAGATAGTTTACTTTTCTGCAATTTAATTGTATGCAAGTGTTATTTTTGCAAGTTTGGGTGTGTTTACCTTTCGTGATTTAATTTCATGCAACAATATTTTGTTTCATCCAAGAGCGGTGTGTTTGATTTACGCAAATATGATTTTAGTGGTAGGTAGTCTTCATTAGAATGATTTAAAACACATATAAAGCTAAAAAGAAAAAGAAAAATCGGGTTGTTGTATGAATCCCAGACAAGAATCGTTCTGCGAGATAGGAACAAAACAACTGGAAAAATGGATTTAGAGGTGACCATAAATTTGGGACAACTTTCTGAAACCCTAGAAGCAGTTGGAAGTTATTCTTATGAGGTAGAACACATCCTGATAGAATTTAAGAGTTTATCTAAATATATTGACACAACAAATTAACCAAAGTCCTAAGAGCCACAAAAAGATATTCCTTACTAGATTGCAGAGGAAATTGACAACTTGGGGACTACATCCAATGGAGAAGAATATGAAATTGAGGAGTTCTCAACATGCCTGACAACATATCCGACATGTATTAAAGAAATTAAAAACCCAGGAGACAGAGGTCTGCACAACATGATGAATGGAGGTGAGTATCAAGACTACATCGAAAACTAGTTCCAAAAGCTAACCGTACCACAATATCATTCCTTCCTTCAACACCTTCTGATACTGAAACAACTAAGTGCTTTCATTTTCCATATCCAGGTAATATCTAGAGTAATTTTTTCATATCTGGATAAAGACATATTTTTCATCTTTCTTCGCACTTGGGTACAGTGGAATAGTTCATATACTTGAATAGAAATGTTTTCTTTCCTCTTCGATAGAATATGAAAATATGTATATAAATAAGAACGTTGCATGTTTAGTTTAGAAATTAATGCAACTTCGTGTTTTTCCTTTTTTAATAAAATGACTAAGATTTTTAAACATAATTTATGCCTTCTTTCCAATACATACTTTCAAGAAATTTATTATCACAACAACTCATATACTATAAAAAGTAAGAAACCACGTGGTAATGTGAAATTGTGACTTTTTCTAATAATGGTTTTGTAAAAATAAGAACAATTGATGATGAACAAGAAATATTTGTGGTAAATGGACATTGCTTAAAGGTATATCATAAAGCTATTTCTAAGCAGAAGTTCATAAATGTGTTAGAATAATCAACCCATATTTAGCTACCTTAGCCATTAATTAATCCATTTTTGTCTTATTTTCCTAGTTTCCAATATTCCACTCTATGCAAGTTGTCTTCCACATGTCCTAGAAGTCAAACTTGCTAAAAATGAGTCATGGAGCACTTGGGAAACCTCTTGGAAACCATATTTAGTAGTTCTTATTTATTCCAGATCCTTCCTAGTGCATATCTACTTTTTCTGCTAAGTTGCCTGCTTTATTGATATTTGAGGCAAAAGGGAAAGTAAGACTAGGTGTAGTTGACTTCTTTTTTTCCCTCATCATGTTAGAATTTTATCATTCAAGATAGAATTATGATCTTAGGATCTTTAACTGAGAGAATAAAATGCACAGCAATAAAACACAAGAGACAAGAGACACAAATATTTTTCCTCGGGGAAACCATAAAGGAGAAAACCCCACAACTTCCTCAAAGATAGAATCAACATCAAAAATAAACCCCGAAAATAGTAAGATGATATCCACAGCTTCTGTCTCTCTCTCTCACACTGAGAGATCTTCTCCTGTCTCACGCATGCACCCTAATGAGTGTGCGTGTGTGTGATAAATAGAGAGGCTCACTCTCTATTTATATTCTTTGATTCATTTGAAACCCACTCCAACATGTTGGCCTCACTTAACAATTACTTACTAGAGCCGACATCTCTAGGATTGTCTAATAACCCTAGTGCCCCACAACTTGTGGGGACTTTGCCTCCTCCGACCAATAGAAGGGTAACACAATGATGGGGACTATTTCCCTGACTTACAATGACTCACCTAGGGTTGAATTCACTAGGATAGTCTAATAACCCTAGGGCCCCACAATTGTGGGGACTTTAACCCTTGACCAATAGGAGGGTTACCCACAATGAATTGACATGGCTTTCACATTATAGAAACTTCCCGATTGGAACATCGGGGCATGAAATGACTCAAGTACATCCCAGAATAAACATTAGGTTACAATATATAGGAAATACAAGTGAATACATTCCGAAGTTACAATTACATCAACACTCCCTCTTAAGTAGGAAGGTATTCTCTCGACACAATTTTCATCACTGGTATTCTTCTCTGGATCATCTCATCATCTGCATCTTCAAGTCATCTTCGTCTCCAAGTCATCTTCGTCTCCAATTCATCTTCATATTCAAGTCACATTCATCTTTGGATCTGGATCATCACTCAATTTGGATCATCATGGGTCATCATCACTAGATCTAGATCATCACTGGATCTGGATCATCACTGAACATCATCACTGGATCTGGATCATCACTGGATCTGGATCATTAATGGACATCATCAATGGATTTGGATCATCACTTGATCTAAATCATCACTGGACATCATCATTGGATATGGATCCTCACTCGATCTGGATTAGTACCACATGTGCTATCTCATGATTCTTATCGTCACAGGAACTTCTATAGAGACAACCTTCTTTCATGTTGGTTGTATGCCTAGCCATCATGTAGGTCTTCTTCAGCACTTATATCTAACCTACTCGTCAGAATGGCCCGCCCAGCACTTACATTTGACCTACTCTTCAGAAAGGCATTCCCAACACTTATATCTGACCTACTTGTCAGAAAGGCATGCCCAACACTTATATCTGACCTACACTTATATCAGAAAGGCACCCCTAGCACTCACATCTAATCATATAGAATCAATCCTATAATCACATCAGAAAGGCCCAGCACTCACATTCATCAGCATGATAGGAAATCACTATCATCTGTGAAAAGGCTTCAGCACTTACATCTGACCTGGTAGGAACCAAATCCTACACCCTCGCCAGAATGGCCCCCAGTCCCAGACTAAGCTAGCTGGTAACGGACCAGGTGCCTCCACTCTCCCAGAGAGTGGCAGTTGCCCTTATATTTGACCTACTCATGAGAATGGCAAGCACTCATATCTGACATGGGAGGAACCTAATCCTTTAGCCATGACATAATGGCTCAGCCCTTACATCTAACCTGCTCATCAAAATGGCTCTCTCAGTCCCAAACTGAGTGTTCCTGGTAACTGACCAGGCACCTCCATTCCAAGAATGGCATTCAGCACTCATATCTGACATGGAAGGAACCTAATCCTTTAACCATGACAGAATGGCTCAGCCCTTATATCTGACCTGCTCGTCAGAATGGCTTTCGGACTCGTCACTTCCCCTTGGAAGGGAGCTCGATATGGAGAACACCAAGCTTCTCCCTGAAGTACTCAAACTTCACTTTGTCCATTTCTAGCATAGAATCACATCAGAGTTGATTATGTCTAAGGATGACTTGTGAGCTTCTCCAGGACCGATTAAATCTGAGGGAAACCTACAGGCCTGTTTACATCTGAGCAACCTACGAGCTTCACTAGGATTTTTGCTCAGACAACCTGTCTCAACGACTATGTTAGAACTCCCTCTTTCTTGATATGGGTCACATATTGGAGCTTCACTACTCCTCTCTCCCAAATAGCAAGTGGCAACATATTTTTCCTCAGCTGTACTCTGTGCCATACAGGACTCCATCCTGCCAAACCAAGAGATCACACTTGATCCCATATTGAAGTAGCACCTCGAAATGCTCTTCCTATCAAGCACTACCTACCCAATATGAATCCACATAACCCTCCAGGTTAATATTCTGATTCACATCGTACGTGAGCCCATAATCAATTTTACCCCTACATGCTTTGTAACCATCAGGTGAACAAGTCTCAATGTGTTCAAAACAAAGCAAATATCTGGTCTCAGGTACATCAAGGACCCAATCATCTGGCGATACATCGTAGTATCAACCGTATTTGATGAAGCATCACTCAATAGCTTCATGTTCGATGCCATAGGTGTGGTCATTACCTTGTAATCCATCATCCTGAACCTCTTCAGGATATCTACTGCATACTTCCCTTGTCCACACCTCGATGCCTAGAAAATAGTGTATCGACACATAACAGGAGCATCACTGGTCTTCCGCCTTCAACCTTGAAGCAAGGTTGGAATCCACTTTACTCTCAGTAAAGCCTAGAGTCATCAGTAATCTATCCATCTTGTCGTAACATGTTGAACCTTAGGATCTTCTGCAGTCACTCCCTCTATCTTCCGTACTCTATGCACTAAAACATTATGTACCGGAGTGACAAGTAGCTTCCTATGGTACTAATATTCTATGTATTCATCTAGGATCATTGGATACCAAGATCCTCTATTTTTGAAGGCGTTCTTCTTGCACCCATTTGTGAGCTTGTCATCCTTTATCAACCTTGTAGCAAGGGTTAAGATATTCATCAGGCTTATCATGGATGTGTTGTCCCATGGGTGTCTTCTGAACTTGTACAAGGCCTTCTTTCATTTGCACACATGATTATGTATGTCATGTGACTTCACTTCCAGTGGCTGCAAATGTCTCTTCGTCGTCTATGCCTTGTAACCCATGATGTTTCCATCTACTACATGATGGAACTATGAATTTCCCTTTGCGTATCGATACTACATCCTAGACATCATTCTTCTTGAAATAATCTTCCCTTTGTTCTTGGAAGGTTCTGCATCAATGATGTTGCTGCATTTGTCATATTATTTTTCATTTTGAAATGTCGTCACTTGTTCTTTAGAACAAGTCTCATCCTTCTTTGCTTGTATGCGATCTTTCCTACTAGTCAAATGCATTTGTATGGTTAGAAACATTTCATAAGGAATGTTCATACTCACAAATTCTTATGCATAAATATATGATCATGCAACTACTTTAGCCAATACAACATTCATCCATATCTCACAGAAAGTTTTCTAGATGCCTTCCATCTCTACGAGGACAACCTTGAGAGTGTGCACTAATCCAATATGTCAACAAAGAGGTTTCATTCTAGATAAGTAGCAATGGAGAGTTGTATAGCACCATGAGATGCTTACCCATCACATGCAAATTAGTAGTATACTGTCATTAATGAAAACATTCTATCATGCATAATACATCAACTGAATATAAACAAATGCATAACAAAATAATATCATGAAATGACAATTGAATACTTATCTTTATTTGTTTCGCAGGTATACTCCTTCTTGAGCCTTCAGCTTCATCATCTTCTTCATTCATAATAGCATTGTTTCTTATCCAAATGCTAAGATGGATAAGGGGTTCTTCAAGAGTTGATTTCTTCATATTCCTCATCGCTTGAGGGATCTTCTTTCGATGGTGAGATTTTGATCTTCAGTTGCTCCCATCTTCTCTTCTCTTAATATGAGTCGAGCTTCTTCTTCTTCCCAGAGTCTGCTGAAAGTAATCACTTCCTTTTGGCATACATTCCTCACATGAATGAATTCCATGATATTGGGAGACCATTCAAGGTGGATATCACCACTTCTGCATTCTCCACATCTTCTTCTTCTACTACAAGTTGTTCTTTGATTTTAGAGACCCTTGTAAAGTATGATTGTATGGTCTCTGCATTCTAGATCTTCACATTCTTCAACTGGTTTCTTAAGGTCATCTTCTGATTTATGTTCTTCCCTTAAAATAGCTTGGTCATGGAATCAAACATCCTTGGTCTCTTTAGGAAATACACTTGTGCTACAAGTTGATTCATGATTGAATCAACAATGATCTTCTTGGTCTTGACCAAGTTCTTCTTGTGTAAGGCTTTGAGCCTCATCTCCCTCTGGAACTGGAACCTCTCTCCTTGTGTAGGTGTCCAAATCATTTTCTTCAGAGAGATCATATACTTCCATGCTTGGAAGTTGTTAAATTCACCAAGCTTATCATCAAGCTGATGTGATAGATCACTTTGAAATGAGAACCTCAAATGAAAATAGCAAAAGATTATATCTTACTGATTTGAGGTGTCCGTCTTGGTTTCGGAGCTGGCTGATTTAGGGTTTATCAGAGAAACCCTAATTTTCAAAACTTGAAATATTTCAGATTTGATTGGGTAGAAATATATATCTCTTCAAATGGGGCTGTCTAATGTACTCCTTTTCTGAAAACAGTGGAGGGAAGCTCCTGGAACAGGAAGCCCTAGTTTTCCAATTTCTTCTCCAGAAATGCCTGTTACTGTTTCTGTGGTGTCTCCGAAATTGCTACTCCCCTATGTCTGAAATTTTTCAATGAGGTAACCTCACATGTCCCTGATCCAAAACCATAGGTTTCCTTATAATTGGTTTCACCAATTTGGACTTATGATCATTTTACCAAGGTGACCTATTATAGGACGTTTCATAGCAGCGAAGTTGTACGGACTATCACGTGTCATTGGTTTATCTTCTGAGTCTGAAACTTAGAAAACCGAAATTAAAGGCTGTTACATTTCTGAAAAATCTTCCAAAAACTCATTTGTACCTGTGTAGCTCAAGATATAGCAATTCTCCCCAGGTGTCCTATTTATGGATGAATTCTGGAAGAGGCTGGAACCCCGATTTGGAGGGATCATATATCCCAGAATATAGTGGATATGAGGCTGCATTTTGGGCACAATGTAAATACATATTGTATCTTCAGCATATACATCTCTTGATCCTTCTCCAATCGTGGGATATAGCGACTGTACCAAAACTTAGCAGTTTTAGTATTTAGGGTTTTTCTAGCTCGGGTCAAACTAGGGTTTGACTTTCTCGAAGTTTCACCCAACCAAAAAACTTGATCCAGGTCTCTAAAATTCGATTTTTATGAGGAGATAAATCCTATTTTGGGCTCACTCAAAAATTCCTCTTCAGCAAGAAGCCCTAATTTTCCGCACCAAAACTGAAAATGCTCGAAATTGAATTCCACTTCGACAGAAAAGAGGCGCCCTTCAATGGAGAGTCATCCTAGCATACTTTTGCGGATGGATTGTCGAGAGAGACCCAAAAATTAAGAATCCATATCTTTTGTAGATGCACAATGTCTTGTTCTCAGGTTAGATCTGATACCATGTTAGAATTTTATCAGTCAAGCTAGCATTATGATCTTGGGATCTTTAACTGAGAGAATAACATGCACAGCAGTAAACACAAGAGACAAGAGACACAAATATTTTTCCTCAGGGAAACCATAAAGGATAAAACCCCGCAACTTCCTCAGAGACAAAATCAGCACCAAAACTAAACCCCAAAAATAGTAAGATGATCTCCACAGCTTCTGTCTCTCTCTCTCTCACTGAGAGATCTTCTCCTCTCTCACTCATGCACCCTAATGAGTGAGTGTGTGTGTGATAAATAGAGAGGCGCACTCTCTATTTATATTCTTTCATTCATTTGAAACCCACTCCAACATGTCGGCCTCACTTAACAATTACTTACTAGAGCCAACATCTCTAGGAGTGTCTAATAACCCTAGTGCCCCACAACTTGTGGGGACTTTGCCTCCTCTAACCAATAGGAGGGTAACACAACGGTGGGGACTATTTCCCCGACTTACAATGACTCACCTAGGGTCAACTTCACTAGGATAGTCTAATAACCCTAGGGCCCCACAACTGTGGGGACTTTAACCCTTGACCAATAGGAGGGTTACCCACAATGACTTGACATGACTTTCACATTATAGAAACTTCCCGATTGGAACACCGAGGCATGACATGACTCAAGTACATCCCAGAATAAACATCGGGTTACAATAGATAGGAAATACAAGTGAATACATTCCAAAGTTAAAATTACATCAACACATCATCCTCCATTATTTTCTCCTAATAAAAGCATGTATGAGTTGTCTTTCCATCACCTATTAGCTTGCCTACTTGACTTTGCCAATTCGTGAGCCTCTAGGTAGATTTGGAAACTGCTTTATGCACCTATGGGGGATTTGATTAGATTTAGTAAGCTTGCTTTTGACTATTTCCAATGGAATCCTTATGCATTTGAATCTCTCATGTAATTATATATTGCAGTAGCCTATGACTTCATAAGGTTGGCTATTGTACACTTATTCAATACAGATTAGTGTTATGCTCCAATTTCAGTGTCCTTTGTGTGTAAATTTGCATGTTTGATTAGCAATTTTGTGAGTGCAATTGTTGTATCACTTGGGTTCAATTTACACATGGTATCAGAGCCCTTGTAGATCAATTTCTCTCCTTCCATATTTATATTGTAGGTTTGACATCTTGACTGGGAGCATTCTGCTGGTTGAAGGGCACAGTTTAAAGCTATGGATCAATCTCAGAAGATCATCTTGACTCCATTTAATTTCTTTGAATGGAAAGCAGAGATGGAGATACTGTTGAGAGTGAAGGGTCTGTACAGGGTTACTATGGAAACTGAGGCAGAGCCCAATGTAGTTGCAGAGAAAATTAAATGGCACAACAAGAGGGATGAGGCCTATGGTCTTCTGTGTCTGAGCATATCCAGAGACCTCCTCTTGCATCTTGATGGATTGAAATCACCTAATGAAGTGTGGGAGAATATTGTAGAGATTTTTGGTAAGATAGATGAGAATATAGGACATCAAATCGAGAATGAATTGATCTCTTTGAGTCCCAGTAGCTTCGAATTCCTGCAACTCTACTTTTCCAAGTTTAAAGCCCTTGTTTTACAACTAAAATAGTGTGGAATTGAAAAGAAGGAATAGCATCTAGTTTTGGCCATACTCTCAAAGCTTGGATCTGAATATTCAGTGTTTTTTTTTACCTTCCATTCCACCAAGTTGACAGCTCGATCCTGGAAGATGCCTAAGCTTGTAGAGTTCATGGAATCCCTCACACAAGAACAAGATAAACTGGTGATGATGGGCACCATCCAACCTTCCAAAGACCAAGATTTGGTTGCTGGAGATTTGAGGGTGGATTAAAAAGGGAAGAAGAAATATAAGAAGCCACCTGAGCAAAATAGAGGCAATAACAAGTCTCAAGAGGAGCCCCAAGGCTCCAAGAAGAACTTCCAGAAGAATAAGAACAAAGGAGAAATGAGCAAGTGCGCATACTGTAGTAAGGGATATCATCCTGAAATCTCCTGCATGAAGAAGCAAATTGACATGTTGACCCAACTATTGGAGAAGAATAACATCTCCCTTCCTGATTGCTCAAAGAAGAGGGAAGGAGGATCAAATTCAGAGGACAGAGAGAGAGTACATGCATTGGTTGCTGGCACATCAAGCTCACCTAGCTTCATCATAGACTCTGGAGCTTGAAGACATATGGTTTAAACCAAGGAGGAATTATCCTCAATTGACATGTTGAAAGGTCCACAAATAGTGCTAGGAGATGACTCTCTCACTGACAGTTTGGGAAAAGGAAGGATTGATCTTGACCATGGTAAGTTCAGTAATGTATTGTATGTTCTAGGTATTGCCTCTAACCTCTTGTCAGTGTATCAGATGACCCACACAGGGTCTCCAAAGAAGGTCATATTCTCCCCTGATGATGTTGAGATCATAGAGATATCAAATGGTAAAGTCATTGCAAAAGGAATTGTAGATCACACTTTGAAGGTATACATGTTTTCACATTTTCTACCCTACTCAAACCCCTCTGCTCTTCTGATTGATGCTAATGAGGCAAGCAAGATTTGGCATGAAATATTTGGTCATATTAACTATAAGTATCTTTTTTATCTAAGTGAAAAATAAATGGTCATAGGGTTACCAAAGATTAAATTTTCCAAGGGAGTCTATCAAGGTTGTATCCTAGGAAAACAGCCAGAGCATAAATTTGAGAGAGCTAGTCATGAGAGAACCTCTGCACCTCTTGAGTTGATCCATAGTTATGTTGCTGGTCCATTTCCTCATATGTAAATGAGTCAATCCAAATATGCATTGACCTTCATCAATGAATTTTCTAGGTATTGTTGGGTTTACTTCCTGAAGCATAAGTCTGAAGTTTTTGGCCTCTTCAAAGTCTTTAAGGCTTTGGTTGAAAACCAGTCTGGGAGGAGAATCAAGATCCTCAGATCTAACAATGGTGGTGAGTATGTAAAGTCTGAGTTCATTCAATATTGTGAAGATACAGGTATTCAGATGCAACATTCAATCCCTTACACACCACAACAAAATGGTGTTGTTGAGAGAAAGAACAGATCACTGAAGGAGATGGCAACTTGTATGATGGAGGCTAAGACTTTGCCACCAAAGTTTTGGGCCGAGGCTATAAACTGTGCATCCTATATCTATAATAGGGTTCCTCATAAACACCTTGATGGTATGACTCCTTTCGAAGCTTGGAGTGGGAACAAGCCAGATGTGACCCATTTCAAGATTTTTGGCTCAAAGGCTTGGGCCAAAATTCCAACTAAAAAGAGAAAGGCTTTACAGCCCCAAATCTAAGAGTGTCTATTTTTTGGGTGCTATGAAGATTCAGAAGGGTAAAATATGATCAATTTTAGCACAAACAAATCCTTCATTGAAAGGAGTGTTTAGTTCCAAGAAGAGCCTTTAGCAGCAATTGAAGTTGGAGAGTCTTTTTCACCACCAGAACCATTGAATGTAAGTGAAGAGATAAATGAGTTTGCTGATTCTGATATTTCTGATAATGATGATTTAATTATAGATATTGACAGTCCAACAAGACCAACATGGGAAGCAAATACCATTCATGCAACTAGGAACTAGCTGGAAATCCCAGTGATCCTAGGAGGACTAGATCTCAGTTTGAGAGTGCCCTGTGTATGAAAGACCCTTTGTGTGCAGAGAAATGCTATATGATGGTTGAATCAGACACACATACATATGAATATGCAACACATGATCCAATATGGAAAACATCCATTGAAAGAATAATTCATCTCACTCCAGAAGAACAACACTTGGGAACTGGTTGATCTTCCCCTAGGGAGGAAGCTAGTTCAATGTAAGTGGGTTTTCAAAAATAAGTTTGATGCTTATGGTTAATATTTGAAATATAAGGCAATATTGGTAGCCAAGGGATACTCACAGGTACATGGTATTGACTACAATGAGACCTTTGCAGCAGTGGCAAAGATGGACTCCATCAGGCCAGCCTTAGCCATTGCAGCTTTGAAGCAGTGGGAGGTACATCACATGGATGTGAAGTGTGCTTTCCTGAATGGAGATATTACTGAATATATTTACATGTATCAGCCTCAAGGGTTTTTTACTAATCCATATTTTTTGTGCAGGTTAAATAAATCATTGTATGGGCTTACGAAAGCCCCTAGGGCTTGGTATGCCAAGATTGATGGATTTCTGCTGTCATTGAGTTTTGTTCGATGCAAGTATGATCGTAATGTTTATTTGAAGATGATTCATGGTTCTTTGATTATTATTTTCTTGTATGTGGATGAACTTCTGATTACAGGAAGTTAAAAGAAATAAATTGCCTCTTTGAAGGATGCAATGAACCATGCATTTTCTATCATTGATTTGGGGTTGTTGAGCCAATTCTTGGGTCTCGAAATTGCTCAATCCCAACATGGAATAAAATTACATCAGTCAAAGTATGCTTTAAATTTGTTGAACAAGTTCAACATGAAATATTGCAATCCAAGCAAGACTCCCTTCCTTTCAGGAGTTAAGCTTGAAGAAGCAGGTTCTTCTCCTATGGTAAATAATACATTGTATAGGCAATTGATTGGGTGTTTGCTATACCTTACACACACTCAACCTAATATTTATTATGCAGTAAGTGTGGCCTCAAGGTACATGGATCAGCCTCATGAGATCCATTGGAGAGTAGCCAAAAGGATCCTTAACTTTGTTCAGGGAACAAGAACTCATGGGATCTTCTACAAAGCTAAATCTGATCTTGATTTGATTGGGTTTACTGACAGTGATTGGGCAGGTGACAAAAAAGATTGAAAGTCAACATCAAGATATGTGTTCATGCTTTCTGAAGGACCAATCAGCTGTTCAAGCAAGAAACAGAGTGCCATAGCACTCTCATCTAGAGAAGCAGAGTACAGAGGAGTTGTAAATGCAGCAACTCAATGTTTATGGTTGCAGGGGATACTTGGTGAGTGTGGCTTCAAATCAGAGTTTTCAACTATTATCTATTGTGATAATCAAAGCACCATTCGAATATGCAATGATCTAGTTCAGAGACAGAGAACCAAACACATTGAGATCCATATGCACTACATCAAAGAGCATGTGCATGATGGCACCATTCACCTACTTTTCTGTGCATCTTCAGAACAAGTAGCAGACATCTTCACCAAAGTTTTTTGTGATAAGACCTTCAACAATCTCAAATCATTGCTGGAGATTTCTGATCATGCTGTGAAGCATGATTGATGACAATATTTTCAAATTTTGTTTTACTGTCCATGTTTAAGGGAGGATTTTCCCACTGGGTTTTTGCCTCTTTCCTTGGTTAAATAGACATGCAGTATGTAAAGGGCAACTAAGACTTGTTTCTATGCCCTATAGTTTTATGATATTTAATCATAAGTCAGGCTTAAGGGGGGGTGTTAGAATAATCAACCCAGAGTTAGCTACCTTAGACATTAATTAATCCATTTTTGTCTTATTTGCCTAGTTTCCAATATTCCACTCTATGCAAGTTGTCTTCCACATGTCCTAGAATTCAAACTTGCTAAAAATGAGTCATGGAGTGCTTGGGAAACCTCCTGGAAACCATATTTAGTAGCACTACTTTATTCCAGATCCTCCCTAGCACATATCTATTTTTTCTGCTAAGTTGCCTACTTTATTGATATTTGAGGCAAAAGGGAAAGTAAGACTAGGTGTAGTTGACTTGTTTTTTTCCCTCATCATCCTCCATTATTTTATCCTAATAAAAGAATGTATGAGTTGTATTTCCATCACCTATTAGCTTTCCTACTTGAATTTTCCAATTCGTGAGCCTCTAGGTAGATTTGGAAACTGCTTTATGCACCTGTGGGGGATTTGACTAGATTTAGTAAGCCTGCTTTTGACTATTTCGAATGCCATCCTTATGCATTTGAATATCTCATGTAATTATATATTGCAGCAGCCTATGACTTCATAAGGTTGGCTATTGTACACTTATTCAATACAGATTAGTGTTATGCTCCAATTTCAGTCACCTTTGTGTGTAAATTTGCATGTTTGATTAGCAATTTTGTGAGTGCAATTGTTCTATCACTTGGGTTCAATTTTCACATCATGATTTGGCTCACCAATATGATTTGGAGTTGGTATTTTATATTAACAAGAACAACTCATAATACTTAAAAAAGGGAAGTTATTTTGTTTCCTTTGTTGCTTCATGAAAAGACTAATTTATCTATAAAGGAAATTTGTAGAACTTTTGTGATTTAGTCAAATTTCTGAAATATTTTTGAAATATGTTTACTATTTGTGCTGGGTTTTTGAATTTATGTTTTAAGAAAAATCTGAAAGGAAATGATTTTCTCATATATTTGGAGACCTATTGTTTTCAGTCATACAAGACTTATTCTTCTTTGTTAATACATATTTTCTACCATCTTGTTTTTGTTGATGCATTTGTAACTTCGGAATGTATTCACTTGTATATTTTATATATTGTATTTCAATGGTCCCCTATGTTCCTATCGAGATAATCATTAATTTAATCAAGTCATGTAAATTCATAGAGATTAACCCTCCTTGTAAGTCGGGGGCAAAGTCCCCATAGTTGTGGGGCACTAGGGTTATTAGACTTCTAAGTCAGCCCTGGTAAGTGATTTTCAAGTCGGAAACTAGTATAAATAGAGAGTGAGCCTCTCTATTTGATAGACACACTCAACCCGCTATAGCACATAGGTGAGAGAGGAGAAGCTCGCTGAAGTGAGAGAGAGAACAGCTGTTGGAGATCATTTTTCTGTCTTTAGGTTTTACTGCTGCCATTGGTGCCCATTCTATATCTGAGGAAGCTGCGGGGTTTTCTCCTTTATGGTTTCCCTGAGGAAAATCTTTGTTTCTATTGTCTCTTGTTATTGATTGTTGTGCATTTTATTCTCTCAGATAAGATCCTAAGATCATATTGCTTAAGTGACAAAAATCTTACATGGTATCAGAGCTAACCTGAGAAGAAGACATTGTGTAGCTATAGAAGCTAGGGATTCTTAATTTTTGGGTATCTCTCCATAGATCATTAGAAAAATAAGGCTAGGATAAATCTCCATTGAAGGACGCATCTTTCTGTCGAAGAAAAATTTGATTCTGGGAATTTTCAGTTTTTGACCTGTCACTACTACGAGAAATTAGGGATTTTTATAGAAGAGGAATTTTTGAGTGATCCCAACATAGAATTTCTCTCCTCATTAAAATCTAATTTTATAGACCAAGGTAGAATATTTTGGTTGACTAAAACTACAGGAAAGTCAAACCCTAGTTTGACCCCATGCCTGAAAAACCCTAAAATACTAAAACTGGTAGTTTTTGTACATTCACTATATCTTGAGATTGAAGAAGGCGCAGGAGCCGAAATTTTCACAGGACGAAGCTGAAATTCTGATGTACCCTGTGTAAAAACGTCAGCCTCTTATGCACTATATTGTGGGAGATATGATTCTTCCAAATCAGGGTTCTAGCCTCTCCCAGGATTCACCCCTAAACAGGACACCTAGGGAGAATTGCTATATATCTAGCTATGAAGGTCCAAATGAAATTTCACAAGATGTTATAGATGGGGAACAAAATTTACATTTGGTGGTAAGATATAGAATGCAAATACCATATATTCATACCTTACAAGGGTCTCTCAAAGCAAAGAACAACTTGAAGCAGTGGATGAAGAAGCAGAGAATGCAGAAATTGTGATAACCACCTTGAATGGCCTCCCAGGATCATGGGATTCATTCATTCTAGGAATGTGTTCCAGAAGGAAGTGATTACCTTCAACAGACTCTAGGAATAGTTCACACAAGATGAAGCTCGATTCATAATAAGAGAAAAGAAGATGGGAGCAACTGAAGATTTAGCTTTCATGATTGAAAGAAGATCCTTCAAGCAATGAGGAATATGAAGGACTCAATTCTTGAAGAACATCTTATCCATCTTAGAATTTGGATAAGAAATGGTGTTGTTATGAATGAAGAATATAATGAAGTTGAAAGAAGGAGTATACCCATGAAAAAAATAAAGATAAGTATTCAACTATCATTTCATGATATTGTTTTGTTATGCATTTGTCTATATTCAGTTGATTTGTTATGCATGATAGAATGTTTGCATTAATGATAGTATACTAATAATATGCATTTAATGGGTAAGTAGCTCATGGTGTTATACAACTCTCCATTTCTACTTATCTAAATGAAAGCTCTTTGTTGACATATTGGATTAGTGCATAATCTCAATAATGTCATGGTAGAGATGGAAAGCATATGGAAAGTTTCTGTGAGATATGGATGAAAGTTGTATTGGCTAAAATAGTTGCATGATTATATATTTATGCCTAATAATTTTCCATTATGACTATTCCTTATGAAATGTTTATAACCATACAAATAATGCATTTGACTTGTAGGAAATATTACATACAATCACCTACAAGAAAAGAAGGATGAGACTTGTTTTGAAGAACAAGTGACGACAGTTCAAGAAATAATCCAAGATGAAGAATAATATGACAATACTTTCAAAGAAAGAAAGAGGTCTTAGACACAGTGCAATTATGTGACACTATTGAGTGACATCATTGATCTAGAACCTTCCAGCTATGAATAAATAGCCAAGAAGAAAGGGAAGGAGTGCACCAGTTCAAGAAGAATGATTTCTAGGATGCGGTATCGAGACCTGAAGGGAAGTTTGTAATGTCTTCCATATGGATCTACAAGATCCAGCATGTGGTAGATGGAAACATCGTGGGATACAAGGCAAGATTCGTAGCATGGGGATTCTCATGGAAAGAAGGCATAGACTACGAAGAGTCATTTACATCCACTAGAAGTTAAGACACATGGCAGACAAACTCATGTGTGCAAATTAAAGATGGCCTTGTACGAGCTCGGAAGACACCCATCGGATAACACATACATATGGAGCTTGAAGATCATCTAAAGTGATGAAGATCTTAACCTTTGCTACAAGGTTGAAGATGAAAGCCTATAGAGGATGACAATCTCATAGAAGGGTGCGAGAAGAAATTTTAAAAAAAGGTTCAAGATAAAGGATCTTGGTATCCAATGACCCTAGATGTATACATACAATATTAGTAGTAGATGAAGATACTTGTTACTCTAGTACATAATGTTTCAATACATAGAGTACGAAAGGCAGAGGGAGAATGATTCTCCACTTCAGAGGGAGTGACTGCAAAAGATCTTGAGGTTCGACATGGTATGATAGGATGGACAGATTACTGATGGCTCTAGGATTTACTCAGAGTAAAGAAGATTCCAATCTTTTCTTCAAGGTTGAAGGCGAAAGACTAATGATGATCCTATTATATGTCGATGACCTGTTCCTGATGGAAAAAGAGGAACTCATTAGAGATGCAAGAAGGAGACTTGTTGTAGAGTTCGAGATAAAGGACTTGGGTATGATGCACTAATTTCTAGGCATGGAGATGTGGCAGAGTGCAGATGGAATCTTCCTTGGATAAAGGAAGTATGCAATAAAGATCCTAAAAAGGTTTGGGATGATGGAATGTAAGGCCATGGACACACCTATGGCATCGAACCTGAATCTATTGAGTGATGCTTCATCAAATATGGTTGATGCCATGATATATCATCAGATGATTGGTTCCTTGATGTACCTGACGAATACAAGACCATATATTTGTTTTGTTGTGAACACATTGAGCCAGTTCCTGATGGATCCGAGACATGTTCACATGATAGTTGCAAAGCATGCAGTGAGGTACCTAAAGGGTACAGTTGAATATGGGCTCAAGTATGAAGTAAATCAGAAAATTAACCTGGAGGGTTATGTGGATTCAGATTGGGTAGTTCCATTGATAGGAAGAGCACTTCGGGGTGTTTCTTTAGTATGGGATCAAGTGTGATCTATTGGTTTAATAGGAAGGAGTCATGTATGGAGTTGAGTACAACCGAGGCAAAATATGTTTCCACTTGCTTGACTACTTGGGAGAGAGGAGCAGTGAACCTCCAATTTGTGGTCTAGATCGAGATATCTTGAAAGAGGGTGTTCTAGCATAGCCGGTGAGACAGGTTTTCTGAGCATAAAATCCTAGCGAAGCTCATAGTTTGCTCAGACATAAATGGTCCTATAGATTTTCCTTGGATGTAATCAGTCCTGGAAAAGCTCGCAGGTTATCCTTGGATGTAATCAGCCTTGATGTGATTCTATGCTAGAAATGGCCATAGTGAAGTTTGAGTACTTCAGGGAGAAGCCTGGTGTTCTCCAGATCAAGGTTCCCTCCAAGGGGAAGTGATGAGTGTGTGACCCTTTCCGACATGGTGGCATGTTGGGAATCCCATGGTTATATGTAAGTGTTGATCCCTTCTGACATGGTGGAATGCTAGGCATCCCATGGTTGGATGTAAGTGCTGAGCCCTTCTGACATGGTGGAAGGATTGGTTCCTCCCATGGTTAGATGTAAGTGTAGAGCCCTTTTGACATGGTGGTAGGATTAGTTCCTCCCATGGTCAGATGTAACTACGGAGACCTTCTGACATGGTGGAAGGATTGGTTCCTCCCATGGTTAGATGTAAGTGCAGAGCCCTTTTGACATGGTGATAGGATTGGTTCCTCCCATGGTCAGACATAAGTTCAGAGCCCTTCTGACATGGATGCTGGATGTGTTCCTCCCATGGTCAGATGTATGTGTAGATCCCTTCTGACATGGTGGTGGGATTGGTTCCTCCCATGGTCATATGTAAATGTTGTGACTTTCTGACATGGTGACAAGATGTATTCCTCCTTGCATGATCATATGTAAGTGTAGTGCCCTTCTGACATGGTGGTAGGAGGTTCCTGCCATGGTTAGATGTAAGTGCAGAGCCCTTCTGATATGGTGGTAAGATTGGTTCCTCCCATGGTTAGATAAAAGTGCATATCCTTTTCGACATGGTGCAGGTCAGGCCTCCCATGGTTGGATGTAAGTGTTGAGCCTTTTCGATATGGTGCAGGCCAAGCCTCCCATGGTCAGATGTAAGTGCTGAGTCTTTCTGACATGGTGGCAGGTTGGGCCTCCCATGGCCATATGTAAGCACATAGCCTTTCCTTGGATGGTATATGGTGTATCCTATAACTCCAATGGATGTAAGTGCAGAGCCTTTCCTTGGATGGTAGATGGTGCGTCCTACCATGACGGTGGATGTAAGTGCACAGCCTTTCCCCGAATGGTATATGGTGTGTCCTACCATTCTAGTGGATGTAAGTGCAGAGCCTTTCCCCAGATGGTAGATGGTGTGTCCTACCATTTCGGTGGATGTAAGTGCAGATTCTTTCCTTGGATGGTAGATGGTGTGTCCTACGATGCTGGTGGATGTAAGTGTTGGGCCTTTCCTCATATGGTAGATGGTGTGTCCTACCACGCAGATGGATGTAAGTGCTAGGCCTCTATGACATGGTGGTAGGATGGGCCTTCCATGGTCATATGTGAGTGCTAGGCCTTTTTGACATGGTGATAGGCTAGGACTCCCATGGTTAGATGTGAGTGTTGGGTATGCCTTTCTGACATGGATGCTGGATGTGTTCCTCCCATGGTCAGATATAAGTGTTGGGCGGGCCTTTCTGACATGGATGCTGGATGTGTTCCTCCCATGATCAGATATAAGTGCTGAATAAGATGAATACCTACATGGAGGCCAGGCCTAAAACCAACATGAAAAAGGATTGGCTATGTAGAACATCCTATGTTGAGTAGAATTGAGAGATAACACCATTTGATCGAGATAGCGGAAGCAGTGATGATGATGATCCAATAATGATCCATCTTTGATGATGATCCAGTGATGATGATCCAATAATGATCCATCTTTGATGATGATCAAGCTTTGATAATGATGCAGTGACAAAGACTTGTGGTGATGAATTATGTCAAGAGAATACCTTGCGATTTAAGAGGGAGTGTTGATGTATTTGTAACTTTGGAATGTATTCACTTGTATATTTTATATATTGTATTTCATTGGTCCCCGATGTTCCTATCAAGAGAATCATTAATGTAATCAAGTCATTTAAGTCATAGAGATTAACCCCCCTTGTAAGTCGGGGGAAAAGTCCCCACAGTTTTGAGGCACTAGGGTTATTAGACTCTCCTAGAGAAGTCATCCCCAGTAAGTGATTGTCAAGTCAGAAACTAGTATAAATAGAGAGTGAGCCTCTCTATTTGAGACACACACTCACCCAATTATAACACATAGGTGGGAGAGGAGAATCTCGCTCAAGTGAGGGAGAGAACAGTTGTTGGAGATCATCTTTATGTCTTTGGGTTTTACTGCTACCATTGGTGCTCATTCTATATCTAAGGAAGTTGCGGGGTTTTCTCCTTTATGGTTTCCCCGAGGAAAATATTTGTGTCTATTGTCTCTTGGGATTGATTATTGTGCATGTTATTCTCTCAGATAAAATCCTAATATCATATTGCTTAAATGACAAAAATATTAAAGTTTTGTATCAAGAAGATTAACTCATGAAAACCATATCATACTAGTACACTTTGACTTGGTTTTACACTTGATTGAGCAAGCATTTTTGCAAGTCGTAACAGATGAAGACATTGAATTAATATTCAGTAAGACACCACAATAATCCTATAGGAAGATGGATGTTAATATTGAAGAATATTTCAGTTATTATCCATTGGTTTTAATTTTACATATAAATAATTGTGACTATCTCATGTTTTTGAGTTAGTATGATCATGAGAGTTAATTATTCATGCAAAAAATATTCAAAAGCATTGTTCAAGGAAAATATTCGGACCCAATATGATCCTACTTCTAGAAAGGTTTTCAAAGTTGCTTCCCCGTTCATCTCTATGGAATTAATTTGTAAATCCTATCTTTAAGGTGAATTTGGGATAAGATCCTTTGATAGAAAAGGGGCGTAAGAGGTTAACTCTCTCAGATGTTGAATAGGTCTGTTGGCAGTGGGTACCATCCTATGGTATGAACAGGAAAAATCATCAGGGCACTAAATAGGCCTATTGGAAATGGGACATTCTTCCTAGGGAAGATATTTTCTTAGATATTATAGTTACCCCATTCGAGTTCTAAACAGCCTCATTGAAAATGGGTTCTGACTTCGATATCTCTTATAATGCTTTATCCATACTTGTTTGTATGAATGAGGTACTCTTGTAAGAATTAAAAATATATGTCTGGTTAAATTAAAATTAAATGACTATTAGCCATTGGATAATTATCTTAATATGATTTATGTCTCCACTCCCTGATCCTTACTATATAGGAGGGTTATACCTCTAGAGTGTACTTACATTCAATAATTCAATGGACTTAGTTGTGAAACTTATTTTTATTACCTAAAAATTATTGTGTAAAGATGAATCAACTTGAGTGGTACTTTTATGGATCTCATTTAGTGAAACTCTTACTTAATCAAGACATACCATTTCATGATGAATTTATTTATAAATAAAGGGAAGTAAATATGTATTTGCAAGTCTGAATTTGAGCTAGATGGAAGGATACAATCAATAAATGTTAGGCTCCTTTTTAATTATGTTTTCATTTTCATGTTAATATGTAATATTCTAAGACATTATATTTCTATTTATGATTATTGGAATGATTAAAAGTGAGGGAGGTATCATTATGAGGACTCGTTTGAGGAACCCGTTACATGAAGGAGAATAATTTATAATTAAGAAAAATGTTTACTTCCTTCTCCAACTCCTAGACTTTGAATTTCAAAAAGAAGACCCTTTGTTCTTTTTACAGAACACATTTAGCCACAATATCTCTCTAATAGAAATGACAAAAATTCTTAATGCACCTCTGAAAGCCTGAGATATTTTTTCATTTCAATATCAAGGTACTGGAATAGATGCATAATGAATTACTAGATGGAGTGCCAAAAAGAGTGCTAGATAAAGTGTTTGATGGAGTGCTAGAAAATATGGAAACTACATAAATAAAATTACCAAGTGTGAGAATTGATTCATGACTGGATCTAGAATCCAAAGAAACTCTCATAATTCGCTATGGTTTGCAAAACAAGCACAAATTACTTGAAAAGGATGAAATTGCATTCACACATGAAGTCAATAGTGGATATTATTAACACTGTATAACATGTAACTATGTTTAGAATAGTTATATATTACATTTGGGAAAAATCGTGAGGCTTAGGAAGCCATTTGGAAGTGTACATGTGTCATCACTAGATTTGACCTCCATCCCCCCTAGGTGGACCAATTAGATCTCGAATCACCCCAGACAATCATGAAACCTGGTGTGAATGTTAGTGAGGCATGCTGGAGAATAAATGGGTTTATTTTAGGTGTGGGTGAGAAAACAAAGGTGTGGCAGAGGCTCAAGGTGAACAATAAATGAACAAGAAGGTACAAAATGGTATAAAAACATCGCTAGCGCCCCTAGTCAAACCAAATACTTGAAAATGGGGAACAGAAACACTCCAAGAGTCCAAGGGACATTAATTAGGGTGAACATTCTCTAGGTTGACAAATATAGGGCACTGGTGTGTGTGTGTGAATGGGACAAAATAACTAGTTAAGTTGCTATACCACTTTCCCTAAGTCTAAACCATACATATCAATGCATAAAATAAAATGAAATAGTATCAGGTATAAACTATGGTACTAAGGATGGATGATTTCTCTAACACCCCCTATTAATTCTGACTTAGTACAAATTATCCAAAAATATCATGGAGGCCTTAGAAACAAAGGGTCAAGTCACCTCATACAACATAATATTTTTTATTAGTCCATGAAAACTAGGAAAAGAGGAAAACCACATGGGAACAAAACCTCACCTAAAAAATGGACATGGAGCCAAAAACATGAAGGTGAATGGAATCCATCACCATGCATCACTCACCCCAAGAATTGATCCCAAGTAATTGAAGGTATTCTCTGTGAAGCACTTGGTGAAAATATCAGTAGTTTGCTCAGCAGAAGGGAAATACTGCAAGGCTATCACCCAATCATGCACCAAGATCTAGATGTAGTGCATGTGTATCTCAATGTGTGTTGTCCTCTGTCTCTGTACTGGATCTATGGAAATCTTGATTACACTTTAATTGTCACAACAAATGAAAGTGGGTGAATCAAGTGAAACATCAAGTTCCCAAAGAATTCCTTGCAACCACACACATTGTGTAGCTGCATTCACTGCTCCTCTGTACTCGGCCTTGTTGTAGCTACAACAGATCCCATGTTTTATTCGCAAACACATGGGAGCCCCAATTTTTATATGCAAAGGTAATGCTTAAATTCCTTATTCATTTTGAGGTTCCCATGCTGTTTGTCAAGGTTTCTATGTCTTTGTCATGATTTGATTTAGTTAACATTTTGAAAATTTATGCTTTTTTGTATGTTTTGTGAGTTGCGGAAAGAACTAATTTTTCCCAAAAGTGTGTCTTTCCCGCAACCCATAACCCGCAATATAGATTGCGGTAGCTTGGTTTTGTGTTCGAAACTTTTTCGTCCCACAACCTGCAACTCGCAATACGAATTGCAGGTGCGAATTTTTTTTTTAATAATTGGAGTTTGTCATCCTGCAATTGCAAATTGCAGATTGCAGGAAGTAGTTTGAATTATGATTTGTGTTGTGCGTTTCCAAAACTGTTGGCCACTTTTCATAACTCGCACGATCCAGGTTCTGCGTAGCCTGTCAACCCAAAAACAAACTGAGATACCGACCCGACAAAGCAAGCCCCATCGACAATGCTTGCAGAGCGGGTGTAGTCTCACCTAAGATATCTCTTTGATGGGTAACCATTGGAACCATGTTTCCACGATTGTCAAGGGATTATAGTCCCTTGGCGCACGGCCAAGGTGTTCGACGAAGGCAATGGGATGGCTAAATGGTGGAGTTAGTCTTGCACAACTAAGAATAATTATGTGTCAACACACATGACTTAACCTTGTTCTCGACCTTACAACTGGTGCAACTTGTGCAACGCAGCTGAATCATACTAACACACTATCTGTGACTCACGTTGAGACTTAAGACAATACACACAGGCCAATATATGCATGTATTTCAATGACACTTTCTCAAGCATTCATCTACTGATTATAATATAACATTAGGCGGTTAAACAATATTTCATCATCATACAGTAAGCAAATAACAACCATTCACATAAACATTCATAGCATCAACCACCCATTCAAACACAAGGGATAACGTGGAAACCCATCTAGGAAAAACCATCAAGGTGCTCTTCATCTGGCTTGAGGAAAGGATATAACACCTTGCAGTCTACAGGATTCAGAATGATCTTCTGACAGTCTGTAGGATGCAGACTGATCTTTTGATATGTCTTTATGACTCATATTTTTGGTTCTCATGCTCTCTGGTTTTTTCTTCTACCCTACTCCTACTCCTAGCGGTCTGCGCACACAACAGCCAGATCCACCACTCAACAGCCTCTTATCACTACCAGAATCTTCATGAGTCTTCTCTTCTTCTAATCTCTACAAATTTACAACAAACAACGTCCTTCACCATGGATCACCCATGAATAGCCAAAACAATAACTATTGATCACAAACTAAGGATCAACAATGACCGAAAGTAACCAGCCAACAACCAACCCTCTAACTACTGAATCCTTCCTATTTATGGTATTTTACATGACCATGGAGGGTTGACTGCATACAAATAGTCCGTTAACTGTCACCATCGGCCACCTCTCAGGCTACCGCTGTGGTGGTCATGACTTGACATGAGGAACTATCATTCTAACTTACAAATATTCCCTTGTACGTGTGTTGTTGTAGGCCTACGCTTCCTTAAATGGCCATGATATACACCTGTTGTTTCCTGGTTGTTATAACCTGCACGCCCATGTGCTTTCCTTTCCTTCTTCGCACGCATTTCCATTCTTCCTGCGCTGGTCCTTTGCTTCTTTCGTGACCTTCCTTTCTTTCTGTTGCACGTGCAGCACACCTTCTTTTGCTTGCGCGCGTACTTATTCCTTGTGTACATTTCCCAGGACAACAGGCCCCCAACACTCACATGTGGCTCGTCCTGAGCCACAAAGCAATGGACATAAGAGGTGGCGCAACCTGTGCATCCGTCTCTAATTTTTTTTTTTTTTGCTTGCACACCTTGTTGTGCATCCTATGTTGCACATTTTTTTCCTTGTGNATTTTTTTTTTTTTTGCTTGCACACCTTGTTGTGCATCCTATGTTGCACATTTTTTTCCTTGTGTTTTTTTTCTTTTTTTGTGGTGTTTCCTGCACTGTGGCCTCATCCCATACTTAGAAGAATTTTTAGATTACAAAACTTTAGTTACTTTAGTCATACCATTTCTTCCTCGCCATCATCTGAAGACTCTTAATGGCGAGTTCCAATTCTGAATTTCAGCAGGATTGTTAGTGTCCCATTCCGACACATCAATCCAATTCTTATTATCATTCTCAGGCTCCTGGGGTTTTCCTTATGCTTGTTGCAGCCTATGTTTCTGTTTTTCTTCTCGGTCCTCTTCGTCCTCATTTTCCTCTTCATCTTGTTTTTCCACTTCTTGTTACAGTCTTGTGGCTCTTTCTCGAGCCATGTCAGGTAGACAAGGAGTATGTAGCATCAGAGTTGTATTACCATCTTTCTCCATTTTTGCTAGAAGTTCCCAACTGATGATCACATGTGGCATAGATATGAACTTTGAAAAATGAAGCATTGTTTGTATTGAAAACCAGAAAAGATCCTCGAATTCAAGGGGTTGATTATGGACGAATTATTCCCAACCTTTGATCAAATTCATCTCAGCATCACAATCTACAAGCCATATCTAGCCACGCGGCCCTTCGTGGAAGTTGGCCTCTGCCAAATGGTTCCTTCCTCCCATTCAGGCCTCTCCTGGACTGCCGGGAGTGGGGCCTACTCGCCAACTTTGTAGACTTAGTGAAGTGGGGAAAGAACTCAGATCCCCACCGAGTTCCTTCCAGATGCCGTAGTCAGGGCTGCTGACCAACTGAAAAATAAATAGCCAAGGATGAGTTCGCCAGAGACTTCTAGATTGGTTGAAATAACTTGCAGACTAATAATTTACTCATTTTTCCCATCTTTGTAGATAACCCGCACTATGATGGCTGCAGTAAGTGCTTTATCTTGCAGGGTTGCTCGCCATGGTGCACCCCAACCCATCTGTAACTAGTGCTCAAGTAGCACGACCAAGTGATGTTTTCTCTAGGCGCTCCCTTATTTTATAAGAGGAGCATTGGTTCACATGCCATATTGGCTTATCCAGGTGCATCATTAGGACAACACCCTCCTCTGGCACACCAATTTCCTCTCAGATTTTCTATGATTAACCCTGCTATCATTCTCCCGTGCTAATAGCCATGATTGAGTATTGATGTGATGGCCGATCACCGTCACAGGTTTTCCTACACCTGATGCACTAGTCGTTCCGTCCAGGGCGATGTCCTATGATGAGAACCAAATCTTTGTTTAATCCTGATGCATTTAATGGTCCACTGGTGTTTTCCAACTGTCTGCAAGCTCCCACCAGTTATGTCTTTATTGGATCTGGTTTGTTGGTGGGTTTATAGCACACCACTCTTTAGTGCAACTTCCTCTTTCCGCACCAGGTTGCGCTGGAGATGCTCCCTCTAATTCTGGTATGTTGATGTTAGCTGGATCATCATCTGGGTCTCTGGTTAGACTGTATTGCTGGATAGTTGCATTGCATTGGTGAGAATTAGTGTCTTTGGCAGGTATCTCATCAACTATCTTCTCCTTCACCGTCTGAAGCACAGAATCAATTGTAGGGTGCTCATCAGCAAATTCAGATGTATGCGCAAAATGTTTAGTGATTATTTCCCAATATTGGGTTCCTTTTCATAGCTCCATAGAGGTATAGAAGGTTCTAGGTGTCATTTCCAATGTGTGTATGAAGCCCTCATAGGTGGGTAGCTCCCTTGACTCATCATCCACCCGTTGCACAGACCTTGTAACTCTTGCACACCTTCTCATAGAGACTTCATGTAATCTATTTTTCCAACCCTATAAAGCCTCTCCTGAGTCAGATGTACATGAACTCATGCATCTCCAGCTCAAGTTTCCATCTACTATCATATTGGTATAATATTCCTGCATCACCGTGACATTATAGATCTGGTTGAGATAGTCACCCTGTCCCTCATTATAGACAGGATCGACGTATCTATGTCCCTCTAATGGATCGATGGGTGATACTACCCTCATTTCCTCATCTTCGAATGAGAGAATCCTTTTCTTGAAATTTATGATGTTCTGATTGTCTATGGCCCAATATATTCCCAGCAGAGCGGAGTATGGGTTCATGTCATCAACAATGTTAATGAATTCAAAGTTTGCAAATGTGCACAATCCTTCGACATCGATGGAGACATTGCTCAAATGACCAATGGGTAGGACTTTCGCTTAATTGGAAAGTCTTACATGGATAGGAGACTAGTCCAAGCACGGCTTGCCCATACTTTCCCAAGTTTGTCACGTCAAAATATTTTTCATAAGCCCAGATCCAAGATGATATAATCCATGTCGTAGTCACCTATCTGCGCAGTCATCCTCAAATCGCGGCCAGTTTTAAATTTTTTCCATACTTGGTTAAGGTTCTTTTTAGGTCATGACTCTTCAGGTATCTCTTCCATCATTGCTTGTAGTTCTACAATAGCATCTTTATCTTGCATCAGTGTTAAAAAACTTGACAGAAAGGTTCTTAGATTACTAACCTTTGGTGGAACCTTCTTCTGGAATATGCGTTGAAACCGTCCAGGCATTTCCTTGACTTCTGCGGATGTCGATGGTACTTCTGTGCCTATGAATTCTGATTATACGTCCTAGAATATTTCTTTCTATTTCTAGACATTCAACAACTCCTTTTTCTGTGCCACTGGCCTTACTTGTGGCTGCGGTTGTTCTTGTGGTTTATCCTGGTATGCTCCGGTCATCGTACCTCCTCAAGTTACGACGGCAATGTTCAACTCTTGTGGTTCAGCTGCAATCATCTAAACATTCACATTCAGATTTGGGTTTGGGTTCAATGCAGGGTTAGGTCCTGTAATGGTCCTTGCTTGCCACTTTGCGATCAGCTGAGGACATTGTTCAATGTTATGGTCATATCCCTTATAGTAGGAACATGTCTTTGTAGGCTCTAAACAGTCTCTGGAATAGTGACCCAGGTTTCCACAGTTATAACACGTAACTTGACCTCTTCCTCTACCAAATCCTTCTCCTCCACCTCTCCTCTGAAGTTTTCGCCACCCCTTCCCTGTGGGTGTGGTTGCTGTGGTGGGTACTAGTTCTACTGGTAGTGTGGATGATAGTGGTTTTGTTGCGTGTACGGCTGCTAAGGTGTGTACTATGGTTGGTACTTATTAGGTGGTAAATGTGCAGGCTGATATGAGGCTTTTTCCTATTGAGATTGAGCGAACCCTTCATTTTTCATTAAGTAGGTGTCGACAGTTTTTTATTTCAAGAGCTGATATGCTCTACAATCTTTCTCATCATGTCCTATTGATTTACAAAACTTATAGAAGAGGTTTGTAGGGGTACTTACAATTTTTTGCAAATATAAATACTCTTCGTAATGACCTCTTGACTGGCATATGCAACACCATGGTAGCCCATGGCCATTTAATGGGTTGGGTGCACCTGATGCGACATAGTTCATGAAGGTTGGACAATTATCCTTAGTGTGTCCATCCGTCCTATATTTTTTGCACCACAAATATTCTTGTGCTTCTTTACACTTCTTTATGTCTTAAAGTTGTATTGTCAGATTGGCCAGCTGCGATTGAATCTGTACCATCCCTACGGCACCATCGCCAATTGGCAAGGCCTCTAACTTCATTTCCAGTTCTAGTGCTTCTATCTATGATTCAATATTCTGCTACATTAACGGCCCTCGGATGTGTGGTAACAATGCAACAATAAACCACTCTTTATGCTACACATCATAAATTCGAAGGTTAGTTTGGCCATCAGTGTTTTAAACTATTGGTCAAAATCCCATACCATTTCCATCAGTGCTTGTTTGATTTCTTTGATCTTGGTAATACACTGTGACTCCGATTTAGGTTTCCTGAACTCAGAGATCATTGTAGCTCTAATCTCTTAAGGGGTCTTCTGCGGTGTTCTCATCGGTGTGGTACAAAAATTCATGATCCAATCCAGTGCATGACCCCTCAAGTTTGTGATCATCTGTGCCTTCTTTATATCTGCATTATGGACTAAACACAATCCAAACAGCTACATAGAGGAACCAATGCTACTCTAGGTCTTTCACTCCATTTCCATTGAACGTGGGTAACCAGACATCCATCGTAGCCATTGAGTTGGCATCAGGGTTTTTTGGGATAGAATTCAAAGGGGGTGTACCCTATCGTGCACTAGTCACAGGGCTATCCCTATCCATATTAGCAGTCCTTTCTAGGGATGAAACTCTAGATCTTACCTCTGGTGATATTGTTGGTTTTATCTAGTTGCATCCTGACCTTGACGTCTCCATAGAATCCTCAGAATCTTCTGTTCCTTCTGAAATTGGGCTATATTCCTCCTCTTCATCACAATACCCTTCGTCTTTGTACGATTGAAGTTCATGTTTTCCATCCTTAAACAAACTAGGATTTTGTCATCCCTTTTCGGTTTTCCTTCTCTTTCCTGATCTGAATACTCTTCCACTCCTTAGGATTCCTGCTTCTAGTTCAGGTTCTGTTCTTCTAGGGAAAATTTCAACTCACCCCTTCCCATATTGTTAATAGGTCATCTGCGACATAGCCTCCTTCTCAGGCATGCAACTCAGCTACTCAGCTGTAAAATACCCTTTTCATAGGCAATAATTTTTATTCATGTACTGATGCATAACAAGTATCTTCTTTGGGGTCCTTGGAAAACATTTCTTTCAGCTTCACTATATGAGGAAATAGTATTTACTATAAAATCAGTAATATATCCTTGTAATATACTGTCAACCCAAAAATCAACAGCTCTAGAGATGGTGTTACTTACACTGGTTACCTCACGAATCAATTGATCACTCCACTCGATAGTATCTCTTCACTGGAAGTTTGTCTGCTTAGTCACCAATCTTGAAAACCATTCATGTAGTAAAATGGGGAACTCAGCAAAGAATATCTCATGAATATCAGAATATATATATTCGTCTACCCAGTTTTCTATGCTTAACCTTGTCCCTGTGCTTTCTTCTTGCGCAAATGCGAACGTTTTAGAATCCAGCTAGTCTTCTATCTCATTCTTCATTGGGCACCACAACATTTCCCTCGTTTTGATCAATAAGGTCTCAGAAATAGAACCATTTGTTGGCTAGTTTTCCTAACCTGTGTGACCTAGGTTCTGTGTAGCCTATCAACCCAACAAACACCTGAGATATCGACCCAACAGAGCAAGACCCATCGACAACACTCGCAGAGAAGGCAGTGTCTCACCCAAGATGTCTCTTCGATGGGTAACTGCCAGAACCATGTTTCCACTATTGTCGATGGATTATAGTCCCTTGGCGCGTGACCAATGCGTTCAACGAAGGAAATGAGACAACTGAACGGTGGACTCAGTCTTGCATGACTGAGCATAGTTATGTGTCAGTGCGCATGACTTAAACTTGTTCTTGACCTCACCACTGGTGCAACTTGTGCGACATAGCTGACTCATACTAACAGACTGTCTGCGACTCACATTGTGACTTAAGACAGTACGTACAGGCCAATATATGCATGTATTTCAATGACGCTTTTTCAAACATTCATCTATTGATTATAATATAACATTAGGCGGTTAAACAATATTTCATCATCATACATTAAGAAAATAACAACCATTCACATCAACATTCACAACATCAAACACCCATTCAAACACAAGGGATAACGTGGAAACCCATCTGGGAAAAACCACCAAGGTGCTCTTAATCTGGCATAAGAAAAGGATATAGCACCTTGCAGTCTGTAGGATGCAGACTGATCTTTTGATATGTCTTTATGACTCATATTTCTGGTTCTCATGCTCTCTGGTTTGTTCTTCTACCCTACTCCTACTCCTAGTGGTCTGCACACACAACAGCCAGATCCACAGCTCAATAGCCTCCTATTGTTACCAGACTCTTCCTGAGTCTTCTCTTCTTCTAATCTCTACGAAGTTACAGCAAACAACGTCCTTCACTATGGATTTCCCATGAATATCCAAAACAATAACTATTGATCACCAACTAAGGATCAACAATGACCAATAGTAACTAGCCAACAACCAACCCTCTAACTATCGAATCCTTCCTATTTATGCTATTTTACATGACCACAGAGGGTCAACTGCATACATACAGTCCATTAATTGTCATCATCAGCCACCCCTCAAGCTACTGCTCTAGTGATCATGACTTGACATGAGGCACTATCATCCTTACTTACAAATATTCCCTCATATGTGCGTTGTTGCAAGCCTACTCCTCCTTAAACGACCACGATTTGCACCTGTTGCTTTTTGGTCGTTATCACCTGTACGCCCATGCACTTGAATTTCCTTTGTCATGTGCATCTCCATTCTAGCTACGCTGGTCCTTTGCTTGTTTTGTGACCTTCCTTTCTTTCTGTTGTGCATGCAGAACACCTTCTTTTGCTTGTGCATGAACTTCTTCCTTGTGCGCCTTTCCCAGGCCAATAGAAACCCGCAACCTGAAAATCATGGATTGTGTATTATGGAAAAGGTTAGTTAAATTTTAATATTTTTGTACTCCCGCATTTTGCAACTCGCAATATTTGGATTGTGGATTATGAGAACATTATTAAATTTGGAAACCTGCGACTTGATTCTATATCCCGCAAGATTTGATCCCGACCGTCTATTTCGTTTTAATCCTACAGCTTGAATTTGACCCATTGAAAAATATATAAATACATGGGTTCTTTGTATTTTCTTTATCATTTTAGTTCTGAAAAATACCTTGTTGTATGGGTTTTTAATGCAAATATTACCAGGGAACCTTTTCACGAGTTGCGGTCAATTCAGGTTGGTTTTTTTGTCATTTCCACGATTTTTTTTACGATTTCCCTGTTTCTCAATTTGTTTTGATTTTGTGTTTATGTGTTTACCAAATCCATTCAAGTTTCTAAAAATGGCACAAATCACTCACTGCAAGAACACTTACAAAGATATGTTGACCAAAGACTTGAACTTTGGCATCTTCTCAGACACCAGTGGCAGAATTACCGAAACCTCCCAAATCGAATGGCCCAGGGTTTACTTGATTTTTGATAACGATGACCTTTTAGATATTCAAAATGACCAGTTGGCATATAAAAACATTAGATATTCCAGGATACATGCCATTGATTCCAGGCCCGCTATCCTTCCCTATACTGACGTAGTTAAGTGGATTATAGACTATGCAAATGATAAAGACCGGTCATTTAATGATAGTGCGGGGTTGCATCTTGCTACCTTCCTTCCTGATATTTTTACCAAAGATTATTCTCTTAAACCAGTAGTGCGACCCCTTAACACTGAGTTCACCCAATCTTCTAAGACCAGGTATAGCTTTAATGAAATGCTGAAATCCTCCTAAAGTAAGGCCAGCCTAGTTTCAAAGAAATTTTCTTTGGCCTAAAGTAAGGCTGGCCTAAAAAGAAAGGCTGGCCTGAAACTATATTTCTTTGAAACTAGGTTTTGCTCCTAAAAGAAGACATGACCCTAAGGGGTTTCTTGATGGTCATTTAAAACAAAACCATATCAAAAATGGTTATGCACATGAAGAAGTTCCTGATGACTCCATCTACCAAGGAGTGAATAGCTTTTCTGAACTCTTAGCTAGGGCTAAGAGTAAAGATGAATAGATCCAAATTTTCAAGATCAATGGGAGCTTAAAGCTATGGTTTTGATCTATAGAGAAATGGAGCTGGAGATACTTGATAAGGTAAGAAAAGACAAAGAAGAGAAAGAAGCTCAAGAATCAAGAGTTCCAGCATTGATTACTTATCCAGATGGGAAGAGGGGTAAAATCCCTATGCAAGACCCTCCACAGGTAAAGATTGCTCAACAATTGAAATCTATGATGCAGATATCCCAAGAATCAAAACATAAATTAGTACAGATGACTTCAGTATTAGACACTTAAGTAGTTGTAGTTGCTAAGCCTACTATTGAAACTCAAGTAACTACTGCAGTTACCCAGGTGTGTGACGATCAAGCAGTAGGTGAGGCTAAGCCAACTAAAAAACATAAAAATCAGGTTACTTCTTCTCAAACCCCTACCATAGAAGTTATTGACTGTGATATTGAAGAGGTAGTGCATTCTTTTGTGCCTGTGATCAAAGAATTAATTGAGAATTTGCAGACAGTTATAGATTTGTTCAATTATAGTGAAATAAAATATCCTATCCCTAATCCAAGGATTCTAGAATCCACTTCTATTTTCGATTCTTCAACTTCAGCACTCCTCCTCTGCTCTATTAAAACTCTTTTGAATTTTCCTACTGGATAAATCCCATCATATTCGTTGTCTAAACTCTATCACACTTTGACCTCTACATCAGCTTCTATCCCAGCCGACTCAGTCCAACATCTCATGCTCCCATTTACTGTTGTAGAGACCCAATCCATGAAATTCCCTTTCCAGTTTCCCTCATTCATCCTTTCACCATCAGCTATTCTTGCACGAATTTTAGTACCCTCCGCATCACTTCCAGTCACTAACATTTACATTCCATTCTCCTAAATTTCTATCTCGATCCTTTCTTCAACCTATGAACCAACAATTGTTCAATACATCTCTTCTTCCTTTCCTACTTCCCATATTACTATTTCGATACCCTCTCCCACCATTACTCATAAATGTTCATTGATTTCAACAGTGAATGGGACTCATAATTTACTGAAATAATGGCTGAGTTTGAAGAAGGTATTGTAGTCCCTCTTGGGGATTATTTCTATAGCAGGTCATCCAAGGCATTGGTTAGAAAAGGAAGGAAGAGAAACAGAGATCAAGGTGCTGTGGAAGCATCGGTTACTAATTAGATAATCTGGACTCAGTAGTCTAGTGATCCCTAGATAGATGCAATTGATACAATTTCAACTTTAGGTGCATTTACAAGTGCAAAATTTGATTCAGTCAACACACTGATTATGGGTATTGATAGAAAAAGGAAGAAATACAGAAGCTAGAAGAAGAACTGGATAAATCCAGAAAGGAGCATAAAACGTATGTTGCTAATCTTGAAAAGGCATGTGAAGACAGGTTTAAAGAATTGCAACTGAAGAATACCTCTCTCCAGGCCAAATTGCATGATGAAAAAGTAGTAAATTCCACCAATGCACAAAGGATATCTATGCTTGAAAAACAATGTGAAGATGCAACTACAAGTGCATCTTCCTCCACCTTCTTTGAGTTTTCTCGGGAAGAGTTTAAAGACTTGGCCATCCAGATCAATCAAGAACACCACGAATTCTTAATTGAACCATTAGAGGAAATTTCAACTCAAAATGGGCCTCCTAAGGAAAATTAATAAAATAATAGTTAAAATAATAAAATAATATTTATTAATTTTGGAGGAAGAAAATAAAAAAACTACTTTTTTGTTCGTATTTTCGACATATCTCCCTGTGTTTTTTCCCAAATTTTGACGAGGAGAGCTCCTTGCATGCAGAATTAAATTCTGAATCCAACGAGTACCCACTCGGCATACTTTTGACGGGCCTCGCCACCCCAAAAACAAGACATACCTGAAAAAACATGATGATCACATCATCACGTTTTTTCAGGTATGTCTTGTTTTTGGGGTGGTGGGGCCCGTCAAAAATATGTCGAGTGGGTACTTGTTGGATGCGGAATTTAATTCCGCATCCAACGAGCTCTCCTGGTCAAAATTTGAGCAAACACACAAGGAGATATGTCGAAAATACAAACAAAAGAATATGTTTTTTATGATACCTATCCCCAAATTTATATTAAAAAATTGTTTAAGAGGTGCTCCCTTTTTTAATTTTAAATCATTTTGATTGGCTAATACATGATGACATGGAATTTGTATTATTTTTGGAAGGCCTGTTTTAAATTGAAATTTCCTCTAATGTGTTTAAAACTCTGGATGACATTATGGAGACTCATATTAATTTTGGGAAAATGTATGTCACCCTTGAGGAGCAAACAAACAAGAGACAACAAGCTTCTAAGGCCTATGAATATATTGTGGAATAGAAGAGGTGTATAAATATAGACCAGAGGATATCACTATCCTTTGCTGTTTTCATTTGAACAAAGTCATCACTGTATTGCGCGCTTTGCTTGACTTAATGAAATGATTGAAGACACAATTCAGAAAGAATAGGCTATTTGTGGAAGGAGATGGTATGCTGCCGACAACATTATCGAAACACTGCACTTCCCTACCATGTAGATTATTAAGAATTCTTGTCCACCAAAATTAATGATTGAATAGGTTGAACGCTGATGCGACAAGGCCAAAGGGAAAATTCAATGCCTTGACCATATCAGTATTGAAGACATGGATCAATTAATAAAACAACCTCTTGCTATGGAGGGAAAGATCCACATTTTTGTTCGCATCTGGCACAAGATGGATAAAATAGATATTAAAAATTTTAAGTGTGATTCCCAACTCAGGTTTGAGTCAACAAATTATCCCAACATAGATGAATTGTTAAGGATTTGGACTAGGTGGCAAGAATTTCTAGGCCATTAGTTTCATGTGTATTTTACAATCCCAGTTTCATGGGGATTGACTCTTTTTGTAAATATTATTTAAAGGGTATATTTCCCATGTATAGGGGGGATCTAGAGAGGAAAAGTCAGCTAAATGGATTGGAGACACTTTGGTTAATGCAAGGTTTGTAATTTTTTGCAGACTTTCTATAATACATTTATGTTGTTCTCTTGAGTCTTCTTCTGCCTATATGATCAAGTTTCTTTGATAAATATTGATTTTTCACTTCAGATTGTTCACTACTACTGTTTAATATTTTGCAAATTATACATACATTGATCCATAGTTGTGATTTCTCTTTGCTTATGATCTGTGTATCTAAATTGTTTTAAATGAATTTATTCAATTAAAATTGTTATCTATTTCTGCAAATGGTTTTACAGGAATTATCATAATTGATGTTAATTTTTCAATTGACATATCAGTTATAGGTTGATCTTGAATGTATTAAAAAATTAATTTACTGTTAGTCAATTTTAGATGGTTGATAGTAATTTAAATTGATGAATAATTAATTTCTTTTACATCCATGTTGAATTGAGAAAAAATATTATCTATTTTCACCTCGAGTTAACCTGCAAAAAAGAAAGATACATTCTTAGAGTAGGACTTACTTAGATTATATTTCCATATTAGGTAGATTCATTTTATTTTAATATCTAAAAATTTTAGTTGTCCTTCATTGGAAAACAGATCCTTTCAGGATCAAAAGTATAAGTTCCACCGGACGCCTTTATATCCGTGGGAGATTACTATTCCAAACAGGCTGGGGATAGAACTGTCCTTGCGTAGGACCTTTTGAAGCATTTCAGTCTATGTTTTCCCCCTCTGTTGTGAGCCTTGGAACCCATTCCAAAAACTTACTCATATGAGGCTTCAACAAATTGTGCTAGGAGGGATAGAAGCAAAACATGTCTAAACAAAATACCAAAAAATTTCCTCCAGCAAGAGAACCAATTGTCACCTGTAGTCATACACAGGCATCTTCATCCGTTGAACAATCGGTGCAAGATTCAAACACCATCCATGTTACTCCTATTGCCGAGCATAGAACTTCAAGAGGTAGGTTCATCTTGGTATCACTTACTAGGGGGCCCATTACAGTTGAACAATTTCTAAAAGGTAATTACGATATAGTTTCTAGGTTACAATAGAGAATCATTGAGGAGCATGATATTACACTAACGACAACTCGACGTCTCCAGATACGCACTCCCTAGATTAATAGTCAAGATAACCACAATTCGGGTGACCAAAACACTGAAAGACGTAACAACTCTTCCAGTCTTCCATCGACCCATGGATTAAGTATTGAATCATTATTTCAAGAACAAAGTACTCCTCAACGCAACACCTTAACAGGTGGACCTCCACCTTCTACCATTTCTTCTTTAACCTCCTCAAATGAATCATCAGATTCATAATCTTCCAGTTCATCAGAAGAAGACATCCTAATGGCTGACGAATGACCAAATATACCTTGGTTAGATCAAGACGTCGTATCTGTCCTAGGTGATCAGCATAGATTACCTAAGAATCCCAAAAAATGGCTTCCAAAGTATAACCTTGATGATTAGATCCATGTAGAGGATCAAATTAAAACATTTATGTAGGAAATTAGACTTAGAATTAATGTGATACATGGAGATGTAGTCTGCAGGTTATTTCCTTATACATTTTAAGGTAAAGCTTCCACATGGTATTTTTCTTTGGAACATGGATCTATGACATCGTGGGATTAATTCACAACACTCTTTATTCAACGAATTGGGGACAAGAAGACCCAAGAATATTTTGTTATAGAGCTTTCCTCTATGAAAACCAAAGGAAAATAAAGGGTAAAAGACCCTGTTGAAGAATTGTTGGTGGCTTATTACATCAAGGGAATTCCAACTCAAATAGCTATGTGGGTTAAAAGAGCTCACAAGGAAACCCTGCAGGAGGCTTTCGTTGAAGCCATCCAAGTAGAGAAGGATATGTTTTGCCTTAAAGAAAATCTTGATACGCCAGCTGAGCAGGAATCCACCTCCTGCAAGGTCCTTTCGACATGACTGACATGAATAAGCTTCTCCAAAGATGTCCAATGAGATGGTTGATTTAAAGAAAATTAGTAATGAAAATCAAACCAATAACAAGGGGTTTTCTAGGCCACCTTTTAGGAGACCTAACCAACCTCGCCAAAATCCACCACCTCCCAATCCCAGTGAAGGATTCACCTCAGAAGAATTTTTCCCTATTTTAAAAGCCCTGGCCACAGGAACAGAGGATTCCCCTGAAACCTCATATGATCGAGCGAACCAAGACTCCCAACCACCACATGGACAAGAAGAAGAAGACCAGCAGATCACTGATGTGAGTTTTTTTTCTGAAGAAGAAGAAGAACCTGAGATAATATTCAATATTCAACATCCTTATAGTACTAGGTCCAAAGGGAAACTCTCTCATGAACCACCACCTTCAACACTAGTTCCTAATAAAGGAAAAACTCTTTCACAAAAGGATACTGTCATTCCTGAACCAGAGTACAATTTGGCTGAGGATTTTGAAAAGAGTCAAAGCTAATATCTCTTTATATCAACTTCTTAAAATCCCTTCTATGAGAGATTCCCTTCCTAAAATTATGATAATCAAATAGCCAAGGGAAACTCAAAACAAAAACCTTGACTCTTATGCCAAACTAAATAATCAGAAACCCGGAAGTAAGGGGATACCTCCTTTCTTGCTTACATTTGAGATTTTCAACCAGAATGTGCACAATTGCATGATAGGTTCAGGTGCCTCATCGAATTTTATGCCTCTCCGTGTCTGTAGGAAGTTAAATGCAACTTGGGAACCTTTCCCTATTCAAAATTTTCAACTTGATAGATCTTAAGTAAAAGTAGTGGGAAGGCTGAAAAATGTTTTGTTAAGATTGTCTACTAATCCTAGGATCCACCATACAATAGACATCGTGATTTTTGACATCCCAAAAACTTATGGAATGTGGCTAAGTAGAGTTTGGTATGAGAATCTGAAAGGTTACTTCGCCACCGATTGGTCCCATCTATGGCTACCCCTCAATGGGCAACCTGATAAACTTAAGATCAATAGGGAACCATTTATGAAGAAAAAAATTACTGACCTTGATGGCTCAAATGAATCTATCTCTTGCTTTAGTACCCACATTGAACACTTCACATTTGACACATTCTTTGGATATTTTCTTGTTGATGCTTCACCGATCGAGAATGTACAAAACTAGTCACAAATTTCCCATGTTACTTCTGTACCATTCTATGGCACCATTGTACAGAATGTATATAATGTTAGTACGAATTTTAGGATTAAACCTATTGCATGGACTTTGTTTTTTGATGGATACAGGTCTAAAGATGGATTTGGTGCAGGTTGTGTCCTATTCGATCCAAAAGGGACCAAAACTATGATTCTATGCAGACTTGATTTCGAATGCACCAATAATGTAGCTGAGTACGAAGCATTGGTCCAAGGACTCAGGAAATCCATTGACATGGTTGCAAAGGTAATTGAATGCATTGGAGATTCTGAGATCATATTAAAGCAGGTGAGAAACCATATACATTGCATGTCCCCTCATTTAATTAACTATCAAAAGTTGATAAGGGATCTTACTAACTCTTTTTCAACATTCAACATCAAGTCAGTCCCTAGGTCACATACTTTTGATGTTGATCTTCTGGATAATACTGCATCTAGGTTGATTCCACCAAAATGTTTGTACCCAGAAAGTTTTTCAATTGAATTGATGTACATGACTTCCATTCTAGATAATGTGACAAATTGGAAAGTATTTGATGACGATCATCAAATATTGGACTTTCTCTCAGCCAAGGACACCTTTCAAGGTATAGAAATTAATGAGGATGAACATGATAAATCATTATCTAATCTTTCCAACATTATCTCTAAATCGGTCATCAACCTAGAGAAATTTTATGACCTGCAAGATAAGTTCAAGTAAAAGACCAACTGTAATACCCATAGTTCATCTCTCAACTATGAACCTTTCAACTTGAGCATGGAATAGAATCCTTGTTTCATCAACCTTGGGGTCGATTTCTCTGATGAGGAAAGGAGAGATTTTATAAAGTTGTGCAAGGAGTTCAAACACGTCTTTGCATGGACGTATGATGAGCTTAAAACCTTTGACACTAGTATCATCCATCATAATATCCCAATGAAACCAGAAGTAAGACCTTACCACCAGAAATTGAGGAAGATGCATCCCATCTTGGAAACCTCTATAAAGAAAGAGATTGATAAGTTGTTGACAGTGTAAATTATATTCCCTATTAGAAATATGCAATGGATTGCTAACTTGGTACTCGTTCGAAAGAAGAATGGAGAAATCAGGCTCTGTGTCATTTTCGAAACTTAAACAAATATTCTGAAAAGGATAACTACCCTGTTCCCCTATGGAGAAAATCCTATAAAAGGTAGTTGGGTCTAAGATTTTTTCACTCCATGACGGATTCTCAGTATATAACCAAGTCTTGGTTGCCCCTGATTCTCAGCTAAAAACAAATTTGAGGACCCCTTGGGGAACCTTCACTTACAGGAGAATTCCTTTTGGAGTAATAAACGCAGGAGCTACATTCCAGAGAGCTATGGATATAAATTTCAAATGTTTGATACATAATTCTATTGTGGTATACTTAGACAATATTACAATCTATTCTAAAAAATGACATGAACATTTTTCTGCTCTGAAACAGGTGTTTGAACGTTGCAGAAAGTATGATATTTCGCTCAACCCCAATAAGTATATATTCACAATCACATAAGGTAAGCTCTTAGGTTTCATTGTTTCTAAGGAAGCAATGATTATCGATATAGAGCACACTAAATCCATTTCAAATATTGGCCTCCTTGGTTCATGGAAAGCCATGCACGGCGTTCCTGGGTAAAATCAATTTTGTTCAAAGGTTCGTGCCAAATTTTCCTCTAGTTGTTAATCAATTACAACAGCTAGTTAAGAAAGATGCCCAGTTTAAGTGGCCCGAGGAACAAAGGAATTCCTTTGTTGAAATTACGAAAGCCATTGTAGAAGCACTTGCTCTGATATCTCCATACTTCAACAAATATTTTATCCTATACACCTTTGCTACTGAATTTTCCTATGCAACTATCCTAACACAGAAACACTATGATGATGCTGAAATCCCCATTTCTTTTATGAGTTCAACATTCAAGGGATCCAAACTTAACTATTCCCATATCGATAAACAAGCTTATGTAGTTTACAAATCAGTAAAACATTATAGACCGTACCTGTTAAAATCGTGGACTATGGTAATTGTCCATTATGAGGCCATCTGAAACATCCTTGTTTAGAAATAACTATGTGAGAGGACGGCTCATTGGATGACAACATTGTAAGAATATGACTTGGATGTTAGACCATCAAAGATTGTCAAAGGGCAAGGTTTATGTCTGCTTATCGCTCAATCGAACAACCCTGAAAATCAGGAAATTAAGTGGGAGCAAGAATAAACTATACCCATGGGTTTTGTTAATGCCATTGAAACTACAACGTCTAAATGGTACGATCATATTAAGTTTTTTCTAAATCATGGGTTTTCCCCTTAAACTCTTGGCTCCAAAAAACATAGAGCTTTAAGGTTAAAATCAGCTCCATATCAATTTATTGATGGTATTTTGTTTATAAAAAAATACGATGGGGTTTTTCTCAGATGTTTAGAGAAGGATCAAACTGATGATATCCTTTTCCAATTTCATGCAGGACCTGTAGGGGGACATTTCTTAGGAGAGACCAAAACTCACAAGATCAAAAGGGTAGGATATCACTGGCCTACTTTGATCAAATATTCCCATGCTTATGTCAGGAAATGTGAACCTTGTCAGAAGTGTGCTGGCAAAGTTTAAAATACTGCCTTCCCCTTGCAACCAGTAGCAGTTCAATTTCCATTTCAGCATTGGGGACTAGATTTTGTTGTACCCATTAACCTTGCTTCTTCCTTGTAACACAAGTAGATCTTGATAGCCACATATTATTTTACCAGGTGGGTTGAAGCAGTTCCCCTTAGACAGTGCAATACAAACCAAGTGATATCCTTCTTGAAAATTCAAATAGTCACTAGGTTTGGTGCCCCTGAATATCTAGTTTTCAACAATGCATCTTATTTCACGTCCATTGATCTCACACACTATGCCCTTGAAAAAGGGATCAAAATCAAGTTTTCTACCAATTATTATGTACAAGGCAATGGGATTGATGGATATTCTAACAAGAACTTGATAAACATTTTGAAGAAAACAATGGTCTCTCATCATAAATATTGGCACACCCAGCTTTACAATGCTCTTTGGGAATACCGGATTACTCCGAAGGTAGTCATTGGGAATTCTCTTTACTATCTAGTTTATGGCAAGGAATCCATCCTACCATAAAATATTGCTATCCCCTCATTACAACTAGCCCAATATATTCAAGAAGATGATTCATCCCCGCTTTAGCAGAGGATTGATACTTTGCTTAAATTGGAAGAAGATAGAGGAACGTCCAAAAACAAAATGTATCAACATCAACAGTTAGTTAAAAGATGGTTTGATGAGAAATATTATTCCGACAAAGACTTATCAGTAGGGGATTCAGTATTGAGATGGGATAAACAACATAAGGACAAAAACAAATATACCATGTTTCAAAACCTTTGGCTAGGACCTTTCATTGTTACAGAAAACATTGGTCCCAACACTATTCGGTTGCAGACACTGGAGGGAGTCATTGATACCTACCCAATGAATGTTTCTTTGCTCAAAAAATATTTTATTTGAACAATTTGATACGTTATATATATAGGTTTGGTGTGTTCGGTTTTTCTGTTTCTTTTGTTTTGATTGATTTTCTTGAGATTAGTAGGTGTTTTAATAATTTCTGCACATTTGGTAATGGTGGTTGATCAATTTTTCTCAAGATTGTAGTACTCTGAATTTTGAATACATTGTCAGTTTCAACCTTCTTAGCCTATGTTAGGATCTGTTTTATATAGAATTGTCAACCAATAATTGCAGGATTTTTAATTGATACATTCTCATCCTGGTTAATATCCCTATATATGCTTTGTTTGTGTAATTGGGGTTGTAGAGGTAACTATTTCTTCTTATCTCATGTCTTCATTAGCACAATACAACATATCTTTATAACCTGATCAGCCCTATTTTCTCTGCATCCTATCATAGTCACATTTAAAATGATTTTCATTAACGATTGTGGATTGCAAGATGGGGGTCTTATCACAAGCTAGCCCATTAGGTTCATAGATGCTTGGTGGAATGACATCTTCACCAGCAAAATGGGGAGGTGGATTTCAGTGTCTGTTGAAAGATGGAAGATCCTATCACAAATCGGTTCATTCATGATCTGCAAAGCATTAGTGAGTAACACTTATATTATGTGGATATCAAGCCATGGCAGTGTCTTGTAATTCACACTCAAATAAATTCTTGTTTTCTCCTATAAGGAGATTGTTGTACATAAGGAAATGGGGGTATTATCATAATCCATCCCTGCCATGATCATAGGTTTGATGTTGGACTGAAATTATCATTAGATGGTTACCATGCCATGATAGTTTCTTTCAGCTGTACAACTGGAAGACAAGGGGTCTCCTTATTGAGATGGCTTGTTTAGTTTCTAGATCAGACTTGTGAATGATACTGATTACCAAATAGGGGAAGCGGTATTATGTCAATGAAGTCATACTAGGTTTTCTTAAAATAATAATAACAATAATCAAGGTGACCTATGTTTTGGATGTCCGGAGTAGTCCTAGGTTACCTCCCAGGTTCGACTCAAACAGTATGCCTATGATTTCCTAAAGGTAAGGGATCCTTATTATTCCTTATACCTCCTTATTAAATTTGCATCATTTTTAATCGATCATGGGTGGGGATATATCAACAATTTTAGTAACTTTGCTTGTTGGTTGCATTCTTATATAAACATTTTCTAAAAATTTCAAGCTGAAATATTTTTTTACTGACATGTTTTCTTTAAAAGGAATTTTTTATTTACAGAGATAACTGGTTTGTCCGAGCCAGTCGCCATTTGTTGTAGCTACAATAGATCCCATGTTTTATCCAAAAAAACATGGGAGCCCCAATTTTTATATGAAAATTTAATGTTTAAATTCCTTAGTCATTTTGAGGCTCCCATGCTGTTCATCATGGTTTTTATGTCTTTGTCATGATTTGATTTAGTTAACATTTTGAAAATTTATTCTTTTTGTGTGTTTTGTGAGTTGAGGAAAGAACTATTTTTTCCCAAAAGTGTGTCTTTCCCACAATCTGCAATGCAGATTGCGGAAGCTTGGTTTTGTGTTTCAAATGTTTCCATCCCACAACCTGTGTCACGTCCCCGTCCCTTCGACCGGTGAAGAGGACGCGACCCATGGCTTCAACTACTCGGGCTAAGAGCCCCATGAACATGTACATGCATAAAATTGCTAAAACAGAATGCTGAAAGGAAATGCATTGAAGTAAAACATGCACATATGCAATTAATCATCATACACAGTGGAAACCAACAGCATTCATACATGCATGCATTTAACATGTTCATCATATCATTAACAGAAAAGATAGTTGCAGAAGTAAAATGCACAAGATCACTTATCTTATGAAGAGCTCGATCCGCAACCAGCTACGTCGCTGCAACGTTCCACCCAACCATAGGCCAGTGTGCTCCTTAATCTCTCAGCAACGCTGCCACCCCCGAGCTGGGCATGATTCTCCAAGGAATAAGGGAACAAGCAGGCTTACAACATTGCACTCAGGTAATCAATCAGTTGATATAGCTTAAGACAGGGAAGACAATTCCTAATTCATTCTTGGCCCTATCGTGGCCAAAATGGCTCTCAAGCGAAATTAAAACAGTCCCCAAAATATAAAGAAGACCACGGAAAACACAACCAACCACATAGGGAAAATCAGCGACCCAATCTGAACAGGGAAGTCACCATGGAACTTACACAGTCCGAAAATGGAAAGACAACCAAGTTCCTGGCATGGGGAAGACCACAGCCCCGAAGCTTATCAGTGAGCACAGCTCACAACAAGAGAAAACAACAGCTCGCCCTTGGGCAACGAATTCATCGGTAATACATTCATAAAGCACGCAGAGGAAGAGAATAATTACGAATTCCAAACGGAGCGTGAAATGGGAAGACTCTTGCGCGTGAGGATAGTGAGCAGAAAATGGTCCCTGTGGGAAGGCGGACAACTCCCAGCTGGTGTGTGGATGAACAACAACAGAGAGAACGTGGATTGAAGTGCACCACCATTTTTAGCACCGTCGTGGAGAGAGTGAATGTCTGCGTGCGTGAGACCAGGTAAGCCTGTGCGTGGATGTGAGTGGACAACAGTGAGGATGCCCAGTAGTCCAACAGAATGCTATAGTGATGGGTGTGGTTTTCCCTGCCAGCGTGAATTCAACAGTGGTGGAGTGAACGTGTGGGTGAGGACTGACAGTCTTGCTACCCCACTCCCAAAACAATAACTGCCTCAACCACCAGCATCAATTCTTAATGAAAGTGGTTGGTAAGGCAAGGAAAGATGACACAAGGGTATTTTTTACCCCATTGGGCAAGGTTTGAAAAATTCCCCCACATCCTAATCCTTGTGAAAATCATGCCCCTTTCTCATTTTAGTTGCCGCGATCGTAGCTAGTCGGGTTCATTTAATTAATTATAGATGCATAATTACATGATGCTGAAACTTAATATGTGCCGCACCCCCCGATATACCATCGGTGACAAGTTTAAATCCACAACATAGCATAACCAATCAATGATGGGGCCTTGGCGTTTAGCTCTACACCATGATCATTACAATATATACATTATGTACATCTAATGCAACGGGGTCAAAACCGGGGCATTACAACCCGCAACCCGCAATATGGATTGCAGGTGCAACATTTTTTAATAATCGCAGTTTTTCATCCTGCAACCTGCATACTACAATTGCAGATTGCGAAAAGTAGTTTGAATTATGATTTACGTTGTGCGTTTTCGTAACCCGCAAATTACGGATTGCGGATTATGGAAAAGGTTAGTTAAATTTTAATATTTTTGTACTCCAGCAACCCGCAACCCACAATTTATGGATTGCATATTACGGGAACACTAATAAATTTGGAATCCCATGAACTAATTCTGCATCCTGCAAGATTTGATCCCGACCGTCTATTTCTTTTGAATCCTACTACTTGAATTTGACCCATTGAAAAATATATAAATACATGGGTTCTTTGTATTTTCTTTATCATTTTTATTTTCAAAAATTACCTTGTTGCGTGGGTTTTTACTGCAAATATTACCAGGGATCATTTTCACCAGTTGCGGTCAATTCAGGTTGGTTTTTCTGTCATTTCCACATTTTATTGTTTACGATTGCCCTGTTTCTCAATTTGTTTTTATTTTGTGTTTATGCATTTACCAGAGCAATTCAACCTTATGAAAATGGAAGCAATCACCCGCTACAAGAACACTCACAAAGATATGATGACCAAAGTCCCAAACTTCGGCATCTTCTCAAACACTAGTGGTAGAATTACCGAAACCTCCCAAATTGAATGGCCCAAGGTTTACTTGATTTTTGATAACGATGACCTTTCAGATATTCAAAATGGCTAGTTGGCATATCAAAACATTAGAGATTTTGGGCTACATTCCATTGCTTCTAGGCCCTCTATCCTTCCTTATACTGATGCAGTTAAGTGGATTGTAGACAATGAAAACCCTAAAGACTGGTCATTTTTTGATAACATAGGGTCATAGCTAGCTACCTTCCATCCTAATGTTTTTACCAAATCTTATGCTCTCAAACGGGTTGTGCAACTTCACTCCATAAGACCTTCCATTTGACCCCCACACCTCCAAAAGAGCCCAAGGATGAAGAAAAGGGATAAAAACCCCAAAAGATCCTAAAATAGCCCCCTAGGAGCTAAAGCCCTAAAAAAGGGGCTAAAACCATGAAAGGGGCAAAATTTAGTGCGGAAGGGGCTAAAAGGCCCAAAAAAGGGGCTAAATCCCTGACCAAGGGCTTAAAACCCTAAAATCCCTTGGAAAAACTATAAAAGGAGGGTGGGGGGTCACTCTCAAAACACTCTTGACTTGCCTATTGTTATGCTGCCCATGGATGCTTTGAGACCTTTGCCTCTCAAACCACCCACACTCCCTCTCCTCCATTTCCATCCAATCAAGCCATTTCTTCCCAACCAAGAGAGAGGTGCTCCCATGAGCTAGGGCATGGTGGCCCATTTCCACCCAAGTGAGGTATAACATTTATTTTCATGTTTGTCTAATTTTTTTTGCTTTCTAACTGTTATTTTTATTTGCAGGTTCTATTGTTGACATTATTTGCAGGTTTTCCATTGTAGTAGCTTAGGTGGCTTGCAGGTTTCAAGGAGGTGGAACCCTAACCCGTATGCTGCATAGGGGTTCATAAGGGCTTCATCTCCCTCTTTCTTTTCTATTATTAGCTCATAGTTTAGTGTACTTTCAATTTTCTGTCACTATATTAGCTTAGTTTATTTTACTGTTTTGTTTATGCTATTTCCATTTCGTTTTTTCCTGTTTTCAAAGAGTAGGAACCTACCCTTGTGCCCTATAGGCACAAGGGAGCCATTCTTGCTCCTGCAGTGAGGAGAAATCCTCACTACAATTCATACCTTTCCATGCTTCATGTGCAAATTTGTTCTTCACACTCTTTTCTGGACACTGATTCATTATATATACAACAGTTATGACTTCTTCAGCCCAATATTCATTGGGAAAATGCTTCGCTACCATGATACTATGCACCATATCCACAATGGTTATGTTCTTTCTTTTGGAAACATCGTTCTTTTGAGGTGTGTACCTTGCATTTAATTACTTGTGTATGCCATGGATCTTACAAAAATCTAGGAATTCATTTGAAACATATTCACCACCTATGTCTGTCTTTATGATTTTGATGCGATGTCCACTCTGGTTCTCCACGAGTTCCTTAAATTGCTGAAAACAATGAAATGCATTAAATTTATGTTTCAAAAAATATACCCATGTTTTTCTTGAGTAGTCATGAATAAAATTAAGAAAATAATTACAACCACCCATGGATGATGTCTGCATTGGACAAAAAATATCATAGTGCACAATCTCAAGTGGTGTGCAAGCTCTGTATGACTTTCTGACTAGAAACGTCTCTCTATGTTGCTTGCCAAAAATGAGGCCTTCACAAAATCTCTCTGGTTTGTCGATCAATGTAAATCCTTTTACCATATTCTTTGTGTGTAGTAGCTTTAGCCCACCAAAATTCAGATTTCCAAATCTGAAATGCCACAGCCAAGATTCATCATGAAAATCTGTTTGAAATGCAACTTGAAAATCATCGTTGTCATTTTCTTTTTTGTCGAAGCACTTGTCTTCCTTGATTTATACCTTGAATGTAGCTCTTGCATTTTTATTTCCTTTCATGTCTAGAATTATCCTCAATGGAAAGAAGAGATTTCTTGTCATTGGCACATTTTCTATCAGTTGGTTTCTTGGACACTTGTCTTTAATCACGCGGTTATTATCTTCTATGTAGACTCTATATCATTTTTGTATCAGTTTCCCAATACTCAAAAAATTATGTTTCAATCCTTCAACATGATAAACATCAGGCATGTCCTTTCTCTCCCCCTATTTGGTTAGAATACCAATAGTACATTTCCCCAAAATAGTGACTTGGAAATTATTTCCAAGTGTGACATTAGCTTGAACTGATTTATCTAGAGTGGAAAACAAACTTAAATTACCAATCATATGATTACTACAGCCTAAATATAAATACCATATGTCGAATGGACTTTCTTGTACAACATTTCATTCAAGTGGGGATTCACATGCCAAGAACATTTTGCTCGACAAAGTGTTGGTGTTGGTCGACTAGTTTTTTCTTTGCTTTCCTTCTTCATAATCCTTCTTCCTACATTCATATGCACCAAATTTCTTGTAGTAATGACATTGGATTTTAGACTTATCAAACCTGTGACCACTTGGCTGACTGGGGTTCTGATTTTGTCATCTACCAATGACATTCACAGGCATGTCATTGCATCCTCATTTGGAAAGACTTCTTCCTGATCTGCCTCTAGAATTAAATACCCCCCTGCCTCTTCCACATATTATAGATGGTTGTGCTACAAATGCACCTTCAAATGATGTATTTGATCTACTGATTCTATGTTCATGATTGATGAGTGAAGCTTGTAGCTCATCAATGGTAAACATTAACATGTCTTTTCTTCTTCCAAGTTCACATCCAAGGATTCAAATCTATGGGGAAGGCTTCTAAGAAATTTTTCAACAACCCTTATGTATTCTATATTATATCCATGATATTTCAGGTTATTTATCATACCTACAACTCGAGTGTAGAATGAGTCTACTGACTTTGTGTCTTTCATTGACAGAGATTCAAAATCTCTTCTAATAATCTGCAACTTAGAAGTCTTTGACTTGTCCAAGCCTTGATAGGTGTTTTCCAATGTGTCCCATTCCTTCTTAGTGGAATTTGTTGCTTCTAATCTTGGGAGTATGCTGTCATGCATGGCTTGGTATATAGAACAGATCATTTTCATCTTTCTTACTTTGTTTCCTCAGGGCATCTTTCTCAACTTGTGTGAGATTATTATATGTTTCCATATTTGGTGGTTCTATATACCCATTTTAGACTATCTCCCATACATCTTGTCCTCTGCAAAAATCCTCCATTGTTAGAGACCAATTATTCATAATTATTTTCTATGAATATTGGAGTTTTCAAACTCGACATGTGTGCACCAAAAGTGGAAGCCATAATTTTAATTTTCCTTAGAGAAATTACTTTTTTCCCTTTTTAAGACAAGGTTTCTTTCCTAAACCTGCTCTGATACCAGATCTTGGGAACATATTACACATAATTAGATGGATAATTTGAGTTGCCACTAATTGATAAAAATTTCTTGTCGAGTCTCAACCTCCTTTTACTCATCAGGTAAAACCTTTCTAACTCAGACCAGACAAGTCGAATTTGAATTCTGACTAGACATGTCGAATTTCGACAAGTTAAACTTACCAAAATGCTTCGATGGGTTTTACTTCGACCAAATTTTGATTCCACCCAACTTACTCAACTTAACCACTTTTAGTCAAACTTTTAAAAGGAGATATCTTAGTCTAAAGACCTATAATATGAAAAACACTTTTCACCGACTGGTAACATGGAGTAAAAATCGACACGACTATAATTCTACAAAAAAATATTAAGGAAGACTTGAGTCAACCATTCTGTCGTAAAAACTAACTTTTACTCGATGAAATGTTAATGGACTCTTTGTGCCTTTCACTAAACGGTGGATGTGAACAACATTTACATAAGTAATTATAGAGAGAATGTGTGACTAAATAAAACATGCATTCAACCATAATAATGGATTTATATATCTTGTCAAGACATAACAAGAACTATTTGTTGTAAATACAAACTTGGAAATTTACAAGGATGTTTCACCTTTTTAAAGAGCTTCGGCTCTCAACACTTTTCAATCACACAGAGATTAAGCTCTTGAACTCTCCATATATTTTTTCCTTCTTCTCCACTATTCAATTCTCTTTTTCACTATGTCCTATGTCTACTGAATTTACAATCTTCTTCTTCTTTATATAGACAGACTAAAACAACTTCTCTGTGAACCTACCGACTTAATCATTATAGACTGTAATAACTATCCACCGAGAAACTTATCTTCATAAATTTAATGCAACTGGTTTACATAAGAGATACATGAACTGTTAAACCTGTTACCGAGAGTGACAGAGCATGACCATATACAAACTTTGACAGAGTCGGTTAACAAGATAAGAGGATCGGCGAGTAATTATTATTTCCAACAAACATTTCTTCTATTCACTACCCAATGTTGATTTGGTATTGCAAAGGTTTGAAACAAATCTCATGATGGTAGAATTGATTTAATAAACTACTTGATACTTACTATTGATTTGTGATTCGTTCATGATATTTGCAATTGGAAAATGGCATGATATTGAACACTAAAAGAATATGTTCTCATGAGAATGATGGGGTTAACACCTAAACATTGCATGGGAAATTTCAATGTTAACATGAATCTCATCTTTAAACAGATCTCTATTCCAATTCATCTAGACTAGCTTCAACTTTGAGAATAATTTTGAGTAGACCAATCTTGAATACTTCTAGACTTGCTTCCCTTTTAAACCTAAGGAATAATGTTTCCCCCAAGCTACTTTAAAACTACTCAATTAAGTGATGAACCAGAAAATGCTGACATCCACACAAAACTATGGAAGTGATTTTCTTCATGCTTTAAAAGGGAACCAAAGAAACATTTTCTCTTAAGTATCCTCTCAGTGACAAAATGAATTTTGATGGACTGTATGTCATAGTTAATTGATCCCTATGTAATAGTATCCATGTAAAACCTCAGTAGCACAAGTTTTATAGAAAACCAAATGAACCATTAAGCTGATTTATTTACACAACATAAATGTAACTAACTAAAAGAAGAAAAGTTTTATTACAGCTAAGTAGAAATGCAGAAAGTAAAAGCTCTTTTTCAAGGAGCTTATTTTCCTACTCTAAGCATGATATAGAAAGGGTTAAGTGTAATCAGAAATCCAATGTAACCACCTAAGAATTTTATTAACATAAAAAAAAATTTCCTTGTCTTTGGTTACCAGCCAAAGTAAGGATACTTTATTCAAAAAATGCAAACCTGCGTGATGATCCGAAAGGGGCAGGATGGATGGGAAATCATAGGCATGAATAATGTCATCAAACTTCCTCCCAAACTGGTAAGTGCTTGCACAGGCTGCTTCTATCCATGACTGGATAGGGTTGATGTACAAATTGGAATGATGAGGCAGACTGACTACACCATCATACTGATCATCAAGACTTACCGGATGATAATTCACTGTATAAGCCCCAAGCGGCTCCAAGTCATGAGGAAACTCTATATGTGAAGATGATAGTTGAGGTTGATATTATAATAACTGCATCACATCTGTCTTTTCACAACACTGCTTCTCCATGTCTTCATTACTGATACCCTTGTACGGCTCTGCATGATACGATTCTGAATGATCATATAAGAGTTTTGAATGCTTCTTTTCCATACTAGAATTTTCCAAGGTCTCTAGATTCATGCTTCCCTCTATGGAAGTATAGTAGATTGGACTTCCACAAATCTCTAAACAGACACTCCCCTTGATGGATATAGCATAGATAGGATTCTTAATAAGATATCCACAAAAATCCCAATAGTCATCACCATCATCTATGTTAAATGTGATGGATTCCCCATTGCTGATATCAGGTTCTGATATCGAGTTCTCTTTGTCTTCATTACTGATATTGGAATATCTCTCAGACTGATCATGTGGATAAACTGCATGCTTCTTTTTCATATCAAAGTTTCCCACAGCCACATGGTCCATGCTCTCTTCTTTAGATATGCCATAGACAGAAAAATCAACAAAACCATCAAAAGTTTCTGGTTCATTATTTTCCTCTTTATTCATGTCATAGACTGGATTTTCCATGAATGTCCAGGACTCATCATCAACATCTTTGTTGGGGATAAGGGAGTCTTCGTCACTTGTATCATGCTCCAAGCTATACTTGTCCTCATTTTCATACTCATCTTCTTCAGTGAAAAGGTCACAAGGTAGTAAACCTTCCAGATTGTCATCATTATATGGAGAACACATAGGAGTCCCATCATGTATATTACAGTTTTCATCATACGTTTCACTATAAGATTCTGCAATGGTTTCATCCTCAAGATTGTACTGTTTAGATGGTGACAAAGGGTAGGCCTGGCCTACCATGTATATATGATCAGGCTTGCTTGAATTTGTTTCCTGATTACTGACCTTCGCCATCCCATGTTCTATAACCTGGTTTGCTATGTAGCAAGTTCTTTCTGGGTGGAATTGCTCACAAGTTCTACACCATGGAATTACTTCATCTACCAGGTTAGTTGAGTCTAACTGGTTTGGAATCCTAGGCTCTTGCTGAGGAAACTTCTTTTGATACACTTGATTCTGTTTTGGCTGAAAATTCCTAGGTCCACTATTTATCTCCAGTATGACTATTCTGTTTTGGATTTTATTCAATTGCATAGATTGGTTTGTCATGAATTGGTCCTGACTAGTCATCATTTTTTCAAACATGCTAATTATCTTTTCCATGGGGTCTTCAGAGGCTCCCTTTTCTTCTGATTCAAAGGATTTTCCCTTTTCTTCGTTGTATGAAGTGTTTCCCCTAGTGTAACCTGGAATGTTGGATTTGCCCGAACATTGCATATTCCTTTCTATTTTCTCGGCCAATTCCTGAGCAGTCTTTACATCGGCCGGCTCTTTGTCCCTTAACTGGTACCTCAAATCACCAGTGAAAGCTTCGATGTAATATATCAAGATGGAGGCATCCCTTGGCTTGATGTCGTTAGGGAGGTCCACAACCACACGCCTGAACTTAGTGTTAAATTCATCCATGGTTTCATTCTCCATCTTCTTTATATTATGAAGGGCAGCAAGCAAATGTCTTGGTTCTTTCCTTTCCCCCCATTTCTTCTTAAAACCTACTAGGAATTCATTAAGGGTTTTATATGAATCATCACCAAGGTTTTCATACCATTCTGCAGCATCATCCTCTAAGGATAAAGCAAAGAGATTCATTTTGATATCTTCATGGTTAGAGGAAACATTATCGCAGTAACTGACTAGGTGCCTTTCAAACTTTTGGAGATGAGTCTTGGCAGTGGTAGCATTATTTCCCTCGAACCTAGGGAGCTTCTTGATAGCATCATTCGGAATGTAATGAGGACTACCTACTATCTGAGAAAATTCAAGGGGTTTGTAAAATTCTGTCATTTCTTGAGATTAGTGAACATGACTCTCTACAAATATGTGATGGATATCTGAGAGGGATTGGTCTCCTAAATTTTCAAGGTTTCTATGAGAAGTCTGCCTATTCAATCTTTCCCTAATAAACCTTTCGGGATCAGGGAGAGGATTGAATAATTGTAGGCGATTTCTTCGGGTAGAAATTCTTGAAGGGATGTTAGATAGTGGATTCGCCAGATGGATCGAGTTTTAATTTTTATGTTTTTTAAAGACTAGATCAATCAAAATTTTTTATCTTTTTAGTTGTTTAGAAAAAAGTTAAGCTAAGTCGTACTTGGGAATAAAAATATTTATCCCCGGCAATGGCGCCAAAAAGTGTTGCCGCCTTTCACACACCTGGTTCACGTGGTAGAAATATTCAAGCCACTCAGTGTGTCCTTGGGGGAAAGTCTCGAGTCAAGGCTGTCACCTTGTTCTTGACTCCTCCGTTTAGGCTCAACTCCTAACAAAGCCAAGGGGGCTAGACCCTATTCAGTTACTAAGGATGATTTCTTAGTGTGATGATGTTAAACTGACTCCAGTTACTTAGGAGTTTGAATATTTTAACTATAGACAATTAAATATGATGAGATACGAAAATAAACACACGAAAGCACAAAGCTGATACACAATGTATATATGAAGCAAAAAGACCAGTGCCTTAAAATGGAGTCAAATCAATAAGATCGATGTGCTTGCATGTGCTTGGAGTGAATGTTTTGTGATTGCATCTTGGTATGTTTTAAGTTAAATGTGAAGTATGAGTTGATTAAATTAGGCAAAGGGGGACTCCAGATATACCCGAGAGTACTTGGAGTATGTCCAAAACTATACCTTTACGGCTACCCGCAAGGAATATGTGGGCTGAAATGGAGTCTCTGGGGCTATTTTTCGTAATGCACCCATTAGGGTGTGACAGATATCGGCACCCCGAGGTCACTTTTCAGTAAGTTCCTGCTTCCTTTGGGTATTTTTCCACCGTAGAGGTTTGATCTAGGTGTTGGATTTTCACCCGATGGTTTGTCAGCTGGGGAGAGTGAGTCCTAATTATACTAGTCACCCAAGTGCTTTTGATACAACTTGACTGATCAGACGAACCGCAGCCAAGTGCAGGGCATACACACTGGAGTCTTGTCAATTTTAGTAAGTTTTAAACTGGATGTTCTTGTTTAAAAGAAAAATCCTCCAAGAACCTCTTTCGATCCAAGTGGATTTCAATCGGGGAATCAAGGAGGGGTTAATTTTATAATTGCTGATAAACAAATGATATAAAAAATCAAACAGATACACAATCCTAGTTTCTTAATTAATCCTACCACGAATCTCTTTCCCCTTTCGGGTCAATCGGGAAATCGTGGGGTAAGTATTACGATTACTTTGAAATGTAAGATATGGAGTATGGAATTAATAATGAAATATATTATACTACCTTTCATATTAGATCAATACTAGTTTGAAAAGAAATGAGCAAAAATAACAAAAAGGACACCGACGCGAATCCCCCCAGGGGGGATGGGGAATGGGCTCGAAAGAGCCTATTCGAAGAATAATTTTATTAAAAGTAGTTACAATATAAAAGAACTGATATATCAGAAAATTCTTGGTCCTTATACAGGCTGAAACCAAGATCTTACAATTATACAAAAAATTTAAGAATTTTGTGAAAAAGGGGAGACCCCTGGGGGGATTTGAACGCTCCAAAAGCCACTTCGGATAGAAGCTTCATTTATTTTCTGTAATACCTAATAAAATACAGCAATCATTTTAGAATAAAAAATTCCCAAAATCACTTTAAGAGTACCTTTGGATCAGCCTACCTTATCTCACAAAAAATGAAGTTAAAACTAGCTAAACAGGCAGAAAAGGAACCAAGGAAAGCAAGATTTCCATGGGATATTGGATTTATGTTTGTGTATCCAACAAATATTCACTGATATTGCAGAATATTGAATTTTATAACAGCGAAAGGAAATCTAATGCATGCGATCTACAAGTTTCCTTTAAATTTTCATGCAAAAAAGACGATTTCCCTACAGCTAGATCTAGGATGCTTATGAAACTTTTTTAACTGCAAGATCTAGGATATGAGCTATGAAATTCTCATATCTATGTATATTTTACTTTGATGAAATATATCCAAATGAAATCATATCTATGAACTGAAAAAGTAACTGGGTAAAGTGTTGATTTTGAGGGAGGAAGAAGAGGAGAAAAGTGTTGTTTTCCTTGAAGATCCACAGTGGAGCTTTCAGGTGGAATGTCAAGGGACTATTCATTTTGGAAGGTTTTGAAGAGAATGAAGAAACAAACTAGATCAGCATCCTCTCCAAAGTATGAACCTGCAACTCAGCTGAAATCAAAGAACTTGCCAAGAAACTTGTGAGATCCGATTAGTACATACAAAGAGATTCAAGATAACATGCATATAAGCTTATAGGACATGCTAAATCTATATCTCTAAACATGCATCAAAGGAGAGTGACAGTCAGTAAACTTATTGAACAAGACCTTTCCTATCAAGATTGTAATAAGCTAATTACCAATCTTAACCACATATCTACAATAAATTAGCAAAAAATGAGCACAGATACAGGTTACCTCAGTAAAACAATGGCAATAATCATCCACACATGTAATGGCACCACACCGTATTTCCTCCAAAGCTTTTCTTTATTTCAAATGAAGAATTACAACAATACAATAGCAGCAGCACCTCAATCCCAGTTCTAACTAGCTTGGAAGAGGAGGTTGTGCCTAGATATATACAAAATACAGGACATCCATCCCAGGGGGGCGCAAATCCCAAGGAGATAGACCAAATATGCTGATGGAGAGTCCATCAATGCCTGATCTGTGTCTAACTGAGCCAGATCTGAGTCTCATTGAATGCATTTTTCAATCAGAGATTTGATCTGACTGCCACCTCAACCCGTTGATTGAATCATCCACCAAAACTCATTCAGATGACCCAAAACTTGTTGAGGAGAGAGAGAGGGCGAAATTCCCCATAAAGGATGCTAAAGATCAACTCTGGATCTGATTTGATCACCTCCTTCAGTCAAGGATTTGTCAGATCCAGTGAATCTGCTTCAGATCTGACTGATTTCAATCAAATCAGCTGAGAATCCATTGATCTATGATTTTGGATTTGCTCCATTATTCATCAATTTATTAATTAAAATAATCAATAATTGATTTTTGGGGCTTTCTGACCTGAGGGATGGAAAATCACTCAAAACTAGGAAATAGTGGGTCCATGGGTTTACATGGTGCTCTTAGCTTGAAAATGAGCACCTACATGACTTAAACCGATTATTTGGCCCACTTTTATTACAAAATCAATTTTTCCAATTAAACTATTAAAAAATAGCCTAAGTTTTGGAAAAAATTAATTTAATAAAAAACACTAAAAAAACTAAAAAATTGAAAAATTGAAAAACACCTAGGGGGACTTAGACATGTTCATATGACTCAAAAAATATGTCTAGCGTGTTTATACATTGACACATAGACTCTAATAACCTCAATAGGCCTAAATGCCAAGCTGACCACCCCAACTTTGGAGGTATGGAGTGAAAAACTTAGACATTATCAGTCGTTTATTCAACAACCAATAATAACCAAGGGAAAAAACACCCTGGGCTGATCGGATTGACAAATGAAGTCTAAGAGACCGAGTCTTTTACAGACACTATCATGCTAGAACATTTATTACAATTTCCCCATGGGGTATGAACATGTGATATAGTACAACAAGCACTTCCCAGAAGTACTTCCAAAGGTCTTTTTGAAGTCCAAACAAGTTAACCCTGTCCGGTTCACCACGCTCACTTGATAAAAACCACTAAGTACAACTTAGGTGGTAACAGGGTGCATGTCAGACTCCAAAGCAGGTTACATATCCTCTTATTAGTTTCACTTATTTATATCAATTTGCTTGCAACTAATATTTTCCAATGCAACCCTATATTCATCAACATATGACCCCATTCTTAATATCATTTTGTGCTCATTGCATTTGACTAGAAAATATATCATGTTAATGATAGAGCATATCTCTTACATTGTACATGTCGATCTATTATTATTTATTCCCATTTTGAGATGTTGTAATTTCACACCAACAAGGAAGTACAATATAGTTTTTTTTTACAGAGTTAAGCCACCATCATCCATTTGCTTGTTTGAATTATTGAACCATTGATATATAGGAAATGAGAGAAATTGAAAGGTATAATTGTGCAGTCGAATAGTAAGAACAATGTAAACTGAACAAGACAAATTTCAGAGAAAACTAATAAGAATTGATCAGTAAATTACAACATTAATCTTCATTAATTCTAGCAGTATACAACAGTGTTACAATAATGAGAATTCGAATCATGTGAATAAGATTCTAATCTACCAACTAAATTTTGACTAATTGGATAACTACAAGTGTCTAAATCACTGTTGGAGCTCACTAGTCTAACTCCACATGTCTAATTCAGTCTATCAATCAGTTAAACTAGTTAAACTAATGAGGTAGGTGAGAAACGGTGCCTACTCCCATGCGTCCATGCAAGACTAGCTCTAACTCAACTGAAAGACATCTAATTGAATGTAACTCAAGGTTAACTTAGCATAACTACCCACCAACCACAACCAACTAATGGAGGCTGATGGTGTCACTTGGAGTGGATCCTAAAGTGTAGGTATTAGCATCGGTGGACTATATATGGACAAGGGAGGATTATATAATCCTAACATCCCTAGAATCAATATATAGATTTTCTCATCCTTATAGAAATCTGTAGGTGAGTGTATCTATGCTCAAAATGTCAATTCTTGTAACAAGGAGACATAGTCTCCTTCTAAGAAATGTTTTAGACATGGAATTGTACACATGTGTGGTGTAATTGCAGGAATCCCTAATTTCCTTGGATTTCAATTATGGGATCTCTTCACGAAACTACTCTGTTAATTTTACTTATTTGAAAGAGAGGTAATTATCGTAATTCACAATTTTCATTTATATCTTATTCTTTAAATTTAAGGTTGGAAGAAAAGCATTTCATTTTTCAATAATTACTTAGTGCGGAATACTAAGTTTGGTAGGATTTTTCATTAATTACTTGATATATAATGTTAGTGATTGAGAAAAATATGAAGAAACTTGAACTTTAAAACTTTAATCGATAATAACAGTGCATATAAATATCATCAATAATCCAAAGACATAAATCAAACCATAGAACACAAGATATAGCCTAGGAAAACCCTCTACTGATTCAAAGGATAAAAAATCTAGAAAACAATCTTAAAGTATGGTTGATAAGTAGCAGAGAATGATTACAACACAATAGCATATTTCTTTCACCAAGAGCACCAAAGAGTGGAGATCGAATGGAACACCGTATCTAACTTGCCAAGTGCATAGCACCTTAATAACAAGTCAAATTAGGTTTTAAAACAAAAATAAAATGGTTGCGTGTAGAAACAATGTGTTAACACTTAGAACATTGATCCATCTTTAATCATACACCCCATACTGATATGGTGTCAAGCTAGCACTCCATAATTATCTTCCACATGAAGATATGCGTCTTCCATTAATTAACTAACTCTAACTGAGTAGTTAACTGAGTTGAACTGAATTTAACTTAGTTGAATTGAATGTAACTGAGCAGAATTGAATGTAACTGAACAGAACTGAATGTAACTGAATATAAATGAATGTAACTGAACAGAACTAGTGCATCTTCGTCAGTGTTTATTTCCAATAACCATTTGCATAAATTAAGGAGCTGAACCCTTAATTAACTGAATTTGTTTACCATAACTGCAATTCAAATTCTCTCTCTATCTCTGTGCTTATATTAAATATCTCTGTAAGGTCCATGTGTGTTTTCATTAATTAATCATATCATACTCATAAGATCGTTTATGAACCTATGATCATATGTATTTCTCTAGGTCATATAGTCATATGCTAAAGTAAATCACTCTAGGGGTATATAATCCCTAAAGGATACTTGTAGCACATGTTGACCATGACTAACCATACATCACATAGTATATCTACTTTACATAGTAAAGTACACCACCTCACAAGATGAGGATATTAGTAGGACTACATAAGCCTGTTGTCCACCTCAATCATATGAGGATATTCGTAGGAATACACAAGCCTATTGTCCACCTCATTCATATGAGGATATTCGTAGGATGACGCAAGCCTACTGTCCACCTCAATCCTATGAGGATATTCGTAGGACTACACAATCCTACTGTCTACCTCAATCATATGAGGATATTCCTAGGAATACACAAGACTATTGTCTTGATATTATTCACAAGACTTTACAACATCACCGCCTCAATGATATGAGGATATTTGTAGGAATACACAAGCCTATTGTCTTGATACTACAAGACTGGAGAATGAATCCCGATGATGTAATATCAACACTCCTTCTCAGCGAGGGAGACATTCTCTGTGATACCAAGATTATCTCGGAAGTGTTTAAACTTCATCACAAATAGAGGCTTGTCACAAATTTGAAATCTTCTCATCAGTACCTATGTACTAGAACTCATGACCATGATTTCAATGAAGTAGAACTTCATCTCAAATGTGTTTTATCATAAAACACATATAGGGTTTTAGAGAAAGCTTGACTATTAACACCTAATGACTGTAGGCTCAAGTATTTCACCCTAGTAGGTAGCTTCCCAAGCTACACTACTCCTCAGTATGTAGTACTATCCTTTTCTTTTCTAGTACTCTCATACATACATCTTTCTTCTGTAGTACTAGCCGCAATACATCACTTATCTCAGGCTAAAACAATAGTTGGATAGCACACTCAAATAATAGGTCTACCATGTATCAAATACAATAAAGAGCCTATTCTAATGTACCTCAAAGGTACTCAAACATACGCTTAGTAGGAATCATAAAATACAACAGGTCTTCTCAAAGACCAACTAGCTACTTACACAAAGTATCATCATCTAGATCCAATCCAGAACCATGGATTTTTTAAATCCATCACATACAAAATTATACAACAAAAGTGTAATAACATGTAGAAAGAAAGACTTATCTTTTCTTTCACTCTTCAACATTTATTGACTTCTTGAATATTCTATTATCTGGAGAAGTTCTTTGTGAGCTTGCCATTCTCTGTGATGTTCTTCAAGTCATGATCACTTTCTTAGTGATCCTTCACTTTATATTTGCAGCACCCCAACTACCTCTCTGAGAGGTTTTAACTGTTCTCTAACAATCCAGATTATAAATAGTCTCTGAGACTTTTTACCATGTCTCTTCTCATGTGGATTCTCTCCACAAGCTATCACAGCCCTTGGCTTCCTAAGTCATGTACGATGACTAACTGGTGGGGATTTATCTGTTGTCTCCTATGAAGACACATCAATACTCCCTCTTCAACTAGAGGAGTTATTATGTACTATGCCAATATTGTCTTGAACAAAAGCTTAATAAGAATGCTGGCAATGCTTCTCATCTATGGATATGTACCATGTCTCTAATATAACTGACTAGAACCCTCAAAAGATTTACTTCTTTTCAACATGCTCTATCTAGAGCAACATATGTGATCTTCCTCAATCACTACATTATTCAGATTTCATATATATTTAAAAACTCTATTTTACTAATTAAGACACATATGATTCCACCTACACTTGTACCAAGTAGGTACCACAACACATGCTTTGTACATGTCTATGTACAAACTGCAAAGCACATAACATATATTGGGACCTATGAATAACCAAATACATCTCAACTGACTTGAGATCCTCCAAATATGAAATAAGAATTATAAAATTTCATATCTACCTTAATATGCCTCGCCATGGATTTGTAGTCCATCAACCTGAAACTCTTCAGGCTCTTTTACTACACATTTTTTCCTTAATTGAGGAAAATATTTGTTTGGTGACTTCCACACCATTAATCATAACAATCATAACAATATTCTTGAATACAGTTCTTAGCTTCCTTATGAATATGAGCATCATGCATATATCCTTTTAATATGAGGTACATCAACCAGTTTACACTAGTTCTTCAGGAACTAGTGAGACTAGCAACTCCCTCTCTCCACGTAAATGTGAGAATCATAATTTGGTTCCTCCATCATAGATATTTATGCTCGTCTATATATGAATCTCTTATTTGACACATCAATCTAAATAAGATAGAATATCTCCAGGAGTATTCACATCTATCATAATATAATTAATCCATCTATTTTATTTATTTCCCAAGATACATAAGAACCTCTCGAACTATTCTCTTCCAGGCTCAACCATCATAATGACTCCACATTCATGTCCTTCTTTACTTGTAGGTAAGGGCATACTAATTTTCCCTACAAGACAAATTATTCTCATGGTTAGAACCATTTCATACTCATGAATTTTATTCACATGAAATACTTTCAATATACTGATAAGGATTTACCTAGTTATGTACAGGTATTGACCAACCAATTTATCATAACCCATTATAATATTATGTTCTAATATGCAGCCCTATATCAGTCCTATGTCAGTCCAAAAATTCATTTTATGAAATAAATATATAGCCCCATGTTCATATCTCATGAGGTAAGCATGAAGCCCTCTATCTAGCCAATCATGTAGTCTTATGTTCATAGTTTGTGACACAATCATGATGCCATCAATACTAATGTATTACGAATGATGTTTTCAGCGTTATATCATCTCACAAAATTTGGACTCATGAGATTGATAACATTCCAATAAAGATAGGAACAACAATGTGTATGCTAAAAAAAATTCCAAGTCCAGGAATACAGATTGTAATAAAACAAAATCTGATTTTATAAAAGCATATGATAATTAAATAATCATGCAGCCCAACATTCATCAATCATGTCCAACTTTCACATCTCATGAATCATCCATGCAGCTCTATATTTATGAAACAAGCATGCAACTCTATATTCATATCTTTATGAAACAATCATGCATCCTTTATATTCATGATCATGCATGCTCTATATTCATATTTTATAAAATAATCATGCATGCTCTATATTCATATTTTATGAACAATCATGCATCCTCTATATGACTGTAATGAAAACATATAGATCTAAATAGCATATAATAAAAAATTTGAGTACTTATCTTTTGATTGTTTTCCATGCTCCCTCTTGGTCTCTTTGAAAATTTGAGTGCATGCACGAGGTAGCAAATCTCTGCATGGAGAAACTGTATCCCATGCAACCTGATGCGAATGTTCTTCTTTCAAAGAAAAAATTCTTCCAATGATCATCCTCTTCTTTGGATGAGATCTCAATTCTATTAGGCTCTCAATATACACAAGATCCATTAAATAGTGATAATATCCAGCTTACAACTCTTGGGGTTGTTCCATCATTTGGGCCACTTTGGGAAAACACCCATAACACGAATTATAATAATTTCATATTTAAATACCTGATCATATCTCTCAAACAATTGCGTATTTTTGAAATATTCTTGCAATTAAGCTAAACCGGCCAATTTCGAAAGTGGGTTTTCAACCGTTTTGTCTGATTCCTCACGGATTGATCAAAATGTAACCATGAAATTTGTCTCCTGAAAAGTGACGAAAATTGTGCATCTTGATTTGCTCTTTAATTCTCCCTACATAAAGAGTCCTTACTCACTAAGGTCAATTAAACGTCTAGATCATTGTGCTCAAGAATGATTCACACTCTTTCCTTCAATTTGGAAGTATCTTCAAATTGGTCTTCCAGTTGGATGGAGATCGATTCCATGGCTCCAAGATATTTGCTCAATAATTATCAAGATCACGTAGGCTTTAGTTGATTGCACAAAATAAGCTCTTGCATGCCCTTGCTCTGATGCCATGTTAGTGATTGAGCAAAATATGAAGAAACTTGAACTTTAAAACTTTAATCGATAATAACAGTGCATATAAATCTCATCAATTATCCAAAGACATAAATCAAACCATAGAACATAAGATATACCCTGGGAAAACCCTCTATTGATTCAGAGGATAAAAAATCTATCAAATTATCTTAGAGTATGATTGATAAGTAGCAGAGAATGATTACAACACAATAGCAGATTGCTTTCACCGAGAGCACCAGAGAGTGGAGATCGAATGGAACACCATATCTAACTTGCATAATAACAAGTCAAATTAGGTTTTACAACAAAAATAGAATGGTTGCATGTAGCAACAACTTGTTAACACTTAGAACATTGATCCATCTTTAATCATGCACCCCATACTGATCTTGTTTCAAGCTGGCACTCCATAATTATCTTCCACATGAAGATATGCGTCTTCCATTAATTAACGAACTCTAACTGAGTTGAACTGAATGTAATTGAGTTGAACCCTTAATTAACAAAACTTGTTAACCATAACTGCAATTAGAATTCTCTCTCTATCTTTGTTCTTATATTAAATATCTTTGCATGGTTCATGTGTGTTTTCATTAATTAATCATATCATACTCATAAGATCGTTTCAAAACCTATGATCATATGTATTTCCCCATTTCATATAGTCATATGCTAAAGTAAATCACTCTAGGGGTAGCTAATCCCTAAAAGAGACGTCTAGCACTTGTTGACCATGACTAGCCATACATCACATAGTATATCTACTTTACAAAGTAAACTACACCACCTCACAACATGAGGATATTCGTAGGACTACACAAGCATACTGTCTTGATATTACTCACAAGAATTTACAACATCACCACCTCAATCATATGAGGATATTCGTAGGACTACATAAGCCTACTGTCTTGATACTACAGGACTGGAGAACGACTCCCGATGTTGTAACCTCAACATATAATACTAAGATTGGTAGAAGACGAGAAAGATAGAATAAACAAGGAGAACGTAAAAGCACTTCAGTATGGCATACTATATAGTAACAAGTAATTATTTATCTCAATCATAACATGGATTCTTGTTGCTACCAAGCATGACAATCAATTTACAAATCTCTTCTCAATCATAACAGGGAATCTTGTTACTACCGAGAATGGCAATCAATTTCCAAAACTATTCGGATGAGGACATGAATTATTACCACTATTAGATATGATAAGAGACAAAATTTCTATAAGAAAATTTATGATATTAATATGAATTAACAGTGTTATGGAGTTGAAGAAGAAAATACATATACATGGACTTTAGGTGAATTTTATTTGTTTTTCGATTTCCTTGTTATACATCTCAAATATAATTCATATACGACATAGTTAATGGAAATATTTACATATTATTGTAGAGCAAGAGTCATGGAGAAGCTGCAACACAACTGCAACAAGCAAATGTAATTGAGAATTTTGAATTTGTTTAGATATTTTTGCTTTCTCGATAGTGGAGGTTATTTATTTATTTACTTTATTGTTCAAGATTGAGGCATCATGAGGAAGTGGTGAGATAGAATTATAATTCATATTCCATAAAATAAAACATAAATGAGTCGTAGAATTTTAAAATATGAGGTGTGAGACCAATCATTTGAAAATTAAAACATAAATGAGGCTCATAGATAAGGATAAATTAAGAAAACCCTTGAAATTTATTTGTATAATAAATGGGTGAATCTCCTAAATATATAGGAAAAATTGAAGGCTATTTTATCAATAATATAATATGTATATATAATTTTGTTGGATAATATCTCATTCTATATAGAATCTTGTAAAATATTGGCGAATCTTTCACTAAATTAGAATATATTGTAAAATATTATAAGATATTGTAATATTGCACTGAATTATAAAATATTGCAAAAACTTGGCAAATCTTTCATCAAATTATAATCCTTGGTGAATATTTTTCTAACAAGACTCGGCTTTTGATTCTGTAGATTACTATGTGTTGATAGCTAGCCAATACTGAGAGGGGGGGGGGATTAGTATTGTTGAGTTTTTACTATTTAAACCACTTATTAAACATTGAATCAACAAGATACAAAGAATAGAGATTTTATTGTGGAACCCTATTAAGGTAAACCACCAACACGTTTATATTATCTGCAAAACTTGTTTTTACAATATACAATAGTTATTTACAAGCACCTACTTGTTGGACACCACAATCCCAAAGTTTCTCAGCGAATACTGAAGGATGCTCCCACACCCTGGTTTCTGTCTACACCTACAGACAAGGATACACCGATACCCTGATAATTTCCTGCACCTACAGAAAATGATACACCAATACCCTGATTCTATAGCCACTACTGGAAGGAGGCTAAGGCCTCCTTGCAAGCATGTAGACTTTCCTAGCACCACCCTACCACCCTAATTTGATATTATTAAGATTCTTAGAACTTCTTCAAACTTTGTCTCTGACTTTCTTCACTTGGTCTACTATCTTGCTTCTACATGGGTATGGATTGCAAAGATACACTTTGCATTCTCTAATGGCTCGTATTCTTATTTAGATATTCATTATTCAACCACAAAGACCCCAAAGACACACAACTTCCTTTTCAAGATTCTATTTATATATTATTCTCAAACATCAATACAACAACATACCTTTTCAAACAGTCACATCCTTACAATACTCTAACTCTGTTTATGTGCCTTTTTTTAATCATAACCATTGTAACTCTATTACCCATGCCCTTCATAATTATTCCCTAGTCATCCACGAGCTACTTCATCTGCATGCTAGCCTTCATGTTTTGTCAACGAGCTTCTCCATCTACTCATGATGTGGGATTCCTCAGCTCCATCTCTGATTGTGGGTTTTTCCTCTTATTCAACACTTGCGGGCTTTACTCCAAACTTTTACAAGCTTCCCGAGTCGCTGATTTTATAACGGGATTTTTCCTGACCATAGATCTCAAAATGTATTTCCACACTATTATCTATCCACAATCATTTTCTACATTCGTCTTTCCGCACTCATCCTAAGTCGTTGATATTTGTCCCAGATTGTTTCTTGACCATAGATCTGAGATGGGATGCAGTATGTAGATTGTCGAACCATGACATTTCTCAACATGTTTTTCCACACTTAGCTTTTCTCCTAAAGCGTTCCACGTCGTTGATCTCCTACAGGTTCTTCCATGACCATTGATTTGAGATAAGATGCAAATAGCAGAATTCATATTTGCAACTTTTCCAAAAAGTCATTTCGAGGTTTCTGCTTTCCGCACTTAATCTTTCTGCACCAATAGTTATGCACAGTTGATCTTCAGCGGGCTCGTTCGTGACCATTGATCTTCCAGATCGCGGGTTCTCAAACACTCAAATGATGTTTTCGCAATCCTTTGGCTTCCTCTTTCCATACTAACCTTCCTACACCATCGATATTTTACGGAATTCTTTCTGACTGTTGATCTTCTAGATCATGGGATGCAAAATGCAGAACTGTGACATTTCCCACATTCTTTTTGTGATTCTCTTCCTTCTGCTTTCTGTCTTCTGGACCTCGATTTGTGGAAACCCATATTATCCTAGACCCTGATATTCGGCTTTCCATTTTCCGCTTTTCTTATGAACCATTGAATTCTTTTACAAGTTCATCTTTGACTGTTGATCTACAATCTAATGTGTATTTGTGGATCTTACCTTTTCTTTGTGTGGAAATTATTCTCCGTCATCAATCTCCTTGCGGATTCAATCACAGACATTGATCCCTTGGTCAGATTCATATTTATTCTTCTGCATTCCTAATTTTATGGAACCCTCCTATAACCATAGATCTATTGCAGGATGCTCCTCATCTGTAACTCTTCGGACACTTTTGGAACTCTTCTCGGCCTTACATCTTCTGTGAATCTAATATCGACCGTCGATCTATACTTTTTTGCGGAACTTCACCTTTTACTCCTATCCTTTGTGGAATTGATCCTTAACCATCGGATCTCATGCGAGATGCTTCTTGACCATCGATTTTAGATCAAATGCGGATCTCACCATGACTTTGTGAATTTGCACGATTTCTTTTGCTTTAACACTTCGCCAATTTTAATCTCAACATGCACACTAACATTTTTCTCTTGTTTGGTAGATTTATATTTTGCTCGTGTAAGAACCAAATGAGAATATAATTTCATGGCTGGATATCCAGTTCACCAGGGAGCAGGATCATGTCATATTTAGATCTTATTGACACACACACATATTCTGGAGGACATTTGAAAATAGTCTTCCAACCTTTTTTATGACACTAAGACAAATTTCTTAGTCTGATCCAATCTACCTAAAACACTGTTTTGGAAGATCCATAACTTCTTCCTTAGCTACTTCCAATACAATCTGAAGACATGATCATGTATAGAAAACACAAGTCTACAAGACCCCTATGTGCTGCGGGCATTTACTCTAACCCGTTATTTAGGGAGGGCATTCTCTTTAGACCCCCTTAGACTAGTTTTGACTATTTATCCATACTTAGTCAATTTCCTAATTTTCACCAATTACCATATTTCTCCATGATGATGTCACATCATATGCTTTTTCATCATAGGCAATGTCTCTTACAAATTTTCCATCAATTATTCTATGTCATCACTACCTTTTTCTTTCCTTTGACTTATATCGATTTCACCTTTTGTCTTTCCTTTGTCTTTCACTAAGTTCACTCTATCATCATGTCCTTTGCTTATCCTTTGTCATTCATGAACTAATTTGACATCAATGACAACTATAATCTAGATTTCCAACAGTATCCCCCTTTGGAATTGATGGCAATAGATAAACCTTCTCCCTCTTTGACAACAATGACAAAGGATAACATGTTATACCAATGATGTGCCTATTTTAATATAGGATTTCCTGTCTTTCTTCTTTTTTACAATTCCCCTTGTCATCATATCTCCACTTTGTTAACTAAACTTGCTTATTTAGTCCATGTATTATCATTTAACATTTACTTTGTGTCAGTTTCTTGGATGATAACTTAAATGATAAATCCATAGACTCCCCCTGTCACTGTACTTCCTCTCCTTTGCCAACATTGTTTTGACAAAGTTTACACTCATCATTTTCTTCCACACACTATTCTCCTTTTTTGTTTTTTTTTAACTTTGTTATGTAACTTTCTCTTATCAAGAAGTATTCACATAATCCTTGGTCTCAGATAATAGTTTTTAGATGGACTATCACTATATTTAGTCCGGTTGTAAATTTGGTAGAACCGCTAAATTAACCTGACCCGGTCAATGGTCCCATAGGCAGCACTCAACGACGAGCGGACTTCACACCTTCGGTGAACTAGATTTCATAAGGATTTTTCTCCCACCTCTAGAAATTAACTTACTTTCTATTTCATCGGCGAAATGACTAAAGTACCATCATATCTAGATCGTCGGTGGATCTCAAATATCATAGGGAGGAATTCATCAAATATCAAGCCCATCAGGATTTTCTTTCTCGACACTATTTCACCCAGAGAAATGGCTCACATACATTGATATAATATATTCTTTCACCTGGACCATCAAAATATGTTTCCCCTACCTAATTCCGTAAATCTACATTTTGAATTTCTCCATGCTAGTTCACCTAGCAGAATTTTTTCCAGCCTTTGATAAAAATCCTCCTTTAATCTTCGTCACTCAATTAACTTGGACATGGTGATGATCATACTATTAACATCCTTCTTGTAGTTATTCTTTGATTAAGAACCTTGGATGATGATTTCATAGACTCCCTCTATCACAATGATTCTCCTCAACACATTCCTTCTTCCAAGTTGATATCAAGTCCAATTGTGATAGCTGATACCAATTTCTCACCTCTACTCTTCGTGTTTTGGTGGCAACTTAAGAACATTATTCTCTTCTTACCAAAAGACATTTTTCAAGTATTAATTGAAATTTTCTTATATTAACTCCCCCTGGGTTTATGATACCTTCTAATTCTCGTGAGAGTTTTAGAACAAACATTTAACTTCAGTTCCACCACCATCACTAACTTATTCTTCAATATCTTCATCATGCTTTCCATTATAATGGATGTTATTCTTGTCTACATCACTATTATGCTTAACATCATCTTGGGAAAATTCTTTGATGTTTGAAATCTTTGTTTCTTCTTCATCTTTGGATTCTACCTTTATTCTCCACATCTTTCCATGAGGTACCCTGCTTACTAACCTTGTTTGTTTCTTGGATTCCTTACTTAGATCTTTTCTCTTGATTCTACACTCAACAGCCTTGTGACCAAATTTGTGATAGTAGTGACAATAGTCATAGAAAATTCCTTCATTTTTTAGGGATCTTTGGCCTTTTTGTTTCACATCTTCCATCCTCTTCCAACCTTTCTTTTCTTCTTGGACTTTTATTGAAGAATTATTCCTTAGCTTACATTCTCTAGACATATGTCCAAAATTATGACATGTATAACAATGACCAAGAAAGATTTGTTGGAATCTGCTTTTCCTTGGTCTTTTAAGTATCATTCCAGTTATGTCATTATAATGAGATGAGGGGGCATAATTCTGAATATTCTTTATTGGAATTTTTAGTGCATTAGCACAACCTATTCTATTATTTCTTTCTCGGTTAATGAGGGAGGAACATTCTGACTTTCTTTAATTGTCATACCCTAAACCATTTTTATTGTTTGATGGTTTCCAGTTCCTCAAGATGTCATCTAAGATCTTTGAACTGTTCTCAAACTTTTTAATAGTTTCCTCATCAAGCTTCTTCCTAAGAAAAATACCTTCTTCTTCTAGTTTTTAATCTTTTTGTATTTTGTCCTTGATCCTCTCATTAATGGTCTACTGGTCTTCTAGATTCTTTATCTCCTTTTTAAAATTAGCAACTTCTTGTCTTAATCTCTCGTCCTCTTCCATGTGGTCTTCCAACATTTTTATTACTTTCTTGAAGTTAGCAACTTCCTTTTTTAGGTTGTCAGCCTCTTCCATGCTAGCCATCATTTGTTGTCTTGCAATGTACAGTTCTTCTCAGAGAGTCTTGAATTGCTCTTCATTTGACTTTTACTCTTCTTGATATTTTGAAAAATTTTCTTCCAAAGAGTTGTTCTCCCTCCTACTTTTCCTCAATTCTTTGAAGGAACTTATGAGTTTTGTTTCTAAGTTCACCTCTCTTTCCACATCTTAATTATCTTCTGAAATTTGAGTTATTGTCCCTATGAATATATTTTCTTCATCTTCAGTTATATCTTCACTATCAAACTTGAAAATAGCAATGTTTTCTTGTGCTATCTCTTCATTTGAATGAAGCTTTTCCAATTTGACCCAAAGTTCCTTGGCTGAGACACATGGTCCGATCTTCCTTCTGATAGATTGAGGTAATCCATCTAATATGGCCTTATTGCATTTGCATTGTTTTTCTTATCTTTTTTTTGGGTTGAAGTCCTTATTCTTTTTGGTGGGATGTAATTAGATATTACTGCATTCCATACACCGGGTTCCAATGCCTTCAGATAAATTTCCATTCTTGTACTCCAAAATTTGTATTCTTCTTTTCCAAGTATTGGATATCCATTTTCTGTGTAAATCTCTTCTTGTTGATCCATAGTGGTTTTTAATAGGATCTTCCTTCCAGTGATTAAACTATTAGTGAAGGATCCCACTTTGATACCAATTGTTGATAGCTGGTCAATACTGAGAAAGGGGGTGAATCGGTAATGTTGAATTTTTACCATTTAAACCACTTATTAAACTTTAATCAAAACATTGAATCAACAAGATACACAAAATATATATTTTATCGTGGAACCCTAATAAGGTAAACCACAAACATGTTTCTATTATCTACAAAAAAAAAAATTACGATATACAATAGTAATTTGCAAGCACCCACTTGATGGATACCACAATCCCCAAGTTTCTCAACCACTATTGAGGGATGCACCCACACCCTGGTTTATGTCCGCACCTACAGACAAGGATACACTAATACCATGATTTATGCTTGCATCTACAGACAAGGATACACCAATACCCTGATTCTCCAGCCACTACTGGAAGGAGGCGAAGGCCTCCTCGCAAGCATGTAGCATGCCCTAGCACCACCCTGCCGCCCTAATTTGATATTATTAAACTTCCTAGACCTTCTTCAAACTTTGTCTCTGCATTTCTTTGCTTGGTCTATTGTCTTGCTTCTACATGAATCTGGATTGCAAAGATACACTTTGCATTCTCTGACTACTGATCTTCTTCTTTAGATATTCATTATTCACCACAGAGACCCAAGATACACACAACTTCCTTTTCAAGATTTTGTTTATATATTCTTCTCAAACATCAATACAACAACATACATTTTCAAATAGTCATGTCCTTACAATACTCTAACTTTGTTTATGTGCCTTTCGTTAATCATTACCATCATAACTCTGTTAACCATGCCCTTCATAATTCTTCCCTGGTAATCCACAGGCTTCTTCATCTGTGTGCTAGCCTTCATGTTTTTCTAGGGAGATTCTCCATCTACTCATGTTGCAGGCTTCCTCAGCTTCATCTTTGATCGTGGGTTGTTCTTATTATTCAATACTTGCAGTATTTACTCCAAAATTTTACAGGATTCCTGAGCCGTTGATTTTAGATCAGGATTTTTCCTAATTGTGGATATCAAAATGTATTTCCATGCTATTATATTTTCGCAATCGTTTTCCGCAGTCGTATTTCCGCACTCGTCCTCAATCGTTGATATTTGTCTCTAGTTGTTTCCTGGCCATAGATCTAAGATGGGATGCAGTATGCGGATTCCCGAACCATGACATTTCTCAACATGTATTTCTGCACTTAGCTTTCCGCCTCAACCATTATGCACCATTGATCTCCTACAAGCTCTTCGTGACTGTTGATCTAGGATAAGATGCAGATAGTGGAATTTGGATTTGTATATTTTCCAAAATATCATTTTGAGGTTTCTGCTTTCCGCACTTAATATTTATGCACCAATAGTTCCACATAATTGATCTTCAGTGGGATTCTTCATGACCGTTGATCTTCCAGGATGTGGGTTCTCAAACACTCAAATGATGCTTTCACAATCCTTCGCCTTCCTCTTTCCGCACTATCGATATTTTAAAGAAATATTTATGACCATCTATATTCCAGATCACAAGATGCAGAATGCAAAACTGTGACATTTCCCACATTATTTTCTCAATTCTCTGCCTTCGACTTTTCTCCTTCCTCTTTCCGTCTTCCGGACTTCGGTTTGCGGAAACCCATATTATCCTATACCTTGATCTTACACTTTCTATTTTTTTCTTTTCTTATGAACCGTTGATTTCTTTTGTGGATTCATCCCTGGCTGTTGATCTACGATCTAATGCACATTTGTGGATATTCCCTTTTATTTGTGTGGAAATCATTCTCCATCGTCGATCTCCTTGTGGATTCAATAACACCCATTAATCTCTTTATCAGATTCTGATTTCTTCTTTCGCATTCCTACTTTTACATAACCCTCCTGCAACCGTAGATATATTGTGGAATTCTCCTCAACCATAGCTCTTCGTACACTTGCGGAACTCTTCTCGACGTTAGATCTTCTGCGGATCTAATCTTAATCGTCAATCTATACTCTTTTGTGAAACTTCACTTTTTTTCCTATCCTTTGCGGTACTGATCCTTAACTGTATGATCTCATGCAGGATACTTCCTGATCGTCAATTTTAGATCGAATTCGGATCTCACCATGACTTTGCAAATTTGCACGATTTATTTTGCTTTAACACTTAGCCAATTTTGATCTTAACATGCAAACTAACATTTTTCTCTTGTTTTGGAAAATTGATATTTCGCTCATGTAAGAACCAAATGAGAATATAATTTCATGGTTGGATAGCCAGTTCACCAAGGAGTAGGATCATGTCATATTTATATCTTATTGACACACACACATATTCTGGAGGACATTTGAAAATAGTTTGATCCAATCTGCCTAAAACATTGTTTTGGCATATCCATAACTTCTTCCTCGGCTACTTCCAAGACAATCTGTAGACATGGTAATGTATAGAAAACACAAGTCTATAAGACCCCTATGTTCTTTGGGAATTTATTCTAATCCATGACTTAGGGCAGTCATTCTCTTTAGAACCCCTTAGACTAGTTTTGACTATTTATCCATACTTAGTCAATTTCTTGATTTTCACCAATTGCCTTATTTCTCCAGAATGATGTCACATCCTCTGCTTTATCATCATAGCCAATGTCTCTTATCAATTTTCCATAAGTGATTCTATGTCATCACTACCTTTGTATTCCCTTTGACTTATACTGAGTTCAAATTTTGTCTTTCCTTTGTCTTTCAATGATTTCACTTTGCCATCATGTCATTTTCTTATCCTTTGTCATTCATGAACTAATTTGACATCAATGACAACTATAATCCATATTTCCAACACTATGGTAGTGCAATAGAAGAGAATATACCAGAGCTTGAATCTCTAAACTCCTAGACCCTCAAATGAAAAAATTCATGAATGAGTAGTGGAGGGATTTGTTTATACATTTCACAATCAATATTGGGTCTCACAACTAGAGGTTTTGGTGAAACACAACTTTACTAACTAGATTCAGGGAAATGTTAGGATTATTATAATCCTCCCTTGTCCATATATAGTCTATTGATCATCTTTTCTAGCATAGGGAGACATTATTATTGTACTGGAGTATGGGGAACACATATAGAGGTTAATTGCCACTTACTACATGTTCATGCATGAGTTTAAGTGCCTCTAATATCATTCCATACATTTTAGGAGCCACTCTGAGTGCCACCAGAAGCCTCCATCAGTTCGTTGTGGTAGGTAACCAGCTATGTTAAGTCAACCTTCAGTTACATTCAGTTAGATCACTCTCAGTTACTCTAGTGCCAATTTTGCATGGTTGCATGGGGAAGTGGCACCTTTTTCCCACCTTGTTAGTTTGACTAGTTTTAACTAGTTTAACTGATTGTCGAATTGGTTTAGTTATCCATAGTTAGACTAGTGGATCCCATGTAGTGATTTAGACACTCCTAGTTATCCAATCAGTCAGGTTGAGTTGGTAGATTTGAATCTTATCCACATGATTTGAATTATCCTTATTTGCAACACGATTGTATACTACTAGAATTAATGAAGATTAATGTTGTAATTTACTAATCAATTCTTATCAGTTTTCTCTAAAATTTGTCTTGTTCAATGTACATTGTTCTTACTATTCCACTACAAAATTATACCTTTCAATTGATCTCATTTCATGTATATCAATGGCTCAATAATTCAAACATGGTATCAGAGCCTTGTTCAGGCTAGCAGCAAGTCTTGTCTGACCTCCATTGTACACTAGAAGTAGCTGAGTTTCCACATAAATCCTGGAATGATAGCCTTGCTCCCTCTAAATTATGTTCATAGAAGTCTATCTAGGTGTGACGAACTATGATAAAGTGTACTTGTCAAGGTGAAAAGGATTGAAACTCACACGATTGCGAATTGATTGTGTTTTTGCAGTGTTACTTGCAGGTACCTACGTAGCTACTTAAAGAATTGATTTTTTCAGCATCAGAGAGATGGATTCCTCAGCTCTCGTACCATGTATCCTTACACCTTTAAGATATTCATATTGGAGGGTAGATATGCAAGTATCCTTGCACAATATCAGCCTATATAGGATTACCATGGGAATAGAAACTGAGCCCCAACAGTATGTTGAAAAGAATAAGTTTTTGAATCGGCTTAATGAGGCTTTCAGCTTCATGTGTACTCACATCTCCCAAGATATTTTGTTCCATCTTGAGAGACTTAGGACACTAAAAGAATATTGGGAAAATCTTGAATTCTTGTTTGGAAAACATTATGAGCTTCGAGGGCACATATTGGATAATGAGCTCATATCCCTACAGCCTAACAGTTTCGAATCCATTCAACGGTTCTTCACAAAGTATAAGTCTCTAGTACTACAATGAAAACAATATGGATTGGAGACTAAATATGAGCACCTTATGATATCTGTGCTTAGAAAAAATGGCTCTAAGTACTTTGTCTTTGTCTCTACTTTCCATTCCGAAAGAGCTTCCATCCCCAATTGGAAGATTCCTTCTCTAGATGATTTTATTGAGTCCTGAATACAGGAACAGGATAAATTGGTTCAAATGGGAGTGATTCAATCCTTCAAGAATCAATTTCTCTTGATGTCAGACTCAAACAATGTGAAATCCAAAGAGAAGCACAAGGGGAAGGATCCAAAGCCCCTGATTCGAATCCAAAAGAGAATCAGAGATATTCTGAAGGAGCCTTGGGTTCCAAGCAAAAGAAGAAATTCGAGAAGACTAGATTTCCATACTATATGAGAGGATTTCATCCTGAAAGCCAGTGCATGAAGAAGAAAATCAACCAACTGTCAACACTCCTTGAACAGAACAATATTTCCCTTCCATTAGGAGCAAATAATTATGATGTTAGACAACTGACAGAAGATCATGAGACGTTCCATGCCTTGAATGCAAACCTCACTCAGTCGAAGGCTTATTTGATAGATTCTAGAGCATCCAACCACATGGTTGTCTCTAGGGAATCCTTCACCACTCTCAATCTCTCAAGAGGACCTAGAATTCATATGGGTGATTATTCTCATATCACAGGAGTAGGTAGAGGTTCTATTAAAATCTAGCATGGTGACTTCAAGAATGTACTCTATGTTCCCTCTCTTGCAGCAAACCTTTTTTTTTTCTATTTATCGAATGACTCATACTGGATCACCAAAGCAAGTTGTATTTGGTACCAAATCAGTGGATATCTCATATATCTCAAGTGAGAATATTATAGTGAAGGGTGTTGTAAACAATGCCTACAAGGCATATGAATTCTCAGACTTTTGCCATACTTGGATCCAACACAATCTCAACAGCCATTCGAAAGAAGAGGTATAAAATCTCTTTCATCTTCGTTTGTATATAATGATATGTTGTCTAATATTTCAGTTTCAGAAGATGAGGAACAAGATTAGCATGATCTTGACATTTAGATTGTACCTCAATATGATCCATATCCAGTTCTAGCTCCTATTCCGAATCAGAATCCTAAATGGGATGAAAATCTCATTGAAGCAGGTGGGAATGATGTTGGGGGTCCAACTGATAGACGAAAAATGAGGTCCCAGTATTAGAATGATTATATTGCACTCTCTCACACAAATTCCCTACCTACAAAGTTGTGCAACAAAATTCCAGGAAGATGCTACTTGATGATAGCGAATGATCCACAATTTGGCCCACTGAAGAACAAAATGGATCGTTCCATTCCTCCCCCAGAAATAAGAGACAAAATAAACACTCAGTAGATCTGAAGAATATGGAAAGGTTCACATGCACAGTCCCAGGAAGCTGATGAACAGAAGAACCATGATTATGCATGGTTGTTCCATAGAGCTACACATTGTAGGAAAATTTTACAAGTTTTTTCCCAAAGAGAAAAATTTCCTCTTAAGTATAGCTTATTTTGAGTGGTGGGGGGGGGGGGGGGGCGGTCCCATGAGGTTTTCCCCATTTTCCTTACTTTATTAAGTAGTTTTATTTTTCATTAGATTGTATGGGTGACTTTTGGCCTAGTTTCCAGGGCCCAAATTTGTCTAAATCAGGATTAAGGGGGGTGTAAGGTTTATTATAATCATCCCTTGTCCCTATATAGTCTATTGATCATCTTTTATAGCATAGGGGGACATTATTACTGTACTGGAGAATGCAAAACACATATAGAGGTTAAGTGCTGCTTAATACATGTTCAGGAATGCATTTAAGTGTCGCTAAGACCATTCCCTACATTTTAGGAGCCACTTTGAGTACCACCAACAGCGTCCATTAGTTGGTTGTGGTAGGTAACCAGTTATGCTGAGTCAACCTTCAGTTACATTCAGTTAGATCACTCTCAATTAGTCTAGCACCATTTTTCCATGGTTGCATGGGGAAGTGATGCCTTTTTTCCACCTACCTTTTCAATTTAACTAGTTTATCTAGTTTAACTGATTGTCAGACTGATTTAGTTATCCATAGTTAGACTAGTGGATCCCATGCAGTGATTTAGACACTCCTAGTTATCTAGTCAGTCAGGTTGAGTTGGTAGATTTAAATCTTATCCACATGATTTGAATTCTCCTTATTTGTAACATTGTTATATACTGTTGGAATTAATGAAGATTAATGTTGTAATTTACTTATCAATTTTCTCTGAAATTTGTCTTGTTTAGTGTACATTGCTCTTACTATTCCACTGCACAATTATACCTTTCAATTGCTCTCATTTCCAATAGATCAATTTTTCATCAATTCAAACAAGAAAGTGGGGACTCCGCTTTTTATCTCATCCCTTAATGGTCCAATGGACATGTGGGGACCTAAATTTTGACATACTGACAAACTAATAGAATTGAACACGTTACACTGTGGAGTGATTATGGCACCCACAAACCATTATTACAATGTGGAGTATTATCGAGACTTGCAACCTTAATATAGTGTATAAATTCCCAATTAGTGTATTTCCCAAATATTCATTTTTAAGCTACCCTTTAAGAAAAAAATAACTTGCTTATTGGTTTATAGATACAAATGCCACTTTTTCCTTTCTTTCGTTGACAATAAAAATATGAATTATGTCATTTGATTTAGAATTTTTAGAGTTAGTTAGAAACTTGCAATGGTTATTAGGAATAGAACATACACTAACAAGAATAGAAATCACATTAATGCATCATCACATGTATCATTAGAACTACTCGGTTAAAGACTACTTTTTCTTAGATAAACCAAGGAGGTGTTTGTATCCATGTCCATGGAATCTTTGAAAGCATGCAAAATGTGGTAAATTAAGTGTTTTATCACCCTCATTGAATGCAAAAGACTAGTTATCAAATATCATAATGTCTACATCTCAAGTCAAACATGCCATGTACATTGTTAGAAAACAGGACCGCAGAGCAATAACAGATATACAGTTAAATTAATAAACAAGATGCAAAACACATTAAAAAATTACAAAGAGACACGGATATAACGTGGTTCACCCAAAGGATGGGCTACGTCCACAGAGAAATTTCTAGTGCTTTTATTACAGTCCAGAAAGATGAAGGGATACACCCTACAGCAAAACCGTTGCACTTCCTCTTCACGCTCTCACAGTCTCTCTTCCAATACAATACAATACCATACACAGTCGTTTTACAATGCTTTCTTTTATAGGGGAAATACAATGGGAAAATTCTATGGTTAACCCAATACCATGGGTCCACAATACTGTTGGCCAACACACATCCCAAAAAAATTTCTCAGGGGCTCCCCTGAACCCCCTTTTTTAGGGCGTTGCCCAGAACCCCAAGGCAGGGGGAACGAGTGTACAGTACTCCTAGGTTACAATCACAACTGAATAATATCTCTGGATCTGGAATATTAGGCTCCACAAAAAACAATCTCCCACTTGTAGACTGAGCACAGCAAGTCCACCGCTACTACACTTGTTGGACTATGCTCTAGATCTTGGACTTGGAAAATTTATTATTTTCACCTTCATGCTTGAAGGCCAACAGAAACCGAGCAGGAACTCATTTTCTCTTTGGTTACTCCCTTTGTCAACATGTTTGCAAGATTCTGGCTAGTGTGAATCTTTTCTAGTTTTAATAGTTCTTCATCTAGAACAAATCTTATGAAGTGGTACTTGAGTTGTGTATGTTTAGTCCTTGAATGAAAGGCTAAGTTCTTTGCAAGATGAATAGGACTCTAGCTATCACTGTACAGCCTACTATTCTCCTAATTCTTACCCAATTCTTCCATGAACCTCTTCAACCAAATCATCTCCTTACTAGCCTCTGTAGCAGCAACATACTCTGCTTTCGTTGTTGAAAGTGCAACAACCTGTTGCAGTTTTGAAATCCAACTTGTTGTTGTTCCACCTACAGTAAACACATACCCTGTGGTGCTCCTCCTGTTGTCTTTATCACCAGCCATATCTACATCAACATATCCCTATAGAATAGTGTCTGAACCTCCAAAACATAATGCATGAGAAGTGGTACCTCTCAAATACCTAAGAATCTAGTGTACTGCTATCTAATGCTCTTTACCTAGATTATTCGTATACCTACTCACAACTCCCACTGCATGTGCAATATCTGGTCTTGTGCACACCATGGCATACATCAAGCTCCCAACCATTGATGAATAGGGAATCTTGGACATGTAATCTATCTCTTCCTATGTCTCTGTGTTAGGTCATATTTTTGTTTTCCATCTTTTAATACTTTTGTTTATGTTTTGAAGTTTGGTTTTACTCTTTATTCCTAGAAAATTTTGTTGATTGGGATAGTTTGAGTTTTTTCCCTTTAGATTTCATGATATTTGATTTTTTAGTTTATTTTTACAAGTTTTGGTTTGATTTCATAATCAAAGGGATTATATAAGGCTTATATGGATTAAAAAGTCTAAAAAATAACATAAAATTTTTAATTAGGACTCCTAAACCAAGTTTAAGCCTATATCACGAAATTAATTTTTGAAAATCATTAACTTGAATTTTCTTGTAGCGCAAGCCAAAAAAAAATGCAGACAAGCACCACAAGAAAGTCGTGCAAGTTAAAAATCATCATTCAATGTTTAGGATATTTAGTTCTCTATGTCGACGACACTGTGGCAGCATAGTGGTTTAAAGCGCGGACAAGATAGTTGCTAGAGCTTCCGATCGTCGATCGCGAAGCTAGTGGTATAAAGCTTCGACGAGATATTTGATAGAGATTCCGATTGCCAATCACGAAGATAGTGGTTCATTAGAGGAAATTTCAACTCAAAATGGGCCTCCTAAAAAAATTAATAAAATAATATTTATTAATTTTGGAGGAAGAAAAGAAAAAAACTACCTTTTTGTTTGTATTTTCGACATGTATCCCCATGTTTTTATTCAAATTTCGATTAGGAGAGCTTGCTCGATGCGGAATTAAATTACGCATCCAACGAGTACCCACTTGGCATACTTTTGACAGACCCCGCTACCCCAAAAATAAGAAATACCTGAAAAAGTGTGATGATGATGTCATCATCACGTTTTTTCACGTATTTCTTGTTTTTTGGGTAGCAAGGTCTGTCAAAAGTATGCCGAGTGGGTACTCGTTGGATGCAAAATTTAATTCCACATCCAAAGAGCTCTCCCGATCGAAATTTGAGTAAAAACACGGGGAGATATGTCGAAAATACAAACAAAAAAAGTAGTTTTTTTTATGATACCTATCTCCAAATTTATATTAAAAAAGTGTTTAAGACCTATACGGTATTTAAAATTTCAAGCAATTTCATTGGCTAACACACAATGACATGGAATTTGAGTTAAAGTTAAAAGGCCCATTTTGAGTTGAAATTTCCTCTAATGTATGTCACCAACACTCCGGTAGCATAGTGGTTTAAAGCGCCGACAAGATAGTTGCTAGAGCTTCCAATCATCGATCGTGAAGCTAGTGGTTTAAAGCGCCGACACTGTGGCAATGTAGTGGTTTAAAGCGCCGACAAGATAGTTGCTAGAGCTTTCGATCATCGATCATGAAGCTAGTGGTATAAAGCTCCGAAAAGATAGTTGATAGAGAATTTGATTGTCAATTGCGAAGCTAGTTGTTTATGTCACCGACACTGCAGTAGCATAGAGGTTTAAAGCGCCGACAAGATAGTTGCTAGAGCTTCCGATCGTCGATCACAAAGCTAGTGGTTTAAAGCGCCAACACTACGGCAACATTTAGCCCTGGGGTTCTGATCACCGATGCTAGGAAATATTAGTTGTTAGTGATGGGAGACGCCAATACCACGGAAGCATTCAAATATTAACTCACTGACAGGTGTGAATATCATTATGAAGGAAAATCATGGCGGTTTTTGGTAGACAGTGATGCAATAATGATAGCAGACCATAATGAGACAAAGGCATTTTGAATCACGTTTTTTCCTAAACTGCACGTAGAGCAGGTGGATATCGTAGCGAGAAATTCGTGCTTGGTAATCAGAATTTTGAAACAGAGAAAAAATTATGGCTTTCAGGAGCAGTTGTCTGGAGTGGTCAAAACGGTCAAAGAATATTGGGGCATGTAGTTCGACACCTGACAGACAAAGAATCAGTTTACAGAATTAAGGCAGACTATCCAGGAGCTGACTTAGAATAATGAAGAGTTAACAAAGAGGGTTATAGACTTGGAAGCAGACCACTTGAAAGCTAGAAGGAAAGCTCAGGCTTTGGAGGGAATTTCACTATTAGCTGAAGCAGCAAAAGACTAGTAAAGTTCTTTGAGGAGAGCAGTTATTTGTTAGTTTGAAAAGTTATTTTATTTTATTTTTATATAATGTTAGTTTCTATTGAACAATTCGATAGATAACCTAAAAGTAGTTAGGGTTCAGTTATGCAACTGTTTTTGAAAGAACAGGATAAATGTAAGTCTGAAAGAGGACAAAGGGTTCGATTTTTGCTGACAAGAGGAGGCTATCAGGCTTTGTTTATGAGCTAAGCGTAAAGAGTCTTATGTGTTTTTGATGACTGAACTATGAAATATATGCACTATATTCCATTTTGATTATCGATTGGTTTCATTTCTAATTTGTGTTAATTACTCAGTTGGTATATTCATTTTCTGTTGAATGTTTTTATGCTTGAAATGCTTGCTAACTGTGGGTGAAAATTAGTATTGTGTTTATTCTGCTAGATTAAGGTTTATATGTTATACATCTCATTCATTCAAATGCTCATGATTTAGTGTTTGCTTTGGTCTTATGAATGTTTTCCCTCATGTCTTCAAACTGTTCAACCAAAACCCTAGAAAAACCCTATTTTACTTTATTGTGTTTATTGAGATTGTGTTGGCTTGTTCTCTTGTAGTCTGGGAACAATTTCTGGCACAAACATCTTTCGTGCCATTGCCAGGGACGAAGTTGAAAACCTATTTTCCCTGGGATACTTATCTTTTCACTAGTTTTGAGAGGTGAACTTAAACCAACAAATCTTAAAGACTACTTTTCACCAGTATTTCACCGTGGCTACTAAGGGAGTTGGGACAAGAAACAGACCTAGATCACCATTGCACCTGTTTGTCTCAAACCCAGAGAAAATTCTGAAAGAATCTAGGAAAATTAGGAGATCACAGTCATCCCCAGCTTTATGCAGCCCTTATTAATTTGACCTACTATCACCCTTTCCACTTTTCGAGAAGAAAAAACAAAATCTATCTTAACAAATCAATTGGAGACTCGACTATTTCAAGATGTAGAGGCCGAAAACCATGGAAGCCATTCTAGCTCGAAGTTTTGCACCTTTCAATTTTTTCAATGTTCCAGGTTTTCCAAATCCAGTACCTACTATGGATGTTTGGGGAGATTATCTTCCATGGTTTAGAGAAAGAAAAGAGGATAATCCTTCAGATCACCTTATCAAATTTCATCAATATATGGTTCAGTTAAATATATAGCATGAAGATGTTCATGTATTTACTCGAGCAAGATGCACGAGAATGGTATTTTTCTCTTCCCGCTACTAGCATTTCCTCACTGAAAGAATTCCGCACATGTTTTCTGAAACATTGTAAGTATGTGTTCTTAGCTGAATTTTTTTTTAAAGATTGTTGTGAGCAGGTTGATTTTTATAATACAATTTTTTATTCAAAAAATCATGATGATAAGTATAATCAAGGATTCAAAACATATCATGAAGAAGTTGTAGTTTCAGAATTTGTTGAAGATGAATAGGTAACATTTTCAGATACTGTTGTCAAGGAAGAATTCCATGATCATTATGATAATCAAGTTGTTGTTTTAGGTAAGGTTGAAGATTATTCTAGTGATGAGATCAGTAGAGATATTTTGAAATACTCTCATAATGATTTCAACAATCTTAATAATCATTTAAATGCTAATACTGTTGAAGATCAATCTCTTGTTCAACAAACTATTGGAAATCATTGTTGTGTTGAAAACCAGCCTTGTAATGAAGAAAAGCACGAACCTTCAGCATCATCATTTGAAATTTCTCAGAATGCTCCTCATTATGATGAAGAGATGGGGTTTCAAGACAAGAATTCTGTGATGAATTATATTCTAGACCTTTTTGTTTTGATATTAAAATTCATGAAAGTCAATATGTTGACATTTTTAACGTTATATCAGAAGTTTCTTATATTCATGGTTATGATAAATTTGTTGTTCAAAACAATTATGAAGATGCTCCAATTTTTGATAAATATGATGATGAAATTGAAAAGAAATACCCAGAAATGTGTGAGGTGTGTGATATGCAAAAATCTGATCAGCAGATTCAGGAATACATTCATTCCATTATCCTTGAACAACCGGAGCCAATGTATGATAGTTATCCATTTGAAGACAGTGTGGAAAAGTAGGTTCAGCTTGTAGACATTATTGATGATACTGTCCAAAAAATTTTGGAGCAAATTCAGGCTGATCCTGATGTCTTTTATTGCCAATGCCTGCTTGATATTCATGGAACAAAATATTTTTATGGACAGCCTATCTTTTTCATAGAACATGAAGAGGTAAATTTTGAAAAATTTTATGATCCAGTGGCAAATTATTTAGAGTCAACACTAAATTATAAATCTGTCATCTTAGAGACATCATTTGATAAAAGTGACTGCAAGTTGCTAGATATTTACTCTTCATGTTTTTCAATATTTCTTATTATACATATATTCGGAGTTGGAAGCAAGTTTTGGTGGGTTGATGAAAGTTTTTGCCTGGTTACATTGGAAATGGGATTACAATTTAATTCAGTAAATGGAAGGTTCCTCAAATACTTTTACAGTATTTGAAGGAAAGAGATTTGAATCTCATTGTATATAGCAGTGTGTGAATAACAGAATAAGGACTCCATAGCCCAATGGATGGTTTGCAGAATAGCAGGTAGCAGCATAGAAGGCACTGGTCTACAGGTTCTTGAAGCCTCATACGAAGGACTTCATCCCGCAACAGGAGTCAGATGCTAGGCCATGTTTTTGTTTTCCATCTTTTAATACTGTTGTTTATGTTTTGAAGTTTGGTTTTACTCTTTATTCCTAGAAAATTTTGTTGATTGGGATAGTTTGAGTTTTTTCCCTTTAACTTTCATGTTATTTGATTTTTTAGTTTATTTTTACAATTTTTGGTTTGATTTCATAATCAAAGGGCTTATATAAGGCTTATATGGATTAAAAAGTCTAAAAAATAACATAAAAAGTTTAATTAGGACTCCTCAACCAAGTTTAAACCTATATCACAAAATTAATTTTTGAAAATCATTAACTTGAATTTTCTTGTAGCGCAAGCCAAAAAAAAATGCACACAGGCGCTACAAGAAAGTTGTGCAAGTTAAAAATCATCATTCAACGTTTCGTAGATTTAGTTCTCTATGTCACTGACACTACGGTAGCATAGTGGTTAAAAGCACTGACAAGATAGTTGCTAGAGCTTTCGATCGTCGATCGCAAATCTAGTGGTATAAAGCTCCGACGAGATAGTTGATAGAGCTTCTGATCGTCGATCGCAAAGCTAGTGGTTTATGTCGCTGACACTGCGGCAGCATAGTAGTTTAAAGCACCAACAAGATAGTTTCTAGAGCTTTCGATCGCCGATCACAAAGCTAGTGGTTTAAATCACCAACACTGCGGCAACATAGTGGTTTAAAGCATCGACAAGATAGTTTCTAGAGCTTTCGATCGTCGATCGTGAAGCTAGTGGTATAAAGCTCCGACGAGATAGTTTATAGATATTTCGATCACTGATCGCGAAGCTAGTGGTTTATGTCATCAACACTACGGCAACATAGTGGTTTAAAGCACCGATAAGATAGTTGCTAGAGCTTCCGATCACCGATCGTGAAGCTAGTGGTTTAAAGCACCGACACTACGGCATCATTTAGTCTTGGGGTTCCGAACGTTGATGCTAGGAAAGTTTAGTTGTTAGTGATGGGAGATGCCTATACCGTGGCAGCATTCAAATATTAATCACTGTGACAGGTGTGAATATCATCATGAAGGCAAATCGTGGCAGTTTCTGGCAGAGCTGATGTAATAATGATAGCAGGCCATAATGAGACAAAGGCGTTTTGAATCACGTTTTTTCCTGAAATGCACGTAGAGAAGGTGGAGATCATGGTGAGAAATTCATGCTTGGTAATCAGAATTTTGAAATAGAGCAAAAATTATGGCTTTCAGGAGCAGTTGTCTGGAGTGGTCAAAACGGTCAAAGAAGATTGGGGCATGCAGTTCAACACCTGACAGACAAAGAATCAGTTTACAGAATTAAGGCAGACTATCCAAGAGCTGACTTAGCAGAATGAAGAGTTAACAAATAGGGTTACATACTTGGAAGCAGACCACTTGAAATCTAGAAGGAAAGCTCATGCTTTGGAGGGAATTGCTCTATTAGCTAAAGCAGCAAAAGACTAGTAAAGTTCTTTAAGGAGAGCAGTTATTTGTTAGTTTGAAAAGTTATTTTATTTTATTTTTGTATAATGATAGTTTATATTGAACAATTTGATAGATGACCTAAAAGTATTTAGGGTTCAATTATGCAACTATTTTTGAAAGAACAGGATAAATGTAAGTCTGAAATAGGACAAAGGGTTCGATTTTTGCTGACAAGAGGAGGCTATCAGGCTTTGTTTATGACCTAAGTGTAAAGAATCTTATGTGTTTTTGATGACTGAACTATGAAATATATGCACTATATACCCTTTTGATTATCGACTAGTTTCATTTCTAATTTGTGTTAATTACTCAGTTGGTATATTCATTTCCTGTTTAATGTTTTTATGCTTGAAATGCTTGCTAACTATGGGTGAAACTTAGTATTGTGTTTATTCTGCTAGATTGTGGTTTACATGTTATACCTCTCAGTCATTCAAATGCTCATGATTTAGTGTTTGCTTTGGTCTTATGAATGTTTTCCCTCTTGTCTTCAAACTATTCAACCAAAACCCTAGAAAAACCCTATTTTACTTTATTGTGTTTATTGAGATTGTGTTGGCTTGTTCTCTTGTAGTCTAGGAAAACTTTCTGGCATAAACACTCTGGAGACATATCCTTGCTTAGTTTGAAATGGCTAGCCAAAGGTGTACTAAGTGGTTTTGCATTCTGCATTCTAAACCTTTGCAACACCTTTTCTATGTACTCACCTTGAAACAACGTCAATTTGCGATTTTTCATGTCTCGTGTTATTCTCATACCAAGGATTTGCTTTGCAGCACCCAAATCCTTCATCGCAAATGATTTAGCTAGTTTTCTTTTGAGCACATTTATATCCTACATGTTAGACCCTGCAACAAGCATGTCATCCACATACAATAACAAGATAATATATATTCTGTTATCTAGCCTCTTGAAATAAACACAGTGGTCATAATGACATCTATCATAACCTTGTGCTATCATAAACTTATCAAATTTTAAATACCACTGCCTTGGAGCTTGCTTCAGGCCATACAAGCTCTTCTTCAACCTGCAAACCAAATTCTCCTTCCCTTTGACCTCATACCCTTGTGGCTGCTGCATATAAATATCTTCCTCCAAATCCCTATGGAGAAAGGCCATTTTTACATCTAACTGTTCAAGATCCAAATATTCTACCACCACTAGACTTAAAATAGTTCTAATTGAATTCATTTTAAAAACATGAGAAAATATTTCATCAAAGTCTATACCTTTCTTTTGTGCAAACCCCTTTACAACAAGTCTAGCCTTGTACCGCTTCTTTCCTCCATATTCTTCCTTCAACCTATAAACCCATTTATTATGCAATGCCCTTTCTTCTACAGGAAACTTAACCAGATCCCAAGTCTAGTTTCTTACCAATGAGTCTGTCTCCTCATGCATGCCTTTGTCCCAATTCTTTCTAGTTTCTACCTGCATTGCTTCTTCAAAACATTCTGGTTCACCAGAATCAATCATCAATAAATAATACAGTGAAGGAGAGAATAATTCAGGGGGTCTACTTAACCTGGTAGACTTTCTTATAGTTGCAGGAGTTTCAGGTACCTTCTACTGCTCTTGATTTTCTGGTGCTTTTGGAACTTCATTTTCTTTGATTTCATCAAGCACTGTGTACTCTGTGTTTTCCTTTTCTTCTTTCTTTCCCTGCAACTGATCTTTGTACATGACCTTTTCATTGCATACTACATCTCTACTCCTAATTATTTTTCGATTTTTAAGATCTCATAAGCGATAACCAAAATCATCAACCCTGTATCCAATAAAGGTTCATTTCTTGGATTTAGCCTCAAGCTTTGTTCTATCATCTTTATCAATATGGACAAATGCTTCACAACCAAAAATTCTCAGAAATGAGTATTTTATCTGTTTACCTGTCCATGCCTCCTCTGGAATGCCACCATCCAAAGCGCTTGAAGGCCCTCTGTTTATTAAATAAACAACAGTGTTTACAACATCAGCCCAAAACTGTAAGGAAAACCCTGCATGCAATTTCATACACCTTGCACGCTCCATGATCGTTCTGTTCATCCTTTCTGACACACCATTTTCTTGGGGTGTTCCAGGGAGTGTCTTCTCTCTATGAATCCCATTGTGTGAATAGTAACTATCAAACTCCTTGCTGCAGTACTCGCCTCCATTATCAGATCTGACACATTTCAACCTTTTTCCTCTCTCATTCTCAACCAAAGCTTTCCACTTCTTAAAAGTATCAAACACATCAGATTTCTGTCTAATGCAATAAACCCAAGTTTTTCTAGTTGCATCATCAATAAAAGTAACATAATAATGAGAGCCACCAAGAGATTGTACCTGAGCTAGTCCCCATACATATGTATGGACAAGATCTAACTTTTCACTCTTCTTTTGTTTCCCAACCCTGAGAAATCTAACTCTCTTCTTTTCTCTATAAACACAGTTCTCACAGAATTCCAAACTTACCTGCTTCATATCAGGAAGCAATTTCCTTGAGTGGAGAATCTGCATCCCCTTCTCACTCATGTGGCCAAGCCTATGATGCCACAACGCCGCACCTGTTTCTATGGAAGCTACAGAGATAGAATAATTAGTATTATGAGGACATAAATATAACGTACCTATCCTATCTCCTTTTGTAATTACCATTGATCCTTTAGTGATCTTCCACCACGTTTCTCCAAACGTAGACAAACAACCGCTATCTCCCAACTACCCTGTTGAGATCAAATTTCTTTTCATAGCAAGAATGTGCCTTACATCCTTTAGCACCCATTCACTTCCATTATTTAACTTAATCCGTACCTTACCCTTTCCAACAATTTTACATGGTTCATCATCCCCCAATAGCACATGCCCAAAATCACCTTGAACATAATCATGAAAGAATTTCCTATGGGATGTAGCATGACATGAAGCACCTGAATCTACTATCTAGTAATCACTAGTATTATCTAATGCAAGAATCAAAGCATCTTGTAACACATCACCTACTACATTCACTTCCTGAGTAGTCTCTTGCTGTCTGTCTCCTTTTTTCTTTGGAGCTTGGCAGTCTTTCTTCAGATGTCCTTTCTTACCACAGTTCTAGCACTCTATTTTTTTGAATCTGGACTTGGATCTTCCCTTTTTAGACTTGTCATGATTTCCTAGGCTCCTTCCTCTCTCGTTTTGTCTCCCTCTACTCTCCATGGTCAACGCATTACCTGATGTCTCACCTGTGCTTTTTCTTCGCATTTCCTTGCTAGGAATAACACTAACAACATCATCAAATTTAAGAGTGTTTGAACTAGGGACGGAGTTACTTACAGCCATGACCAAGCTATTCCAGCTTTCTAGCAATGAGCACAAGATTAGAAGATCCCTAACCTCATCATCAACGTTCACTTTTACAGAACTTAACTGACTGATAAGTGTATTAAACTCATTTAAATGATCAGCAACAAATCCACCTTTCGACATCTTCATATTAAATAAAGGATTCATTAAAAATACCTTTTTAGAAGCTGAGGGTTTTTCGTAGAGCTTACTCAATGCGCTCATCACACCCTCTGTTGTTTTTTCTTTTGAAATATTGAAGGCCACCGATGAAGCCAGGCACAACCGTATTGTTCCCAGTGTCTTTCTATCAAGAACCTCCCATTCTTCATCCTTCATAGCCACCGCCTATTTTGCTTTTCTGCCCAATGGAAAGTACAGATTCTTCTGGTATAGATAGTCCTCCATTTGCATCTTCCATAACTGATAGTTTTGGCTGTTAAATTTCTCGACCCTAAACTTTCCTTCTTCCGCCATTGCTCCCACTCGAACCAGGAACCCTTCTTTCCTGCGAGTTTACCAACCAAATAGACATTTTGGCTCTGATACCGATTGTTAGAAAATAGGACCGTAGAGCAATAACAGATATACAGTTAAATCAATAAACAAGATACAAAACACATTAAAACTTTACAGAGAGACACAGATATAACGTGGTTCACCCAAATGATGGGCTACATCCACAAATAAATTGCCAGTCATTTTATTACAGTACAAAAATATGAAGGGATACACTCAGTAGCAAAACCGTTGCACTTCCTCTTCATGCTCTCACAGTCTCTCTTCCAATACAATACAATACCATACACAGTCGTTTTACAATGCTTTCTTTTATAGGGGAAATACAATGGGAAAATTCTAGGGTTAACCCAATACTATGGGTTCGCAATACTGTTGGCCAACACACATCCCAAAAAAAATTCTCGAGGGCTCCACCCACGAACCCATGTTTTCTCGACGGCGCTACCCCCAAACCTCAAGGCAGGGGGAATGAGTGTATAGTACTCCCGGGTTACAATCACAACTGAATAATATCTCTGGATCTGGAAGATTAGGCTCCACAACCAACAGTACATATTATATACAATCATGATGGAAATGAAGTATCGCGTTCCAACTAAATCATATATTTATCATACATAACTATATCCATTTCGAGATGATGATAGCAATTGGAGTACATCAAAACAAATCACAAAAAAAAACATTTTACTATTGAATGGCCCTTCCAAAAAGCAAAATATTGTAAAACAAGTACTGAACACAAAAATTTTGGTCACAAATAAAAGAATCTAACAGAATCTAATAGTATTCTTTGGACAACTCTAGAAGAAGACAACCAAAATAATGATCATTCCACTATAGCGCTGCCATTATAATCAGTGTTGATTCATTTATATTACAGACATCCCAAACATAAAAAATAACATACATAAAATATGAACATATACACTCGCATTAACACCTTAGATCCAATAATAATTGCAAAGCAAGATCCTAATAAAAGCACATGTTAAACAACTAGGTCAAATTTAGATTGAATTTATAAAAACATGTAGCATCTCTCCATCAAGACTAGTATCCACTAACAACATATAAATTTCAGTCAATAGTTTAAACATGACAAGGCATAGAATAAATCATATCTTATAAGCTCTATAACACTTTCACAGAACCAATACTTCTAAGATTGAACAAAACCCTAATAATACTGAATGATCCCTAACAATCAAGAGTGCCTTAGAATTCAACAGGCCTCAAAAAGCATCCATGATAAAAAGCATGATAAAAGGTAAATTTACAATATAATAATATATTGTAACTGTGGGTAAAAAGCATAAAAAAATTGGTAAAAAACATACCATGTTAATTATTGGATGAAAAGTGTGATGTGAGTTTGTATTCCCTGATAAATTGCATGTGCGACATGCCCCTTCAAGACTTGAGCTTTCGACAATGGAGATGTTATGCAAATATTAAAATGTCGAGAAAACTAAGAATGAAAAGTGGAATTGCATCAACCAGAACCTTCACCCTGTAACTGCAATCAGATATGGGTGAACCATTAATCGTTGTAGCCTTTATATAAAAAACAAAAAACCCCTGATTTTCCCTTCAATACTAGAAATCAAGGGTTGAAAGAAGGTGTTACATCAAATTGACTAAACATACATGAAAATGAAACCATATGCCTAAATTACAAGGAAAATGGAGGGTGGAATAACCCTTGGGACCCTCCATTATTGAAAATTGGGGGCGAAAGAGTGATTTCACTAGATTTTCACTAGAAATTGGGGGCGAAAGATAGATTGGAGGGAGATTTTGCTAGGGTGAAAATAGTTTTTACCATTTTCCTCATTAAGATATATAGGAGGCTATTTATTTTGGATTTATTTTTTTCTAATAAATATTGCGCAAATATATTTTAGCTGAAAATTTTCTTTCCATATAAGAAAATAGCCTGCTAATTTTTTGTAACCTCTTTAATATAGCCCATGGGCTATATATATCCCCTAAAATTATCCATACTCATAAACTTTTAAAATATGAGGTATGAGCAATCGTTTAAAATTTAAAACATAAATGAGACTCGTAGAATTTTAAAAGCTGAAGTGTGAGAACAATCGCTTAAAAATTAAAACAGAAATGAGGATCATAGAATTTTAAAATCTTAGGTGTAAGAACAAACGCTTAAAAATTAAAACATAAATGAGGCTCATAGAATTTTAAAATCTGAGATGTGAGAACAATCGTTCAACTTATAGGGTGTCAGCTTTTGTTCCTATGGGTAATAGCTTCTATGTCGATGTTAGAGTAGGATGACTCATATGAAGGATGGAGAAGAGTATGTTAAAAACATTTTTCATTAATCAACGAGTGTGCAGAGAGGTGCAAATATGTTCACAATGAGAAATATATTCGTCTGTAAATATGTTCACAAATATTGACTCAGTAATGGATTTCGAACTTGTTGGGTTTCACAGTTAATATCAAAGCTATGGCATACATAATATTCTTGGCTAATAGATTGATGGAAATAAATTTATAGAATAATATAGATGCATTAGGTTGATAGGAAGAGACACTCTAAATTGAAATTAAGTTTTATGATAATAATAATATTGTTGTTAAGGTAATAACTTTTAAAGTTGGGTACATGTATGTTTTAATAAATAATATTATGACATTTTATTAGATTAGATATGTAATAGGCTTATTTTCATTAAAAAAATACTGTTAAAATAATAGATATAGAATTAATATATGAAATTATATAATGCATATGTTTATGTATTATTATTAAAATATGTTAGAAAAAATTAAAATATTTTTTTTTATATTTTTACTAATCTGTATTAATGTTTTAACTATAACTTTGTCTAAAATTTTGATGTTTAATTTTTAGAAGTCTATTTATTTATTTATAATATGAAATGTGTGTATTAATAATATTTTTCAAAATTTATAAGTATTGGTAGTAAATTGTATGTTCTTTAGTAAATGTTTACTTACTCTATTTACATGTATGATTTTATCAAAATGTAAATATTCACCTAGAATATTATTAACCCCTTATCAAGTTGTGATTTAGTGCTTTGGATGGGGCATTATGAGTCATCGAGGCATATCATTATGACATAATGATTGTGATGGTTTGCTTACATGCAAACAAATCATATTGAAACCTCAATTGGTGTAGATCTTGTGTGTGAGGGAAGGTCTTTGACCTACACGGTTGGTTTCCCTTTTCCACTAAAGGAAGATAACACGTGTTTAGTGGGTAAATTGGTTGAAGTGGATTTCATGTGTGTGAAGGGGATAAAAATGCATGAAAACATGGGATAAACATTCATTAAAACGCCCCATTGCCAATGTATTTTCAACATAATGAAGTACAAGCCAAGAGCTCAAGTCCTACCATAATCAAGTCCATGCCAAACTCAATTTTGTGAAACACCGGTATAAAATAATGTTTCATAAAAGTAAGGAGATGATCAATATTATTATTGGCATTTCATACTTCTTAAACTAGTTAATTTGTTTATATCTTTTAATAATTTTTTTCTTTAGTTCTATTTTTTGCTCTTTCTTTTGTAGTTATATTAGTGCACATACACTCATTAATTGCAATTGTATTATACTTTATTTTACTTTGGTATGAGTTAATATTAGAAATATTCATTATGATATGAAATTTGTAGTTATATTAGTGCACATACACTCATTAATTGCAATTGTATTATACTTTATTTTACTTTGGTATGAGTTAATATTAGAAATATTCATTATGATATGAAATTAATAGTGACATCTAATATTGATTTTTTTTGGATCATAACAATTATGACTCTATACATGATGATCCAAATTATGTTGATCTTGCATCACATCTAGGAGAAGAAGATGAGGAGGAGGAGGAGGAGGAGGAGGATGGGGATGAGGTTGATCAAGATGACAGGTTTGATGATGATGATAGTGAAGCTAGCTAGCTACTGATGTTATGCATGAACATGCTACATTTTGGATTATATTTACTTATATTATTGTTGATATATACCTATGACATATTTATCTTTTTAACTTTTATATCTATATATGGAGATCATAAAACTTACTTTTTGTTACATTGGTATTTAAATCATATATATATATATATATATATATATGTTTTTTTTTTTACTTTAGTACAATGATATCCATGAAAGGTTTTGANCATTTGGATTTTAGTTGATTTGATTAAATATGATGATCATGATATTATTAGTATTGTCTTGTTTCTTTATATATAATGGAAATTGTCAATGTTTTTTTAATGTATACTTAGTATGTATGATGATCTTACTACTTTTTGGATGGATGTTGAGAATTTTGCTTAAACTTCTTCATAAATGTTATGTTATGAATTTTAATTTTAATGGTATTTGAGAATTTTGATATATTTCAATATTTAATTGAAATTAATAAAATGGATGCAAAATCAATAAAAAATTATATATTTCACTATTAATATTTGAAATTAAAATTCTTCATTAACGGTGGATGCAAAACAAAACACAAGAAGGATGCAATATTATATGCAACACTAAATGCAAAACAAGATGCAAAAGTGGAACTCACACCAAAAAAAAAGTGGATGCAAAAGTGGATGTTACGTCAAACACAAATGTTGACACAAAAATGGATGTCACACTTAACACAAAATTGGATGCAAAAAGAGACTCAACACTAGACACAATTAATGGCTCAAAACTAGATGAAATACTAGGCCCAAAACTAGACGCAACAATAGATGCAAAAGTGGACTCCTAACTAGATGTAAAATTGGACATTAAATTGAGCATAAAATAGGGTGCATCGCTGGACATGAAACCAGGCTTAACACCAGGTGCAAAACTGTAAGTAACACTTGGCGCAAACAAAAACTTAAAACGAGACACAATATGGGATGCAAGATGGGATGAAACATTGGATGTAAAAGTAGATGTAATGCTAGATGCAAGATGGGATGCAACATTAGATACAAACATAGGTGGAAAACAAGGCACAACACTAGGTACAACACTGGGCACCAACATAGATGCAAAAAAGACATCAACCAGGATGCAACACTAGGTGCAAACCTAGATGCAAATGATGTTGTAAAACGAGATGAAACAGTAGGCACAAACATGGATACAAAAAAAGACGTAAAATAAGACGCAAAATTAGATGCAAAATGGGATGCAACATTAGAAGAAAAATTGGATGCAAAACTAGACACAATATTGGGCCCAAAATTGGATGCAAACCTAGATGTAATGGTAGATAAAGAATTGGACACATAATTTGATGCAAAACATGGTGCAAAATTGGGTGCAAGAGTCGATGAAAAAATATGATCAAAATAAGACGCAACATTGGATGCAAAACTGAGTGTCAAACTAGGTGCAAACAAGGATGTAACAAAGGATGCAAAAAACGATGTAGTACAAGATACAAAATTGGGTGCAAATAAGGGCATAAAAAAGATGCAAAAAATTGGGTGCAAAAATGGATGTTAAAAGGACGAAAAAAAGATGCAATAGACAGCGGTTAGCGAAATTGTACAATAGCGCCAAGTTTAGCACTAGATTGTTCACCACAAATGAGAAAAAAATACACTAAAATATAGCGCTAAATCCAATGCTAAATCCAGTTTTTGTTGTAGTGGGTTATTACAAATATCAATTGTATGGAAAGCAAGAGGAAAAGGAAAACAGAAAGTACATAGTGCTTGATGAAATTAAAGAAAATGAAGTTCCAAAGGTACCATAAAATCAAGAACAACAACAGGTACCTCAAACTTCTACAAGTGTAAGAAGATATACCAGGTTAAGTAAACCCCCTGAACAATTCTCATCTTCACTCTATTCATTAGTGATGAATAATAATGGTGAACCGAAATGTTATGAAGAAGCAATGTAGGTGGAAAGTAGAAATAAGTGGGACTAAGGCATGAATGAGTAGATGGACTCATTGGTAAGAAACTAGACTTGGGATTTGGTTGAGTTGCAAGTACGTAAAAGAGAATTACAGAATAAATGGGTTTATAGATTGAAGGAAAAATATGGAGGAAAGAAGCAATATAAGGCTAGACTTGTTGTAACTAGGTTTGTACAAAATAAAGTTATAGACATTGATGGAATGTTTTCTTTTGTTGTTAAAGTGACTTTAACTAGGACTATTTTGAGTCTAGTGGTAGTAGAATATTTATATCTTGAACTGTTAGGTGTAAAAACAACCTTTCTCCATGGGGATTTGGAGGAATATTTTTATATCCAACATCCACAAGGATATGATGTCAAAGGGAAGGATAATTTAGTTTGTAAGTTGAAGAAGAGATTATATGGCTTGAAAAAAGCTCCAAAGACTGTGGTATTTGAAATTTGATAGGTTTATGACAAAACAAGGTTATATTAGATGTCATTTTGACCACTGTGTTTATTTCAAGAAGTCAGATAATGGAATATATATCATCTTGTTATTGTATGTGGATGACATGCTTGTTGCAGGGTCTAACATTCATGATATAAATGTTCTCAAAAGGAAGCTAGCTAAATCATTTGTGACAAAGGATTTGGATGTTGCAAATAAAATCCTTGGTATGAGAATAACAAGAGGCAAGAAAAATCACAAATTGACATTGTCGCAGGGTGAGTACATAGAAGAGGCATTGGAGAGGTTAAGAATGCAGAATGAAAAACTAGTTAGTACACATTTGTCCATCCATTTCAAACGAAGTAAGGAGATGTGTCCCAAGACACGGGAACAGATACAATACATGTGCAAGGTTCCCTATTCATTAGCAGTTGGTAGCTTGATGTGTTCCATAGTGTGCACAAGACCAGATATTGCACATGCATTGGGAGATGTGAGAAGGTATTTGAACAATCCAAGTAAAGAGCATTGGAGGGGAGTACAGTGGATTCTCAGGTATTTGAGAGGTATTACTTCTCATTCACTATGTTTTGTAGGTTCATATATTGTTCTACAAGCATATGTTGATGCATATATGGATGCTTATAAAGAAACCAGGAGGAGCACCATATGGTATGTTTTTATTGTAGGTGGAACAGTAGTGAGTTGGATTTCAAAACTACAAAATGTTGTTTCACTTTCAACAATGGAAGCAAAGTATGTTGCTGCTACAAAGGCTAGTAAGGACATGATTTGGTTATAAAGGTTGATAGAGCATTTGGGTAAGAAATTGGAGAATATTAGGCTATACAGTGACAGCCAGAGTGCCATTCATCTTGCAAAGAACTTGGCCTTCCATTCAAAGACTAAACATATACAGCTCGAGTACCATTTCATAATATTTTTTCTGGAAGATGAACTATTAAAGTAATTTTTTGGTGTGTTTGTTCGCCAACAGTTTACAGGACCATGGTATTGGGTGACCCCTAGTATTTTCCCATGGTAATTCCCCTATAAAAGGACAACATTGTAATACGGATGTGTATTGTACTGTATTGTAGCATTGTAAAATGATCTCCATGATTGTGTGAGAGATTATGAGAGTGTGAAGAGGAAGTGTAGCAGGTTTGATGTAGGTTGTATCCCTTCATTTTATTGATGATATAATAATGAAGGACTGGCAATTTCTATGTGGATGTATCCCATCTTTGGTGAACCAGTTTATATTGGTGTCTCTCTTGTAATGTGTTTATGTGTTTAATTTTTGCATCTTGTTTATGTTATTTCTCTGTGATCCTGTATTTCTAATTGTTGGGTGACTAGACCCTTGCTTTTGCCTCTTCTTCATATCCTTCCTCCTTTTATTTTTTTTAGATTATCGGTTACTAGTATCAAGAATTTCACCACATGTGGTAGAATTAGGAGGATACGATGTTATTGGTGAAGGGTGGACAAGGTTTTGATTCCCTTGATATAAGGTGTTTACTTGATAATCATCAACATCATTCAAGATAGTTGGAGTTGAAAAAAACCAAACCGAAAACCCAACGGTGAATGCAGGAGGATTCAGAGTGGCCAACAAGGGAAAGCAAACATTCCCCAAAAAAGGAAAATAATAAGAATCCCCTTGCATAGGGGTCCCTTGGTTGGTGTCCGTAGGAGTACTAGCCATAGTTTATGACTCAACAAAATCTATGAGGCCAACTGAAAATGAACAACACAAATAGAACACCACTAGAAAAATTCCTAAGTATACAAACCAAGCAAACAAAGAAACCTTCCAAAGGAGAGTATGGGAAGGGTGAAGGATAGTTACTCGGGGTCTACAATACAATCACTTTGGGGAAAGCATTTGAATCACCAACATCTTTTCCAAATATCTACACGGGGTTTCCTCCCATGTCTACACTGGATATAATGGAAATAACATTTCATCGTCACCTATGTAGAGCCATAGATGTCAAGATAATATGGATACCAAATTTGCAAAAGGGGTGCAGCAAAACAATCGTCAGTCTAGATGATGTGCGTGGGAAAGGTAGCTAAGCCAAAAAATCAAACAACATCGGCACCAGATGGGGCCAAAAGGTGGTCCTAAATGAATCCTCGAACATGCAACAACTCTGGCGTATGCTCAATTGAATATTATAGGGATATGTCCTCAACTCAATCTCACACAACCTTGTTCTTAACTCATGTGTAAGAAGATATTTCCAGTTCACCTTTTTGCAAACTTGGGTTTCTTGAAGATTGGCCACTACATTAGAGTTTAATTGTTTTGGATAGTTTAAAGTTGATCCCTAGTCCAAAACACTAGCCTAGACTAGTAGGTGTCATCCCTAAAAAATAAATATAATTAATATATTTTAATATTAAATGTTCTTTTTAAAAGGGTTGTGATTACTCAAGAGGTAGAGGTGATGAAAATAATGATTTTTTTTCACTCAAAAGTGGAAACAACATGGAAAATGCAAAAAGAGATTCAAAATACAAAGATTTTACCTCTCTTTTTCTTTTCAAAACTGAAAAATGCAGGCCACAAATGAAACTTATATTTTTCTCTTTTAGAAAACAATGCATATGCATGTGCAACTATGACTAAGCTACTAGCCTATGCTGCAGACAAAAAGGAACTTGTTTTTAATTTTCTTTTAAAATGAAAAAGAGAAATGAGTTATAAACAAGTGCATGAATTTGATGTATAGATCAAGGAATTAAAACTTTGAGTTGAATCCAAAAGAATAGAACCCTAAACTAACTAAAGGTCTTAAAACACCTAAATTGGGAGGAAAATTATATAACAGATCAAGTTAACTACTTTGGCGTCAGAATCTTTGACCGACTATTGGGCCCAGAAATGACCCCTTTTTGACCACCTTTACCTACCTCTTTTTGCCTCATCTTACTCCATTATCTACACCAAACAGATGTTTTCCTTCACTTGATCCCTCAATTCATACAGGTATGGTTAATCATTGTCTTATCTTATTAATGCTTATGATTGTTGTAATCAGGGCTCTATATCTTGAATTATGCTAACATATGGTGGTTTTATAAAGATAATTCAAGATGTAAAGGATACAGGTGTAGCAGGATGAACATGCCAAGAGAGTCATGGACATTCATTGCTGAGATAATCGCCATCTATTCCATCATTTCCCAAAGAGCATGGTCAAAGGATACTATTCCATGCAAGTTGCACAAAGGCAGCTGCAACAGGATGCAACAGATTTGAATGCAAAAATGCACCGCTGCTCAAGGGTAGCTGCAATCGACGGAGTATATTCTACATTGATCATGATTGTCATCGCTGGCTCGAATAACAACATTCCTATATTTTTTTCTTCTATCTTGCCACAGCTGTAACAGCTTATCGTAGTTGGGGCAGCCTGAAGATCAGAGATCTTCATGGCTACCCGGTATCAATGGGTAGAAGTTATGATTGTAATTGTATAAATACTGGGAACTATTCCGATCCAGGGGTTGGAGATTAATTGATTTTATTTGTATAAGCTATGACAGAGGTTGTGTGTTCATCTCGTCATTTTAATAAAAGGATTTTGATTCTTCAGATCTCGGCGTTTTAACGTGTGCCAGCTCCAGCATCTCTGTGCGAAGGCTGGGCCCGCTTTCCTACAAAGATTGCTGAGTTAATTAGGTATTTTATTTATTCTAATATGTTGTGTGAATATTATGATGAATTCATTTATTTACAGTAGCTGCAACAGCTATCGATTTATTATGCGTTCCTTTGAATGACCAGTAATTACATTCCCTATAAACTGCAATGGTGTGGTGTGACAGTCAACTCTATAGATTAACTTTCTCTTATACAACTATGTGATAGCTGTAACAACCTTGTTCATCCCTAGTTATTTCAATTGATGTTTTCTTTAGATCTCTTTAGTTCATCCCTTTACATTTATAATTATGGAACTTAATTCCTGCACTTTGAATTCCTAGATTAAGTTGAATTAAGATAGTTGAGATGGATCTTCAGATGGCTGTGCAATTTAGGATTTAACTTTCTGCAAAAGTAAATCTAGATGTTTAGTTTTTGAACCACTCATTTCTAGATTAAGGGTTGTAAGTAGGTAATTGTGATTCTACATTTTCAAGAAGGTAAATTAGATTAAGTTGATCTTGGGATGAGGTTGGATGAACAGGAAAGTAGGATAATTCATTTATAGTATCAACTACTTAGTGTTTAAGCATATAGAGTGCTCATTATCTTTGAAATAAAAAACATCCCTGGGTTGAAAATTTATATTGAACACTCTGTATGTTGGCTTTAATTAACTTGCATATAGGGTGCCCAACATTTTGGCGTCATTGCCGAGGAAAGATAATTATTAGACACCATAGTAGTTGTATCCAGTAGCTATATATATTCATTTTTCTTTAGTTTTTAAGTTTGCATGTTTTGGGTTGCATGAATATGAGAAGGGTATAGCGTGACACTCCTATAAATCCCAGAACCCCACAGAATACTAACATTGCAGGTGGTCGAGGTCGTGGACAAAATCTAGCATTAGGAAGAAGGACATTCATTGATGATCTGGTTGATAGGACCAATTCTTCTACTGGGGATCGCCATCATGAAACACCTTTTAGAAGAAGCTCGGTTACCCCTGGAGTGGCAGCATTAGTTTCCACAGTGGAGAACACAGGAGAAGCTGCAACACCCTCAGGTATCCCTGCATAGGAAGATAGAGTTAGTACTGTGGGATCAGCTGACCGAGATTTGATATATCACATTAACGGGAAGGTTGTGAGGAGTGGACACAGTTCCATCAAAATTTTAACGATTAGTGAAAGCATGAAGAGGATAAAGCAGAAGAAGACATGAGCAACAGACACGATCCAGAAGATGACAAAGAAGCAATGGGTGAAAATGAACATGATGAGGGTAGCTCCCCACCTGAAGGGATGGGTGCTACACTCCAATTCCCAATTCAACAGCCAAATGGGATAGCCCCCATGAAAAATATATCACCATTGGTGTTTCCTCATTTTTATGGAAAAGCAGTAGAGGATCCAGATGAATTTATTTTTGAATTTGACATCCTCTGTCGCAATTATGACTACACCACCAATGCACAGAAGCTGAAACTTTTTCCTGCTACTTTGAATGATAATGCATTACGTTGGTTCATGAGCCTAGGTGGGGGAACTGTCACCACTTGGGACCGGATGAAACAGGTGTTCATGGAGAAATATCGGGAGTATTGCAATACCAAAGATAAGAGAGAAGAACTATTTAAAATGGTACAAAGGGACGATGAAAGTCTGGAATAATTTGTTGAAAGGATTTTATACAATGTGCAGAGAGCTAGATAGACTAATATCGGGTTAGATATGCTCAAAATAATCCTACTTAGTGGGATTAGGGATGACTGCCTAGACATGTTGAACTTGTTAGGAAAGGGGGATATCTCAAAGGAGTCCTTTGAAAAGATCATTGAACTATGCAAAAGGTATTCCAGGGGATCTTCCAGAAACAACAAACGGGACAAATTAGAACGTGATGTCTTTGATAGAACACAAAAGTCATATAATGGAGTAGCCACCCAGGTAGAAATAGGCAATCTCCTTGAAAATTTCAAGACATAAATGATGAGCTCCATCTCCTCGAAAATATATGTCCTGAGGGAAAAGCAGAAACAAACAGTAGAAGATCTCACACTTGGTATATTCTTCCCTAAATGTAGGAAGAACCATCCTCTGAAGGAGTGCCCACTCGACAAGGTAGAAGTGTGTTAGCTTTGTGAGCTAAACCATGACACAAAAGAATGCCCTTCACTACCTCAAGTGAAGGCAGTTTTGTAGGCATCAACTCCAGATGAGTAACCAGCCTACTTTATTGCACAGAAAAATCCCTGGCAGCCTCGAAATCAAGGTATGGCTCCAGACTTGTTTCCATTTTCGAATAACATGAATAATTGGAATAATATGTAGCACATGAATACACAATTCCCTTCATCTTATTCTAACCATCAATGGCATCCCTCTCAAGATTCAATGCAAAATTTTAACTCCTAGAACTCTTGGACACAACCACCAAACCAACAAAATTATTGGTCTCCTGGATGGAGGAACTTCCATCCAGGGAACTAGTTTCCCCATAACCAACCTCCTCAACATATTCCACATCAAACATTTCCTCGTCAACTGTACCCTCCTCTATAATATCCTCAACCTTATCAGCAGTATCAGCAGTCACAACTACAACTCCAGAATAATGCTATCGCCAATGTGCCTATACGACCACAGCTGCCTGCTCAACCTAACCCCAACCCAAATAATAAAGTAGTCCATTAGTTTGATCCTACCAATATGCATGCTTAATCCATTACTCTAGTTCCCTGCAACGACATCCGCTTACGATCAGGGAGGGTAGTGGATCCTTTGGTCATTGAGGATGTTCCATCCTCTATGCCTGAAGAAAGGATGAACCAACAGCATTTATCTAATACAGTGATCCCCATTATTGAGGACGCTGACCATCCGACAAAGATACTGGCTGAAACACAAGAAGACACATTTATCGACACACAGCCTACACAATTGATTAGGGAACCACCATACCCTGAAAGATTAATACTACCGAAGGTAGTGGGACAACCTCAATTTAACCTCTTAGGAGAGTTAAAAAATATATATGTCAAAATTCCACTCCTTTAGGCCCTTCACGATGTACCTATCTATGCCAGAACCGTTCAAGATCTGTGTACAAGGAAACGAGGAAGAAAACCAAAGGATCCTCCCCCTGTTCATGTCATCGGGAAATTATCTGGATTAATAATGGGAAAAACCCTCTTGGCCAAATACGAGGATCCTGGGAACCCCACTGTCACTGTGCATATTGGGAGCATGCAGATACCCAACGTACTGGTAGATTTAGGTGCATAAATTAATGTCATGACCATTGAAACTATAAGGAAACTCGAGCTCACTAATCTTAGGCCAATTCCTACCATTTTAGAACTTGCAGATAGATCCACTATTAAACCTGAAGGAATCTTGGATGACCTCGTTATCTCAGTTGATTCGTCGAAATATCCTATTGACTTCTTGGTTTTACAACCTAAGTCGCAGCTAGGAGGACACCCACTAATCCTGGGAAGGCCTTTGTTAGCTACAACGGATGCTTTCATCAGCTATCGGTTTGGGTCTATGACCATATCAGATGGAACCAAGATAAAGAACCTCACTCTCTATCCTCCAGCTCATCCGAGTCTAGAAGCTGAAACTTCGTTATGGATGGAGCCAGAGGAAGAGGAGGGTGTTCAGCCATTATTAATGATAAGAAAGGCCTTGACTTTTAAAGATGAAACTAAAGACGATGCCATTAATAATTTCATCAATGAACCCAATTCTGTCAATAAGAAAATTTATCGGATCCTGAATGCTACTCTAGATGAAGAAGAACAAGAAAATATCACAGAAGACATTAGTCAGTGATACTCACATAGTTCTAGTGTTGAAAAATTTGAAAAGTGTTCATGTCGAGGTAGATTATGGAAAAACCTTGAATATCAATCCCAGTCTTTCTTCGGATGAACAGGAACGCCTAATCACTCTCTTAAAAAAACATAAGGGGGAATTTTCCTAGGAGTACATAGACATGAAGGGCATCCCCTCTAATCTATGCACCCACCACATTTATATCAAAAGTGACTTCTGGCTTGTGTGATAGCCTCAACAAAGAATGAATCCCAATCTTAGGGACAAAGTGAAGGAAGAAATTCAAAAACTCTTGGAAGCAGGATTTATATATCCCATCTTAGACAGCGAGTGGGTGTCTCCACTCATGATAGTACCCAAGAAGAATGGTAAATGGAGAGTCTGTGTGGACTATAGAGAGCTGAACAAGGAAACACAAAAAGATCACTTTCCCCTGCCTTTCATCGATCAAGTACTTGACACCTTATCTGGGAAGAAGTTTTTCTCCTTCCTGGATCAGTTTAGTGGGTACAATCAAATCCAGATTGCTCCTGAATACCAAGATAAAACTACCTTCACCTATCCCTGAGGAACTTTTACATACAAGGTACTTCCCTTTAGCTTATGCAATGCACCAACCACATTTCAAAGAGCTGTGATTGGAATCTTTTCAGAATTGGTTAATGATAGTATGGAAATTTTCATGGATGATTTTACTCCTTATGGAAAAGACTTTGAAGAAGCATTGAAAATTTTGGAAAAGGTTTTAACACACTACGAGCAGACCCAACTATCTTTGAGCACTGAAAAGTGTCATATGATGATGAGTGAAGGGGTATTGTTGGGGAATTTTATCTCTGCTGATGGCATCCAGGTAGACCCCTCTAAAATCAAGGTAATAAAAAATATACCTACTCCTGGAACTCAGAAAGAATTGCGTAGTCTCTTAGGGCATGCTGGTTATTACAGAATATTTATAAAAAACTTTTCCAAACTTGCTTCTCCTTTGTTTTCATTATTAATGAAGGATGTACAATTTATTTCGAATGAGGCCTGCCAGACAGCGTTTGTTAACCTTAAGGAGAAGTTGTCTACAGCTCCCATCCTAAGGGGACCCAATTGGGCCCTGCCTTTCCACATTTCTTCAGATGCCTCTGATACTGCCATTGGAGCAGTTTTAGGATAGTAGGATTGTCAAGCACCTTATGCAATTTATTATATTAGCAAAAACTTAGCCCCTACTAAACTTAATTATACTATTACCAAGAAGTATTTTTTAGCCATTGTTTACTCCATTAACAAATTCAGACATTACATCACTGGATATCCTACCTTTGTGGACACCGACCACTCAGCCATCAAGTATCTAATGAACAAACCTGTTACAAATGCTCGGGTAACTAGATGGATGTTATTATTACAGGAATTTGATATCACTATTATAGACAGACATGGAAAAGAAAATGTTGTCGCTGATTTCTTATCTCGTTTTACTAACAGTGATGATAATATTCCTACTGAGGACTCTTTTCTAGATGAACACTTATTTGCAGTTTCATCTCATTCCCCTTGGTATGTATATGTCGCTAACTACTTGGCTGCAGGGAAGCTTCCAGCACATTTGTCAAAAAGAGAAAAGAGGAAAATCATTCAACAAAGTGTCAGGTATTGTTGGATAGGTGGTCATCTCTTCTACATAGGCCCTGATCTTGAGATCAAAAGATGTGTAAGAGAATATGAAATATTAAATATTCTGATGGCCTTCCATGATGAGCCTTATGGGGAACATTTTGAAGATAGGAGGACAGGTCATAAGGTGCTAAGAATGGGCTACTATTGGACGACACTTTTCAGGGATGCAAAAAAATATGTTCAGTCTTGTGACAGCTACCAGAGGATGGGCTAACCTAACAGATTGGATCAAATGCCTCTTCAACCAAAATTGGTGGTTGAACCTTTTGATAGATGGGCCTTAGATTTTGTTAGCCCTATCAACCCTCATTCCAGGCAGAAATCCTACATCTTGGTTTGTACCAACTACATGACGAAATGGGTAGAATCTGTGGCTTTGGTGAAAGACAATGACCAGGCTATGATCGATTTCATGTATGGTGAAATATTTACCCATTTTGGAGTACCCAAGGAAGTGGTTACAAATGGAGGACCTCAGTTTATGTCGCATCAATTTGAAGCTTTGCTACGGAAGTACCATATTCAGCACCGGATAGCTTCACCATACCATCCCCAGCCCAATGGCGAGGTGCAAAGCACTAACAAATTTATTGAAGCCATCCTTACCAAAAAATTCAGGAGCCATCGTAGAGGCTGGGTTGATATACTTCCGGAAGCATTGTGGGAATATCGTACTACTTGGCGCAATACTACAGGTTTCTCTCCTTATGACTTGGTGTATGGGAAAAGTGTTGTCTTCCCCATTGAATTCAAAATCAAGACCTTGAAGACAGATATGGAGGTAAACTTAGATGTGAATGAAGCCCAGAAGAGTAGATTGAATCAATTGAATGAACTTGATGAGAAACATTTAGCTATTGTGGATCAGACAGTATTAATTCAGCAACAAAGGTCCAATTGGCAAGACCGATTCATCAAAAAGAAAGTCTTCTATGAAGGAGACTGGGCGTTATTATATGATTCAAGATTCAAAAGGGACTTCAAGGGTAAGTTACTCACAAGATGGTTTGGCACATACCTAGTAGATAGAGTATTTGATAATTATACAGTCCGCCTGGTTACCATTGATGAGAATCGTGAACCATTATTTGTTAATGGTCACAGGCTGCGACTATACCATAAGCCCATTTCGAAGGACGCATTTATTTCAGAGATTGTAGCTGATCTGGAATACCAGTTAGAACAAGGGAAGGAATCTTTTTCTTCCCCTGTCAATCTTTAGACAATAGCTATGATTTCTACATAAATTTTTGTAAATAAATAAATTGATATTTTCGCTATTATTTTTTATTTTTCCTTTTCGCTTGATCCGTTTTTTTAAGAATATGTGCAGGGATGTACGTGAGGAGAAATAGTCATGATCAGGACTAATGACCAGGGGCGTCCTTTTCTAACTTCCTGCTTTAGAAGAAAACTCCCTAAAATAAAGAGTGAACAGTCAGTCACAGTTGTGACTCCTATAAAAATTGCCTATTTTTCTGTTTACTTGCAGTTGCAACACCGTAAATCTTTGTCTATTTTTATGTCTACCTATAGCTGTAACACCGTAAAATAACACCCTTTTCCCCATTCCATGCAGCTGCAACACCATAAAATTACGACCTTTTTCCCATTTCGCATAGCTGCAACACCGTAAAATAATGACCTTTTTCCCGTTCTGCGCAGCTACAACACCATAAAATAACGACCTTTTTCCCGTTACGCCCAACTACAACCCTGTAAAATAATGACCTTTTTCCCGTTCCACGCAACTGCAACACCGTAAATCCTTACCTATTTTTTTTATTATCTGCAGCTGCAACATCATAACCTAATGCCTTTTTCCGTCCTGCAAAACTACGGCTTCATTTCCATTTTAAAATTTTTTACCTTTTCCGGCAGCTGCGACTCCGTTTCACTCTTGCACATTTTTATATTTTTCGGCGGCTGCGAATCAACCAAAACTGGCTAATTTTTCTATGATTCACCGCTGTGACTTCGCCAAACTGGTTGATTTTTTCTATGGCTCGCACCTGCAACTCCCCCAATATTGGCAGAACTCTTTGCAATTTTGGTCCACGACTCCTCCAGATCTAGCCAGAATTCCTGCTGCCAGTGATTCTGACTTATCTCACAGCATTCATATGTTTCCGATAGGATTGACAAGATGGTTTTGGTCCATCGAGAGAAAAAAAAATCATTACAGCACGCTTGCAATAATGATCAAATTTAAACGGCTGCACTTCACATGCTTTACTACCCTCAAAGATCACCATTCATCGCATATTTACGAAGGTATGGTTCTGATTATTTACTTGATTAAGCGTTAACTAGATTTGACAACATTAATCATACCTTCCTTTTTGCACCCATTATTACACCCGCATACCGTTAACTATCCACTTGTACAACTTAATGGCCATTTAAGCTTATCTGATAACCGCTACCTTTCCTAATTTGGGAGAAATATCCAAACATTTCCATGCTCTTAACTTTCCGAATTTACCCAACTCCACTCTTAGTTGTTCATAAATACTCTATGCTTTAACGTCCATTGCTGGGTCCTGCAATCTGTGGGATTGATAAATAATTTTGAATTCAAACAAACATGGGTATCCCAGCTTGGCACAAACCCCCAAATACGTGAGAACTGAGAATAAATGTTGAGGTTTTCTCCATTTTGAAGCTGCGGGCTAGACTAAATTCTTCCAACTCTTGAATGGGTTTCATCGAGAGACAGCTCTACAATTTTCCTTAAATATTACAGAAACCCACTTAGAGGTTAGGACATTACGTATAGAAGTGTCTGAAGCAATAACGGCTGAAGTCACCGGCCTTCCTCAAGTGGGAAGAGCCTGGTTTGATCGAAGAACCCCCAATGTTGCTGCAGTATAGGATTTTATGATAGAGGAGGAACAAATCCGTCATTCAAGGCGAGGGATAGCATTACAATCACTACCTTGGCCATGGGATCAAGTAGCAGTCTTCCTCAAAAAGTATATCACCTGTGAAGGTAGGTATCAGACTATCTATTATTCTGAACTTCCTCTATTGTCTCATCTACACCATAGGGCCTTATTGAATATTCCACTTTACCTATTTAACGAGCTACACCATATGGCAGGGTTTGTTAGAACAACCAAGCATACAAACTCTTCCCTTACCCACCACGGCCTAATCAAATTAATAATCTAACAGCCTTAGCTCAAAGGAACCAAACATGGGAGCAATTCACAGGTCAAATTCAAATAAACCAGGAACCTGCCCTTTTTCCTGGCATTCCAATAGAGGTTGAAGTAGAAGTACCTATACTCTTGGGGGTTGTTCAAATCCAAGAGGAGCATGCCAATGTACAGTTGGGGGGAGATTAGGAGAAACAGGAGGACTGGAGTCCATCCGATTTAGTTGGGGGGGGAGATGAGACTAGATCGAATGATCAGTCAAATGACCAAGCAGAGAAATTGGAGGAAAATGCAAGAGAAAACCCTATGGAAATATTAAATAATATGGAAGCTCTGACAGTAGAGGCTGAAGCTAGAGCAGCATTGGAAGCTATGAAAGCTGAAGCCGAGGATGTTAGATCCACGATAACAGAAGGAAACACAGAGGTATTGACCATTGAATCTTCCCCTGAATGGGGGGGGACTCTGATTGAAGAAGAACAAGAGAACACTGAGATAGAATATATCCCTTCCACATCAGCTGCAAATATGGATATTCCTGCACCATGAAAGAAAAGAAGGGGATCAAAAGAAGAGATACAAGAATCACCACCAATAAGAAGAAAAAGAACCAGGTCGGTTACAGTAGCTGAAGCAGCACGGGAAATATGGGCAACCCTAGAAGCAAAAATTGAATTCCCCATTCTGAGACCCAAAGAAAATGATGCCCCACAAGAACCAGCTGCAGAAGAACCTCAAATTGAGGTACTTTTGTACGAAAATGGTCTATTAAAAGAAGAAATACAGTCACTTCGGAAAGGACTAGAAAATTGGAAGGAAGCATGTAGGAAGTAGGTAGAAAGGAAGATGCACACACTGGTTGAAGCTGCATACCAATTAGAAGGATCAGCTCCTGCTGAGGATGGTGCGGAGGAAGAAATAGTGGTCTGCCCTGTGTGTGGAGAAATATTTAACCAGTCAGGCTACAAACTCATAGTTCGTGCCTTTGTGACACAACAACTTGTACCCATAGCTGTGGAAGAACAAGGACAAGAAGCACCTAAGATGGAGGTGAGGGATGCAGAAATGATTCCTGATATAGAAAAGGGGGAAAATGAACGATTATAGTTAGATCCAGCAAAAGAAGGACAATCTGATTGGAAGGATGATGAAGCTTTCCAAGAGAAACTTCAGCAAAGGGAAGTAGTAGATAAACAGGGATCTGTTACACAAGAACCAGTGACCTTGCATCTCCCTATCAAAGCTGTAACTAAAAATCAGGAAAATGGGGAGATCAAAATTTAGGAAGAGGTTTCCACATAAGAACCAACACCTTCATAATCGGTTGTTGAGGTTGTTGTAGGAGAACTCCAAGGAGAGGATGTTGCTACACAAGAACCAACATCCCCAGAAGTTGCTTCAAAGGCACCTATGGTTGAATTTGTTGTAGGAGAAATTCAAAGAGGGCATCTTGTTACATAAGAACTAGCACCCCCAGAAGTTATTTCAAAAGTACCCATGCAGGAAGTATAGGATGTTCAAATTGGAACATCAGATGATAAGGTATGGACTCAACTTCCTCAAAATTTTGCCAATTTGGATTCTGATAATGAAGATCATACTGAAGATGAAGGAATCCAGAGGCTGACAAAAGCACTCTCAATCCTAAGAATAGAAGTGAGGAAATGGAGGAGTCAAGTGGAGAGGTGCCAAGAAGGGATGGTTTCCCTTGCTGAACATAGAAAGACCATCAAGGAATTAAAGGAAAGATGGGAAGAAGAACTCATGTTCCAGAAACTCCGTTGGGAAGAGATACATAAGGAGTTGAAGGAGCTAAAAAAGTTCAAATCCATGCAAGTGGAAAAATATCAGCGGTATACTCTTTCTCAGGAATTGTTGGGTACTAGAGTACCATCCTCCTCCTACCCTGTGTTTTTATTTGAGCAGTTCATTTGGTTCAAACTAAAGGATGTAAAAGAAGGAAGACCTTATGAAATAGCTATCTCAGCCAAATTTCTATAAACATTTCTGGCAAGTGATTTTATTGAGCAGAACTTTATTTGTGAGCTTTATTTACATGATTTGGCTTGTCCCTTGGACTGTTATTTGAATCCTGCCCCGTTCTTAGGTGATGTTCAGCTGCGGGCTTTTGCTTCCTTTGTTAGCAATCATGATCAGTGGAAAAGATCCTTCCAAACTTTTTCTCATAATGAGTCCCACTCTAACCTTTGGGTTCGAAGTGAACCTCAACTTCATCATCATCTCCTTGCTCATCATCAGCAAAGACTCACATACCTCATCCAACTCGGCAGATGATGGAACTTCAAGAAAAGGTTATCTCTACCTATGTCAGCCACATTTCCAAGCATCACCAATTGGCTTTGGAAGGTAGCCAACATAGATGGAAGGCTTCCTATTCAACCTTGAGAAATAGAGATCCCTACTGTTACACGAATTTTAAACATGCACTTTCTGTGGTTGAGGGATATTTTTGATGCATGAAGGAATGTGGAGTTAATTGGATGGGACTCAAATTCAAATTCCCTCTCATCTGGTGTCCAGTAAAACCATACAGGGAAGACTTCTCATTGACAAAGGAAGAAGAAAGAAGTGTTGGAGATACTGGGTTGTCTATAATGGAGTTTTGGAAAAACAGGGAATGCCTAAACACCCATATAAATTTTCTTCCCTCCATGAATGAAGTACAATGCGAAATTCAGATTCAAACTAATGGAGGTTGTTGCATGGGGACATGCAACAGGATAGTTGGGGGAGATGTTGGGCCCAGAAATGGCCCCTTTTTAACCACCTTTACCTACCTCTTTTTTCCTCATCTTACTCCATTATGTACACCAAACAGATGTTTTCCTTCACTTGATCCCTCAATTCATATAGGTATGTTTAATCATTGTCTTATCTTATTAATGCTTATTATTGTTGTAAGCAGGGCCCTTTATCTTGAATTATGCTAACATATGGTGGTTTTATAAAGATAATTCGAGATGTAAAGGATACAAGTGTAGTAGGGTGAACATGCCAAGAGAGGGATTGGCATTCATTGCTGAGATAATCACCATCTATTCCATTGTTTCCCAAAGAACGCGGTCAAAGGATACTATTCCACGCAAGCTATACAAAGGTGGCTGCAACAGTGCATCGCTTCTCAAGGGTAGCTGCAATCGATGAAGTATCTTCTAGATTGATCATGATTGTCATTGCTGGATCGAGTAACAACCTTCCTATATTTTATGCTTCTATCTTTCCATAGCTATAACAGTTTATCGTAATTGGGGCAGCCTGAAGATCGAAGATCTTCATGGCTGCCCAATATCAGTGGGTAGAAGTTATGATTGTAATTATATAAATACTGGGAACTATTCCGAGCAAAGGGTTGGAGATTAATTGATTTTATTTGTATAAGCTGTGACAGAGGTTGTGTGTTCATCTCGCCATTTTAATACAAGGAGTTTGATTCTTCAGATCTTGGCATTTTAACGTGTGCCAACTCCAGCATTTATGTGCGAAGGCTGGGACCACCTTCCTACAAAGATTACTGAGTTAATTAGGTATTTTATTTATTCTGTTGTGTGGTGTGAATCTTATGATGAATTCATTTATTTACAGTAGCTACAACAGCTATCGATTTATTATGTGTTCCTTTGAATGACCATTAATTGCATTCCCTTTAAACTGCAGTGGTGTGGTGTGGCAATCGACTGTGCAGATTAACTTTCTCTTATGAAACTGTGCAATAGTTGTAACAGCCGTGTTCATCCCTAGTTCTTTCAATTGTCGTTTTCTTTAGATCTCTTTAGTTCATCCCTTTACAGTTATAATTGTGGAACTTAATTCCTGCACTTTGAATTCATAGATTAAGTTCAATTAAGATAGTTGAGATGGATCTTTAGATGGCTGGGCAATTTAGGATTTAACTTTCTGCAAAAGTAAATTTAGATGTTTATTTTCTGAACCTCTCATTTCTAGATTAAGGGTTGTAAGTAGGTAATTGTGACTCTGCATTTTCAAGAAGGTAAATTAGATTAAGTTGATCTTGGGATGAGTTGGGATGAAAAGGAAAGTAGGATAATTCATTTACAGTATCAGCTACTTAGTGTTTAAGCATATATAGTGCACATTATCTTTGAAATAAAACACTTCCTTGGGTTGACAATTTATATTGAACACTCTGTATGTTGGCTTTAATTAAATTTCATATAGGGTTCCCAACACCGACAAAACCAATTAAGGAATAGATCCAAAAAGGAAGTATGTATATACTAAAAGAGGTTGGTCAAAACAATATTCATACCAAATACATACCAAGCAGGGGATAAAGCATAGAGTTCAACAAGCCGAAATTGCTTCAAAAAGAGATCCTAAACCTTAAATTAATATCAATCACAAGACAAGACACCACTTCCAAGGGGTCCTACACATAACTGGGAATAACATGGACTCTAAAGAATGCAACTTAAACCTCCCCAAACAGTCTTGAAAGTGAAAATGTCACATACATGAGGGACACGCTAGTGAAACACATGCACAATAGCATGTGACAAGCTAGTGGAAGCACTCTGCACTAGTGTGTACCTAGAAAAAATGTTATTGCGTGGCCTAGCACCAGCGTGTGGGTACTAAAAGTTGTAAAAAGGGGGGAATCCAACTCCCAAATAACCAGGAAAGTGTGTAAAAAGACTCAAGAACTGTTCCTAACCTAAAATAAAGACTCAACCCTTCAAATACATAAAAAAAATAGACCTTGGATACCCCAAAGCAAATAGGTTTCTCCATAGTGGAGTCACCATTTCTATATTTAGAGAAAGTGTTCCTATGGCTGGGTTGAGACCACCAACATACTAAGGTTACATACAAAAATATAAAATTATGCAAGTACAAATTTAAGCAAAAGTTTGAGGGTTAGGGCAATGTGTACCTTGCAAATAGAAGGATGATCCAAACTTCTCCTTGATTCCTCCTCTTTCGATCTAAACAATGGATCTTCAAAACCACTGCAAACATACCTCAAACCAATTTGACCACATATAAAAGACTGATATTAAAAAGAACAGGAAAATAATGATCTAATAAACATCAACAAGTAATCAAAAACTGAGATACACATTACAGAGTGATTTGGAATGGTAAGAATTTCAAGTCTTTTATTAATTGAATGAAGCAAGCACAAAATATACCTTCTCATCAATCAAGGAACCTCATGGAACCTTCAATCTGGATCACGTGCTTCTCTCCTCCAAGAATCCCAACCTCCAAGCTTTGCATCAGGGGTAGATGGAAACTAGGGCACAAGTAAAGGGGGATGAGAGTCCAAATTTTTCCAATATAAAAATACTATAGTCCAAGTCCCCTTCATGGTCCCCTATCCCTCTCTTATATATAAAATGGAAAATATAAGGATAAGGAAGCAGTTACAATCGAGGAGGTTCCAAAACCACCCAATTTTCAAGATTTTTTATATTTTTTATACATTTTGAGGTACACACTAGTGGAAAAAGGGAAAGTGGATTGTTATAGGCTAGTGGATCATTATAAACAGGCATGTTCAAGGTCAAAAATGCTAGTGGACCAAGTGCAAGGGGTGTTTTTGGAAGAAAAAAATGTCATTTTTAGGTCTTTTTTAAGGGTTTTCAGGAGGTAATTTGGTATCCAGATGTCTTCATCAGCTTCCTAACCATTGAATGAACCATGAAAGAGGTAGTGGAATCTTACTGAGGTCCAAAATATTTATTTTCTATCCATAAAATTTCCTTTGGGTGAGCGACAACATCCTTATGAAGTGTCGTCATGCGATCAAAACATGTAAGTGTCATCATGGATAGAGAAGTGCCAATTTTGGATATAACATACATCTTCGTTATTAATTAAGAATTGAAGTAACTCAACATCATAAGTACATATTCATATCTTATAAAAAGTATGTTGGATAATTATTGAATTGATTTTGCATGACAAAATGCAACCCTCTCTCAATGCCAATGGAGCAAAAATTGAAGCTTACATCAAGTGAAGGAAAAGAATTTAAGGATGCAACAAAGTACCAACATCTTGTAGGAATCCTTATCTACCTTACCACTAACAAACCAAATATTTCTTATGTTGTTGGAATTATTTCCATATACATGCACAAATCTTGTGAAGGACATGGGTCTACAACAAAAGCAGTTCTAAGGTACTTGAAGGGGAATCAATCATTTTGGACTCTGCAAGTACACTAAGGTGGAAAAGTTTAAACTCATTGGTACATTGATTCATACTTTGATGGTGACAAAGATATAGGAGTATCCACTTCTGGATACACAATGAGTCTTGGATTAGCAGTTATTTCCTAGGTATCATGCAAATAGTTAGTTCTAGCAGATTCGACAATAGAAGCAAAATATGTGGCAGATGAAGATGAAACAAAGGAGATTATGTGGATGAGGAGATTCTAAAACTGAATTCTTAGACAACATATCATTATCTACAAATGGATATGAAAGATATTTTTTACCTTCCCTTTAGAATGGCTGATGAGATTGTACTGAAGTTGAGTATGGCAGAAAGTGTGAGAATTCATATGCCTTGGAGGCATGGTTTGCAACACCCTTCGCTATAATATTCCCAGTTGAGATATCTGAGATATCCACTGAGTCAGGACCAAATACAACTTGCTTTGGTGAGCTAGTATTTGTCATCTGATAAACAGATAACAAATTTGCTACAAGAGAGGGAACATAGAGTACATTATTGAACTCTCCATGTTGGATTTTAATAGAACCTCTCCCAACAGATGGAATCTGTGAATTATCCCCCATATGAATGCTAGGTCCTCCTGAGAGATCCAGAGTAGTGAATTATTATTTGTAGGAAACCATGTGGTCGGATGCTCCTGAATCAATCAGATAGGCATTTGACTGAGTGAATCCTACTTTCAAAGCATGGCACCTCTCATATTCTTCAATCTACTCTCCAACTTTAGACATCTCTACACCTTGTGGAAGGGAAATATTGTTCTATTCAATGATTTTTTTCAACTACTCAATGTTCTTCTTCATGCACTGACTCTCTGGATGAAAGCCTCTCATACAGGAGGGAAATTTATCCTTCTCAGATTTCTTCTTTTTCTTGGAACTTGAAGCTCCACTAAAAGATTGTTGATTCTCCTTTGGATTCAAATAAATGTTTTTTGTCTCCTTCCCATTTGGATTTCCTCTTTCTTATGCATTGCTAGAGTCCCCAGCTAAGAGTGCTATATTATTGTAGGTTTGAAGCAATCCCATTTGAATCAATTTGTCATGTTCCTAGATCAAGGACTCAGCAAAAGAATCTAGAGAAGGCATCTTCCAATTTGGAATGGAAACTCTTTCAGAATGGAATGTAGAGATAAAGACTAAGAAATCTGACCCAAGGTTTCTTAGCACTGACAGCACAAGATGCTCATCTTTCCTCTCTATCCCACATTGTTTGCATTGTAGTACTAGTGCTTTATACTTTGAAAAGAATTGTTGAATAGTCTTGAAACTGCTGGGTTGTAGTGCAATTAGCTTATTCTCCAGAATATGCCCTGGAAGCTCATCTTGTTTCCCAAACAAATATTCGATCTTTTTCCAAGCTTCCTTCAAATTCTTGAGTCCCTCGAGATGGAACAAAATATCCATAGAGATTTGGATGCACATGAATCCAAAGGATTTATCAAGTCGATCCAGAAACTTTTTCTTCTCAACACATTGTTGGGGCTCAGCTTCTCTTCCCATTTCCATCCTAAGCAAGCCTTTGTTGCACAAGGCTACCTGCATATCTACCCTCCAATCAATGTAATTGAAGGGTGTAAGGATTATAGGTACGATATCTAAAGAATTATCCATTTTTTTTTATTTTGATCAGTCAATTATTCAAGAAGCTATGTAGATACCTACAAAGAACACTCCAAAACCAAATTAATTTCTAATCATATGTTGGTTCAAACCCTTCCACCTCAACATGTGCACTTTTTTCAGATTCTGTCACACCTATAGAGACTTCTCTGGACAAAATCCAAAGTTAGCAAGATAATAATTGCAAGAATTATGTGGAAACTCAGCTGCTTCTGGTGCACAATGGAGGTCGGACAAGTTTTGTTGCTAGCCTGAACAAGGCTCTAATACCATGTTAAATTTGAGAACCATGGATCTACAGGCTATGATGAGAGATATTGTAAATTACTTATGCAGTGGAATAATTGAGATCAATATACACTAGGAAAAGAATTCATTGCACAGATTTCAGATAAATCGGACAAGAATTGCTTAGATAATCACAACATTAATCTTCATCCATTAATCAATAATACAATAATTATGCAATAAATAGAATTCAAATGCTAAAGATGGGATTCGAATCTATCAGTTCTAACTGACTGGTTAGCTAACTCAATGTGTCTAAATCACTGGTGTAGCTCACTAGTATAACTTTGGATATCTAAATCAGTCTACAATCAGTTAACTGATGAGGTAGGTGGGAAAAAGGAGCCACTCTCCCTTCATGCATGCAATACTGGCACTAGGATAACTGAAAGTGATCTAATTGATTGTAACTAGAGGTTAACTCAGCATAACTGCTTACCTACCATAACCAACTGACGGAGGCTGATGGTGGTGTTAACACCCAAAAATGGTTAACTACTTCATCTACCCCACTACATGGATCATTTGTCCATTTGCCTACCATATTTCCCTGAAAATCCCACTAAAAAGCCTCCAAAAGGCCTAAAATGCCTCTAAAAGGCCATAAAA
>LPNX010633072.1:0-10755 GCA_001517045.1 Pseudotsuga menziesii
ATTAAGCATGAATTGTATGATTTCCTATGGGATAATTGCCAAAGGTATAGTGTGGGTTATATTTCGATTTGTCACCTTTGGAGAGAGAGCCGAACGCGTTATATGGAAAATCTGTGGCACGAGTCGCATTCATCGTGGATTTACTGTGCTATGATGACACTTGTACCTCCCTGACGTCCACATATCAGTGCTGGTATGTGATTCTAGTCGTGGCACTTCATCACTGGGACACCTCTCATGCGTATACTTGAGTCACCCTCATCATTTAAGTCAAAACAAGATTATGATAGAATCGGGTTTTAACACTTCGGCCGTCGTTCTTGCTCGCCATTTCGAACTATGATGGCTACGACTGTGACGAGCTTACAGGGGTTTCACCTGCGTCCAAATATAGCTTTTTCCCTCTATTGTATACGGTTGCCAGGTTTTGGGTCTAAGTGCTCTCGGTCTGCTCTTCTGTCGCTGATTCAGTGGTGGCAGGTTTGTTGTGCGCATTGTTATATCGGCAAGCTAACAAGGATGGCTCCTGTCGTCAGAGTCGAGCCTCATGAATTAACCCTCTTGGATTCTAATCCTGATCTTTTATGAAAGATTGAGGATGTGGGGTGGTTATAGTTTCTGGAGAAATTCTCTGATTCAAACCCAGAGGTCACTAGGGTTTTCGCTATGTCCTTGGTAAATTACCAGGCCGAAGTAGGTGATTTATGTTTTCGGGTCGACGAGAGGTCAATTGCGCATGCAACCGGTCTCCCTTTGTCTGGGCAGAAATGGTTTAAGTATCAGAGGATGGATATCACGGAATGGAGGATTTTGCTGAAAAACCCGACACAGGAGGTCTCGTTTCGCGCCGGTGTTGCACGTAAGTATTTTCGTAAGGAATGGAGACCTGTTCTCGATTTAATTCATAGATATCTTACTTGCGAGGGTCGACTATCATCGGCTTATGTGTATCACTTTCATTTAATGGCAGCTTTCATAGGGTTTCCAATTAATCTTCCTTATTACCTTCTCCACAGCTTGTTTAAGATGTCAAATGCTATCAAGAAAGGGCCAAAACACTTAAGCCATAGTTTATTTCACCATGGGCTGGTCCGCATTCTGGTTGAGAATGAACTGATAAAAGCGGGTCGTTCTTGGGAACAATTTGTAGAAGTTAATGGCTTTTCGAAATTTTGCCATTGTATGTTTGATAACCCCGACGACTGTGGTAAGCATAGGGTTTTGGGTTTGGCTTCGTCGAATAAACCTACACCAAACCCTAGTCCTAAGGATGTGGAATCCTCTCAAGTACCAGTGGTTAATCTGGATAGTGTTCGTCCTGCTTCTTTACGTCCTAGTCATGGTAAAGAAGGTTCAGGTTTGTCACCTGTCAAGCCATCGAACAATAATGACAAGGTTGGGGGTCGCAGGGGAAATGTACCCATCTCTAAGTTAAGTAGAAGATTGACTCGGAGTATGGCTAAGGCCAGAATCATGAAAAAGCCTGTGAATGATGAGATCCCTGTTGAAACAGTCGTAATCGACGATGAAGAGATTATAGGCTCTCCCCCTATGAACGATGATGTAACTCATCATGATTCGATGACCGATCCAGTTGGGCAAAGTCACCCTTTAACTATCGAGGAGATTTCTGAAAATCCCTCCTTATCTATAGAAGTTCAGCCTGTTCGACCTCATGTTCATATCGCGCCCGAATGTAAAAATCCACCAGCAGTAGATAAGAAGATCCCCGAGGTTCCTGTTGATTCAACCGTCAATGAAAAGTCTGTGAAAACGACTTCAGCTTCTTCACGTGGAATCGGTGAAGCTATCCATCCCATGTTTGTTAATTGCCTGTTAGATAAAGTTCGCAGGATGGAAGAAAGAATGAAAGAAATAGTGGTGAGTAGAGATCTGCTAGCGATCGATAATCGAGGTTTGAAGGAAAAGGTCGATGCAAGCGACAAGCATCTCTTGCGCTTAAGAAATCATAAAAATAAACTTATAAGGCGTGTTCTTAAGTTGCAGAATCAAAACGAAAGAAACGAAGAAAGATTGCGCGAGCTTAATGCTCAGATTGCCTTGATGTAGTTTAAAGCACCTTCACCAAGCCAGTCTAGTGGAGTAAATGTTCAGGTTTTCAACGCCCCGGTTAATCTATAGGATATGCTGATAGGTTGTTTTGTGGATCAGATTCAGGTATTTCATGATTTTAAGATTATTCGTTGATGATTTTATTTGATATTATTTTCATTATTTTTTATTACGATTCTTGCTGATCGCAGGTACCAATGCGAAGATCCTTTGTCCTGATTTTGAGGATATCAGTTACTTTTGAGATCCCTGTATTCCTGGAGACAAATCGGTGATTGGAGGAATGGTTTTACAGGTTCCTATGTTCTGTTTACGATCATACATGTTAGATGAGCGATTGTGCGTTTAAGGAAAAACGACATGTTCCACTTGTCGTTTTCCTTTGACATTAGCTAGGGATCGTGATATTTATTTTTGGTTTTTAATATTGCTATTATGGGAAAACGAAAATGTATTTAAATGCCTGATAGTGAACATATGTTAGGGGTTGATACTTTTGGAATGCAAATACCGAACTGCTGGTTCGTACTGTTTGGGCCGCTAGGCAGTTACCTGTCAGTTGTCACGATGTTCTGGACTGGTGATGTTTGATTCACGTTTGTGGTTTTAAAACTTTTATGTGATTTATAATATCCTTCAGTTTGTGGTATTTGTTGTTCCTACATTATGATGTTTGTTTGAATCTCCTTTGCTGGATTGTGCAAAGATAATCTATTAAGTATCAACTGTTCTTGTTTTTAACTCTGCTGGTATAACATATTTTGCAATTAATAATTGTTATTATTGTTACATATTATATCGAATGATGCTTGTATAAATTTGCAGTGGTTGAATTTCCTTAAACATTTGCAAGTGTTTATATACAGAGCATTTATCAGTATCAGTTAAGAACAAGTTTTAATTAAATTGTGCTCCTGATCAGGATAGATATTAGATTAGAACTATATCCAGTTTAGTTGTTTCTTGCTTTCATGCTATCTGATGAACCTTGTTGAGTTAGATCCGTTCCATTAAATATATTCACTATATTCTTCAATGTAATTATTGTACATCTGTATACAAATATAACATGACTGTATAGTATATGAATTCTGTAGAGATTTGTGTTTTGTTTTTAGAGTAAATTGTTTTGGAATAATCCTGCTTAACAAGTTTTTAGTTCTTGTAAATTATAACTTAGGTTAACTTTTTATAATTATAGGAGTGACATTAACTATCAGTAGCACTAACTAGTCTCTTAGGATCCCAGGCCAACAGAGCCTTTAAACCTGTCGGGAGCGGCTATTCCAAACAGCTTGGAGCCTGTTCTAAGGGTCCCGGACTGGGCCGTTTCCCTCGTTGCGGGCTTAGTCAAATACGCCCGTCAACAGGTTCAAATATAGATTCTTTAATATTTTTCTCCTACTCCATGACTCTTTAATTTGCAACACACACTTTTCTTGGGATGATTTTTCTAGCCTGAAAAATAAATACATCAAGATGGTTTGTAAAGTTTGATTATGTACATACACTGATTGATGCTAAAAATAGTTGGAATAACTCATCCAAAAACATGTGACATAAAGTTTCCCTTGGTTACTCCTTGTTAAATGTTGGTATAGTATGCTCATAGTTAAGTTAAATGGTGCTTTTATGATGGATTTTTTTAATTTGTTAATATATTTTGTCAATATTTAACTTTTACACATGAAGAAAATGTATGTTTATTTGAAATTCGTATATCATTGATTGTCGATAGTGTACATGTATTTAATTAGATTTACTTGAATGTGTCATATAATAGTCCTACCTTCTCATTTACTTTACATTGTGTCAATTAATAGTTGAAAAAAATTGTTTGAAAAAATTATTGAGTTTTTATTTTTTATTTTTCATTGTGCAATGTTTTAAATATTTTTAATTAATAGTTGTTTATATGATCACTATGAAATTGAACAATTATTTAAACACATAATTGAAATCATGACAAATGGAGTTAACGATTATTTGATTTTCAATCACAAACAAGGATTCTATGATCGTGAAGCTCATGCTAAATTAGAGCAATGATTTAACAACAAACCGATGAAAATTCATCAAAGTTGTTGTCTAAAATCATTGATCTAATTTATTATTGTTATCATTTTATAGCTTGGAGGTACTCCATCAGATGCCTAGGTGGAGGAGTCTGAGGTGATGTGAAGTCTCATTAATGTCATAAAGTGACTTTATTAATGTACCTTTTTTATGTGAATTTATGATTTAAAAGTGAGTTGCACTTTAAGTCATAACATGTACTTTTATAATATTTAGGGAAAAGAGACTTTTCGAAAAGAAAAGATTTAGTGAATAGTTCACTTAGGGAATAGTGAACTTGAGATTATATCTCAGCCATGGATCTTGAGATCAAGATTTAATTTCAACCGTGGAATTTGAAAAGTCAAGTAAGTTACCCTAATGGGGGAAATAAAAGAGATATGAGACTTCATTTTTCATAATCCAAGAAGAGAATTTTTGGTGAGAGGCACGATTGCCAAGGTGGATTGAGTTCTTAGAGGAGAGGAGAGGAATAGACACACACTTCCAAGAGAGACTTTTGGAAGAGAGAGAAGGCACGATTTCCTAGAGAAGTTTCAGTGAGCACCAAAGAAGAGAATGACAACAATAGAAGGTATCACATTTCCCAAGGAGGGGGATAATTTATTAGCACAAAAATCAAGACATCCATCACACATTTCAAGGAGTGAAATAGGGCATGATTTCCCAGGAAGATGGAACAGTGAAAACTAACAAGTGTGAATAAATGTGTTGAGGTCAAACACTTGAGAGGATCCATTGATCAAGGGACATTGATGTATTCCCAAAGACTATCGATGGTGAGAGAACCTGCAACTCATGACTGCAAGTCTCAAGGCACTCAAAATGACTCTAGATTCCAATCCCATAATAAATGATATGAAGTCAATGGGATGAAATACGCTGGAAGGAGGGCATTAAGGCATCCCCCATCATCCAACACAAGGTACTCAACAAATCTGTATAATGTGGAAGGACTCGATCATAAGGTGCACGAACCAGTAACTGTACCGGGAATGGCCGACATGCAAAGTCAAGATAAATAAGGAGTGGTCGACTCAGGTTTCAACTTCCTTCGAACAAGAGCATAACGAAAAATGGTGACTGAATAAAGGCAGCATAGACTCGATATACAAACTAGGACATCTCTGCGACACAGGAGGCATCGACAGAGGTTCCATGGGGACTGGAAGCTTAACCAGTCAGTGGAGATAAACTCAGATAAACAAGTACAGCTCCTAAATTCAAACTATAAACCCAACCAATGGATGTGATATACAGTGCTCTATTCGAAGGCAACATGACTCGACAGTTGCTAAAGATAACATCTTTCCTTGTCCGGCTTTTTGGTTTTTGGATTTTTTTTGGACTTTTTCAAATATTTAAAAATCTTGAAAAATAATAAAATTGCTTTATAGTTATAGAATAGGAGGAGACGCGTGTCATAGGGGCAAACAAACTAGTTCCAAGTAGTGGAACATAACTATGCTCAATGCAAGGACACATGTGTAGGATATCGACACTTGGGGGAAAATCCCCTCCTGGTAAAAAGGGAATCAAGCTGCAAAGGATATATAAAATGGCTCTGTGTGGCTAGACATGAGAAAAGCTCAGGCTATATGGCTGAAACTCAAAGTTAGGGAAGCTGGTGTACGGCTCAAGAAGGCAGGAAAAGCTCATGATAATGCAATTACAACTTGACATACAGGAGTCCTGGGGAAATGTCCAGCATAAAGTTCAAGAGGAGTATGAAGCTCTTGCTCAAGGACATGGTGGGACTAAAAGGGACTCCCAGACCTAAGAGAGGACTCACAACATGGGTACCAAATGCAAAAGGGAGCTAACTAGGGCACCCATGTATAGGAAAGCTCTACCATTCACATAGTACCACTTCTAACAGCAGCATGAAGGTTCCGTGATACCATAGAATGGGTCTGTACCTAAGGTTAAAATGAAACAGTCATAAGGTCATGAAAAATACAAGTGAATGTGAAATCCTAACCTATATGCCAGTTTAGACATGATACCTGTGATAGGAGCAAATGGGTTGAAACCTCACAGAAAGTGTACAAAAAATGGACCCTACATGACAACCATATTAGTCCAAAACAACCCAAAATAGTCAATAAAGAATCCAAACCATAGGATATAGGGAGGAATGATCATGACAACCGCACCCAAAGGAAACAATGCAGTGAACGATGGGACATAAAAAGGAAAGTAAGGTGTAGACCCAACGTTCACACATCCACAACCACCCCCATGAGGGTGACCACCGGTGTAAAGACCAAGCGAAGGGAGCCAACATCCTCCACAAATGGAGTAGAGGGAAGAATGTGACCACTTCAAATCCATGAGTAGGGTAAGGGGTTGTGATGCCCCCAAGTCTGACACCAGGGTCACCTCAATATAATCAATGCTCAGTCGGATAGTCGCAGGTGGGATTGACCATATGGGCAGGGTAGCAAAGCTCGAAACTCTCGAAAGAGCCCCCAGATACGAATACAATCCTGGAAATATCTTTGGTGCTACTCAATTATGACTAGGGGTGATCCCAATCAAGAACCGCTCACACTACCTCGTGCTTAACTCCCTTTTGAGAGGAGGATCCTGAGAAACACTAGTTACACCAAGGATTTCACACACTCACCTGGACAGACACATACATGTTGTTGTTTAGTGGTCTTGGAGAATTTACTCACAATGAACTATTCCAAGACCCTAAAACCTAATCTTGTTGGTGAACCCTATCAAATAAAATAGTGTAGTTCATTTTAATTAAGCGTTGATTTTAATTGGCTTTATCACTCAAAAGAGGGATGTGGCTGTGAAACTAATGGTGTTATGACACAACATGAAGTAAAATGCACACCTAACAATCAATGCAAATGCATTGTGTCCATGAAAACAAGGTATGTTACTATGTTAAATGCACAATTTTCTTCAAATGATAAATGCAAGCTTTCCTATATGAAATCTTGACTAATACTCCAAAGCAAATCTAGTGCAAGTACTATGCAAAATGCAAAATGCAATGCATGATGATAAGCAAATATTTTTGGATTTTTTGAAATAAAATGAGATATAAAAAAGCAAAAGAATGATTCTACACCCCCAGACTCTGCAAGCACACTCACGTAGCACTCAAGCAAAGCACTAAGGTAAAAGAAGTCCAATGCACTAATCCCAAACAAAAAATCTAAAATGCCATGACAAGAACCTTCTTTAAAAAAAATTCACCCTAAAAAAAATGTCTCTAGTAAAAAACAGAGGTGTATACAGACTCTGGTAGTATCAAAGGAGATTCAGCAATCATCACAACTACCCAACAACCATTTAACTTCCACTAAAAGGAAAAACTAAGGGCATACGCGACTATTTGTAGTAAACCCGCGTATATACGTGGAAATTGCAGAGGAAACCACGTGTATACGTGACTGTGAGTTTAAAACTTGCGTACAAGAAGAAAGGTGCATAAAAATCAAGGCAAACAGACAAGTTGAGACAAACTTCACACCAATCAGACACTACTAGGCAAACATGCCCCCAAAACTGACACAGAAACAAGAGAGAAAGAGCAATTCAAAGTCATTGAATGCTGATAGAAAACCCCGAAAGGAAAACTACTAGGAACTCCCTAGCGAAGTCGCCAATTCTATTACAGAGAGAAATTCCTATGGCTTGGGGTACCACAACAGACATCTTGACTCCAAAAATCAATCCTTTCCAATATGCAATAGAAATTAAATATCTAAAACTAAAGGATTAGATCTCATACCTTATTTCGGACGGTTGAAGTAGATCCCCATTGAGCTTTCCAACTTCAGCTTGAATTGATAGATTACTTCCTCAACCACAAGTAAACAAGTAAACAATACAAGAATACTATATATATTGGTGTTAGATCTATTCTAGCATATATATTCAACAATGTATAAGCATTTGAAAACATCCATGGATAATATATTCATTCAAACATACATTATTGGACAGGAAAATATATTTTTATTAATATAAAATCAGAGATTACAATGGATACAACCTCTATCAGCACGTCTGTGAATTGAAGAAACTGAATCCCCCACTTGGGCCTCCACCACCTCAATCCTCCATCTCTCGATAGCAAGCTCACAAGCAAAAGGCAAGCTTGGGAAGAACACAAAAGTGCTCCAAGGGACAAAGGGATGCAGACTCAAGCATAAGTTCCAGCAACAATGGATTATAGTTTCTTTGCTCTCAATTCTCTCATATGCCTTCAATGTACCATAGAGTTCCTTATATATCTATACAAAGGGGTAATGAAAGGTCGAATCCAAGTGATCTCAAGGCATAGGGAAGGCTAGGAGTCAAGTGAGTCGGATCCATGTCAAGGAAAAATCCAAAAGTATTTGGATTATGCACACATCCCAATGTACATGGTTTTAGGGGTCAAACCTACATATACACGTGATTAAGAGTTTAAAAGTCACATGTATCATTTTTCACATGTTTTTAAGGATGGTCTAGGAAACATCAAAGGACAAAAAATGGTCCAAGGGGTCTAAGGAGTCTGCAGAGGGATAGGGGAAAGGCCATACAAGTGTGATTCACCTAGAGTGGTAGAATCCGCTATAACAAATGGCGATACTTTTAGTCATCCCAGTTGATCGCAACCCATTTGTAGTTTAAATGGTGATACATTGACTTGATATTTGTCTTCAATTTAGAGGGAAATAATCTGTGGACTATTAGAGCTATTATGGGGGATAGTAGAGGCCAATGACAGTAATGGACTTCCAACTATTTCAGCAATTGGCCCACTCCCACCACTACTTTCATGAAAAGATCACTGCATTTCCCATTTTTTCAAAGCCAACCTCTCCATATTTCTTGAATTATTGTATAGATATCTAAACAAAAAAACAAAAAATATTTAGAGGCCCAACATTATCAATCAAGGCCATGCATAGTAATAGCTACACACTTAAGTACTTGAAATGGGAAATTGATGGATAATCGAATATACAAACTTGCATTCAACATGTTAAACAATGTTTTCTTATTTCTTTAGCCCTGGCCAAATTTGAGAGCTAAGTGATTCAGTTCATAGTTAATCTACATTTATATCTTCATTGCCATAAAATAAATTCATTATGGTACAAATTTAAGGAAGAACTTGAGCACTCTTTTAATTAACTGCACAATTCATAAATCTTGAACACTCTAAGGGTCAACATTGAGAAAATTCAATACCATACACATGTTGTAAAGGAATATATTAATATTGATTACAAACCATGATTTTCAATCTTGTATATGACTTGGAGCTAAGAATTTTCTAAAATGCAAATTCAAGGCACCCTACCTGTCCTCTCTGCCATACTGAGAAAAGGCTTAAAAATATCCATATTTAAGACTGAGAATGATGATTTTCAGTGTTGAATGTGGCATTTAATCCTTCTAAAGATAATGCTACATAGGCCATCACCATACCTGACCCTTTCTTAAGTTTTTTGGTACTTTAACACACCAAGAATACTGATTTTTAGGGATTCCACCTTAGGGCTCAAATTGTGCATAGATTTGAGTTTTAGAAACTTTAACGGTTATAGCCTCCTAAAACTACCTAGAACCAATAAATAACCTTCTTTTTCACTTCTCATGTGCACATATTTGTGTTTTAGGGACCAAGGCACCCCTAGAATTACCCTAAATTGGAGGGTAGGACTACTGCAAGGGTTCACATTTCTGTTTAAATGGATGTTATACTCCTAAATGAGGAAAGAAGTTGTAACATAAGTTCAAACAAATCTGAATATCGTATTCTATGCACAAATCCACCTTAGATAATAACCCTAAACTCTTCTATATTGCTAGTACTGCTTTACTCGAGACTCAAATAGTGATATTTTGAGGCTAGTATATGACTTATGTTTGCCACAAAAGCCTCAAATCACACCCAAATTTGAAAAAGGAGATTGTTTGAGGGATAATAAGTGCCTATAATTACATGTACTATTGATGCACGGTGGGAATTATTCCCATAACCTCCCAAAAACCACCAATACTTTCACATATTGCTAAAATCAATTTCAAAAGAACATGATTTTCTCTTTAAGTTTTCTTGTAGATTATCATTTAGGGGATTTCAAATAGTGCACAATAAAATAACCTAGGTAATGAGTTAAAATTCTATGTCTCTCTATAGTTTCAAATAATCTTGGATTTATAATCTACAAAATAAATAAAGGACATAATTTCCTACTATTCTTTTTTGTAGCTCCCCTACAGTTGTAATCTTCCCAAGTCCGTCTTTTCTAATAGAATTATATGATAAAAATATTACAAGAAAATGCTCTTCCCAAGTTTGTATTTTCTAATAGAATTATGTGATAAAAATATTACAAGAAAATAAATGTTTGGTTACATGCACTCAATATCCACATGATCTTAAAACCAATAAATACTTGTGATATTTTTATGCATTGGAAATAACTAATACTACACAAATGGGCTAAGCTTAAACAAGCTTGAAAACATGGATAATATGATATTTCCAATGGTAACTAAGTAGAAATATAATATTCTAGTTCATTGGGAGAGAATTTCATTGGATGACCTATGACCTATTTCATTGAGTTGTCCAAA
>LPNX010633072.1:10810-34400 GCA_001517045.1 Pseudotsuga menziesii
TGTAAACATAATGTGTTGGAATTGATGGATGCAACATATACAACTGTTCTAAGAGGATTTTTGTAAAAGATATCCATAAGAGAGAATATTACAACAAATAATTGGTCACAATAGAAAAAACAAAAGGATGATCTGATAGTAGGGATATTCCCCCCATCCTAGACATGAAACTTCCTTAGAAGCAATTGCATTGACATCTTCTTCCAACATACATATTTCTCCATCTTTGCAATTTTTCCCTCCTTATTTTATCCTGTGATAATGTCTCGGTGATATACCTTTTCTATTTACTTTAGATAACCATTTTCACATTGTTTAATTCAACCAAATTTTAATAAACATATGCACAAAATCCATTTTGACCCACACTATATCTACCACAAGAAATCTATGTGGTCTTACTTAAGGAACAAAAATCCAAATATGAGTACATTTGTTGGTTTGAGGTTGAGTCACCCAAAGAACAAATTTTATGAAGAGAAAAAATTAAGCATGGAGATGCTTTTGAGACTAGGGTTATTTGTCAAATTTAAATTGGACAATGTTTTGAGAATTTTAATAACTAGAAATTGCCCCAAGGAAGGTGCAATAATACACCGATAAGGTAGTTGTTAGAGGGTAAGCAAAGAAAAAAATGTAAAATTAAAATGAGGAAGTGGGAGATTGAAAGTAATACCTAAATCCACAAATACTGATCCCAGCACTCCATTGTGCTAAACATTTCAGTCCACATCCTACAATAAAACGTTCCCCACAACCCCCGCAACCCCCAAACAAAGAAACTAATCTTTCTTTGTTGATTTGTTAATAAGTGACTTGTGAATGTGAGGGATGACACCTAGACCTACAATGGTACCTTTGATCAAAGTATCAAGCTCTTCATCTCCTCTAATAGCGAGCTGCAAATGCATTGGGGTGATACGTTTAACCCTGATATCTTTGTTGGCATTTCCTTCCAGCTCTAAAACCTCTGCAGTGAGATACTCCAGAATAGCTGTAGAGTATATAGCTACAGTTGCTCCCACCCTTCCATTCGTAGATGCTCTATATTTTAACAAACGATGGATAGGTCCCACAGGAAACTGCAACAAGAACAAACAGTCTAGTCAACATATTACAGGAATCTTATGGATTTCTTTCTTACAGGAGTATTTGAATTGTTACAAAGCTTCAATGAAAATGGTTCTTCCAGTAAAAAGCATACCTATAATTACTTCAGTTGAATCAAGATTCTGACATGAAAATTTATAGAAAATAAATAAATACAAATGCAAGACAAACAATTGAAAACCCTATCCCACGGAGTTCAACATATTATAAGAATCATATGCAGTTCTTGCTCACAAGAGTATTTGAATTGTTATAAATCTTCAATTAACATGTTTCTTCCATGAAAAAATATGCCTACAATTACTTCAGTTGAATCAATATTTTGACATGCAAATTTATAGAAAATAAGTAAATACAAATGCAGGTCAAACAATTGAAAACCCTGTCCCACAGAGTGACTGGGGCCTGTATTCTCCAATTCCAGGTATTCTTGAATTGGATCTGTATCAAGGGTTGCCAAGAAGATAAAGTATGTTTTTCCAAGATAACATGAATGTCTAGCCCGTCAGGTTGTATATTCTGGGATGGAGGCCATGAAAAATTGTGGGAAAAATTTACAAATTTAGTGCAGTAAGAACAATGACAAATTTATCAGTCTGCCGGGAGAAGAGAGAATGGGAACTTGAATCAAGAACACAAGTTGAGGTGCATTCCATTATTTGGAATACATCAAAGGATGTAAGTCAACCACTATCACCTTGGAAAAGGCATTTAATACATAGAGAAAGACAATATTTTGCTTGGAGAATGGGGATAGGGAGCGAAAGAAATCATAAAGAACATGTAAGTAGAAATGTTTATTTGATAAATCAATAGAAGGAATACTTGTAGTGACTATGTACAAGCCTTGATTACATAAATAAAGCAATCTCCACCATTGAATTTTCAAAATATAATGGTGAAATCTATATATAAAGTGTCACATAGAAATCAACACAGCCACAAATGTTTTGGCTAAGACAGTAAATGAAAGCAAGTTCATTGGCAATTGAATCGTGCGCATAATGTACATTGACCTCAATCTTAGTCAAAAGAAGAAACGTGTGAGACTCTATAGGAAACTAATCATAGGCAGTTGGTCTGCTTCATAATTCCTTTGCTTGAACTTAAAAAAGTTTATAGAACCATAAAAATAGATTCCCAAGTATAACACTCTTGACAAGAATTTTGTCTGTAATCACCTAAGGCATTAGTCCAAATGGTCAATACATTCTACAGAAAACTCCCTTGATTATTTTCACCTGCCCACAAACTTAGCTTTCACAGTATTCTTTTTAAACACATTCTAATTTCATGGGAATGGCAGATATAGTTTAACTATTCCTAGGATTACAGTTTTATCCAAATTGATAACATTCAGAGTTACGTCCTGATGTCTGGACTCTGCTTTCGCAAGGCCAGCTGACACTTGCAAGTAAATTTGTTTGCAAGTCCTACTACGAAAGGAATAAAAAATTGTATGGATAACATGTTTAGTTGCCTAATTCCCCACTTATAGAGAAGCCCTCGATAAGTTGGATCTTACAATGATTCCATTGAAACTAAACTACTGAGCGCTATGAGGCAAAATTCTTGTTGCAATTAAATTACTCAATCGAACCCACTCTTAGATATTAAAGAAAAAACAATCTTGTTGCAATTAAATTACTCAATCAAACCCACTCTTACATCACTGGGTATCACATAGAAGCCCTGAAACTTGTCATGTCATTCAAGCTTCACTCCTGATAGAGCAGCTCTGTAAGAGGAATCAAAGCATGGGAGGTACAAATTCAATGGCATTATAAATATAACTGTATATGTTCAGCATTCAGATGATAGCAAAGCTTCCACTGGTAAAACAAAGATCCCCTTCAAGTTTATCAATGCGTAGTAGTTGGTATTCCATGGAAGATTGGCTTCATAGATAAACTAGTGCAACAACTTCATAAGAAAAAAATATTTAGAAGCCAATCATGTCGGCTAACTTGAGCATGATGCCAAATGGCTAGAACAATTACATAGAATAGTTTGTTCTCCAAACATTCTTATACCAAGATGAAATAACTTTTCAAGCCATGTTAAAAATGTTGGTGCCTAGTAATAATGGAATCATGCTTAAGCCCTGTCTTCTAAGTCATGGTGAGAATGTGGGTGACTAATAAGCATGGGAAGCATACAGTTATGAACCCCCTGCTTGTCTCATTCATGATGAGAACGTGGGTCGGTCGCTATCACCATTTTTGGTATATATCAAAGCATAGAAAGCATAGAATACCGAGCCCCTGATATCCCAATCCACTGTGACAGCATGAATGCCTAGCAAACATGGAAAAGCATAAAGCTACATTTGAACCTTGAGCTTTACCAACTCTCAAAGTCAAAATCAAATTTCATAATTACCTCCAAGTTACAATTAAGACTACAATCAAGACAGGCAGATAAAGTCTCAAGATAAAGTACTGGATTTTCTGTTTATGTTAGAAATCTTTGTCTAGAAGGAGATATCTCTATAAGACAAAAAAAGAAACAAGAAAACGTTCTTGCATGCTGCTCTCTAAAGTATTAACACTACAACAATGTTCCATGCAGATAACTAAGGCTAAAATACAAATCTTCCATACAGAGAACATGCACAAGAAAGCTCTCCTGTATGCAGACTTATATTTCAAGTACTAACATTACACAATATTCTTCCATGCAACAGGATATGTATAAATTTAAGCCTTATATATTTACAATAAAATAAAAATAAATGGGCTCACCATGCAATAAAACCATCATTGTCTATGAAAATAGGGTCACCATTACCCACAATATCTACTGCATCCTATGGATGTTATCAGAAGTTTCTAGAATGGGGAACTTTGTTGACAAAGGCATGAAAGAAACTTTATGGGATAGTCTCAGAGTTGCCTTAAAGCTGGTTTTTAATAAAAAAAGATCCTTATGAAGGTGAGTTCACAAGGAACTCACATAAAGGTCATGCACATATATTAAATATAATTTATTTCCAAAACAAAGACCAACACAAATGTTGTCAAAAACAAAAAGAATTGCTTATGTAAATGAATTCATGAATAAACTAAAAGACCCAGAAGCCATAACCATGTCACAGAAATATTAAATGTAGTATCACTACTAGAGAAAACTACAACATGTAGGCCTGCACCAGATGAGCGAGAGATCGGCTTTTTCTTATCAGATTTATCATTAGTAGCAGCAGCAGCAGTTGATTTCCCCATCAGCAGGCCCTTGGAACCTTTGCCAGATTGATTCCCTCCCAGATTGATTTATGCCTTCTATGACCCACTGCAAAATTCAGAAGGAATAAAATTGTCGAATTGTAAGATTAGCCAAGAGTTAATCTGGTGCACATAGGATTACACATAATCTGGTGCATTGGATATTCCTCAAACCCACGATCATTCCTTCCAACTGAATCACTAACAAGTTGGAGAAAAAGAAATTCATCATTTATAGTTTTATACTGTGAAAACCTTTGTATCCATCTGGTTTCCCAATTGCACTAGAAGTATATAAACAAGTAAGAAGTCAAATGTTATTGCCAAGCATCCACTCCCTAACTGCTGCATTCCATAAACACAGCATGTATGAAAGTAGAAGTCTCTCAAAGGAAAATAGAATAGAGAACTCGCAGAAACCCAATTTCCAAAAACAACAAGTGCTGTGAGCTATCAAGGTACCTACCATAGGACTATATGATTTTAAAACATATGGCCCATTTCAATAGACTGACACTTCAATCCATAGCTACGAGTGTTGTGATGCAACAAACAGCTGATGCTATGACTCAACAAATTCAAATTCCACCATGTGCAGTGGCACACATTCCATCATGCACAGAGACACAGTTAAATGCTAATACAGTTAAAAAATAGAATCTTCCATTGAACCTGTCCACACCCATACAGACCAGAAACAGATCTGATTTAAGAAATGACATTCTCCCAAATCCATTCCAGATTAGTAATTCCATAGTTCCAATGAGATTCCAGGGTGGGTGTAGGTGTATGCCTAGGGGTTAATCTGGTAAGTCTAATACCTAGGAATCACTGCTATCATTAGCATAGAAAGGAAATGCTTAGAAACTGTAAGAATGTCAAAATACCTCTTCTTGGAACTCCTCCATGACAGCTTTTCCAGCCTCTACTTCTTGTTCAGCAGCCTCCCTCCACCTGCCTATTTCTTCCTCTGTTGCATCCATCATGAGACCTTCAACCTTAAAACATATAAAACATTGCCAATAAAAACCTTTTTTTTGGATTAATCATTATATTTATAAATTCTATAATAAAATGTGTATCCATGTTCAACTTGAAAGGAAACTGAAACTTTAGATCAGAAATGGAATATTCTACACATAAATTTCAAGAAAAAAAGGAAGTTCCAGAGTAAGATGGCATTAAAATATTTATCAGCAGGAAAATTACATTTTCAGTTGCAACCGTCTCCTTTTCCTCAAGTTCTTGTATGTGTAGTGTTTTCTCAACCAGATCTTTGGTTTGAGTTTCAGAAAGTCTTCTTAGATGCTCTAGTTCTGTCGTGAATTTGGCAGAACATAACAAAAAAAGGAATTCATAGCAAGCCAACTGTATAATATCAAAACATTATGCTAATATGCAATAGTTTAAGTTTATAAAATAAAATTTGTAATGGAACAGAATAAATGCATTCTTTCACAGACATTAAATGGTTTGTTGCTCTAGTTCTGTACTTCACACACATCTTAGTTAGTTATAGCCTATAGGACCATACCTCAATGTTTCTAGTGTGCGTCGTAATTCTGCAATTTCAAGCCATGATGTTTTCATTATGTTCCCCAAGGCAGAGGCCTATGAGAAGTAAACAAATACAAAATTCATTGAAGAATTTAAAGTTTAAACTGTGACAGTTTATACATTTAAAAAACATAGTTTATAAACAAACATCACAACACACTTGAAAGAATCCATACCATTCCAAAACCATCTTCTCCTTCTTTTCTTCCATTAATAGATATAATGCCTAGATCCCCCACAAGGGAACCGACCTTGAAATCCAATCCAAGTATTCTGAAGACCCCTTTCTGCAACATCTAAAATAGTACCATTACTTTGAGGTGAATCTATTTGATTTTCACCATTGCTCTCTGGCAATTCCTTAAAGCCCTTTTCAGCTCCCTCTTTCTCTCTCATGGCACTTTGAAGCAAAGAACTAATGTCCCTTTCCTCTGCTACTAAACAGAAAATATTATCTTCTAACTCTTCCTTTTCTTTATTCCTTTTTTCTTGATCTATAATTATTTTTTTCTCTACCACTGTGGCTAGCTCTTACACAAACATTGGTCCAACCAACAAAGCCACCAGATCCTTGTCAATATCAAGGTCTTGTAATACAAACAAAGGTTCAGAAAAATCTGTTTGATCATATGCTGAACCATTAATCTTCTTAGTAATGTTTTGTAGGCGTTTTCCCAATATATGTATTTCATGAGAAATTAAGAAATTAAAAAAAAAATGGCAAGCACTTTATCAAATAAATCATTTTTTCCACAAAGTTCACAAGGCATAGTTGAATGTTCATCACACGTCCATTTGTCAAGATGGATTACAATTGAAACAAAAGTCAATACAACTATTTTGAAATGGCATATTGCAATTCATGAACAAATCACACAATAAATGCTAATAAAAGCATGCGATTCTTTCTCTAATTGTAAAGGGAAATACTTAAATATTTTTGATAGTTAAGATTCAGAGTCATGTACCTTTGTTGGTGGGAATAATCACAAGATCCAAAATATTTATGGATTCTTTGGAAAAATCCTCTCATCATGCACCTGTGTTGGCAAGCATAATCACATAGTACAAATACAAATACAGTTTAGCTGCAAAAATACTCATGTAGTGAAATTATCTAGAATTGAACTATGTTTGGACTCACTACATTATGACTAACTGTAGAAACCTTCATACATGAATACTCATCATGTTGACAAATCCAAAAAATATTCCATAGAACAGTAGATCATCCCTTCAATAAGTCTGTAGGTTAACTGAAATTAACCATTGATCATTACCTAATCTGCTGCACTGATTTGCTACATATATTTTTTTATGTTTATTTCTATCCAAGTATTCCCAGTCACTCACTAAATAGGAATCAATGGATGTTTTTTATGTCTGCACTTAGATAAATTGTTAATGAGTTTCTTCTACACACTAAGACAAACACTTGATGGAAACTGAAACTAATGATGAATTTATTATGCAACCAAAGGGCAAAGAGGTTTGTGTGTGCAATTTATTTAATATTACAAATTAAAAAAATGAAATAGACGCCACATATAAAAGCTTACAAACACTTAATAGAATAGGAGACATCAATGATGGGACGATGTATGGAGATAGAATGTGTTGTTGTTTTGATGCGCATTATGGAGTTCCAGTATCATGCAATTGTTGCAAACCATTGACTAAGAGCTACATACCAAATATCTCAGGAATTCAAATCCTCAATTTGGAATAAAGTTGCTCATCAACCAAATATATACTTTTAGCTACAAATAGATTTGTAACACCAAAATGAATGCATTCAACATATATCCTGGTTTCGTATATAAAACACAAGTTCAAGAATTAAAGTTTAAACAACGTAACCTGTAACCTCGCATTGGAATCTGGTAGTCTGCAGGTTTAACAAGAGCAATATATTATAGGTGTGCATTGATGAAATAGCCTATGCAGAAAGTTTTCTTCATCTCTATGTTTTTCTAGAATTGTTAATATAATCATATGCATGCATATATATTTGTAAATCTCTAATGATCTGTGACTGCTAGTGAAATCCCATATCCAGAAAACAAATGTAAGCAAACCATTTCAATTCAATACCTTTTAAATATAAAGAAGCAGCATGTATGGCCTTGCCACAAAAATGAATCTGCTACAATACCTTCAATCTCCTATATGAAAGGGCCATTCAAAATAGATAATTCCCCCATTCAAACCATGAGTTTCCACTGCAATATTTCTAATTTATTCAAATGATTTTTCCCTTGGTTTATCATTCCACAAAGAACCTGACACTTGATATGACTTCTATAATTCACGCCAATTATTTAAGTCCATCAATTTCCAAATCAATCCATAATATTAATGCAAATGGATTTCAAGTGTTTGGCATCATCATTGATGCTGCTCCTAATGGAGAAAACAACAAAGTTCATGTTTCAGTTAATGTTAAACTTCTGTAGTGACTTATTTCAGAGGATCCAACCTTCGGTATACTTTATCATGATAAATGACGAAAGATGAAGGAAAAAAATGACAAAAGGGAAAAGTATCCCTGGCACAATTAAAGAACTATCCAGGAACATGCATCAAAACAAAAGCATCTTACAAGTTTTTGAAGACATAAGAGCTCTATCATTGGAAAACTACCTTCAACAACTTGGAAATTCTAGTTTTGACAACATAAAAGGAACAAGCTAGCATCAGCAGAGGACAAAGCTGTGCCATCGTACCATTATCAAGGTTTACTGCATCTACCAGCTGTGCCACTGTAAATCTATCCCATAGATTCAATAGTATCCCTGGCACAATTAAAGAACTATCCGGGCACATGCATCAAAGCAAAAGCATCTTACAAGTTTATGAAGACATAAGAGCTCTATCATTGAAACACTGCCTTCTGTAATTTGGAATTTCCATTCTTGACAACATAAAAGAAACAAGCTAGCATCAATAGAGAACAAAGTTGTGCCATCATACCATTATCAAGGTCTCTTGCATCTGCCAGCTGTGCCACTATAAATCTATCCCATAGATTCCAGTAAGGTTATCTTTATATCCCGATCAGCCTTCTCACCATGGGATTCCTTGTTTTTCTGCGATTGAATTCAGTTTAGTCCATGTGATTACTATGAAGCCTCTTCTGGAATGACTCCCATCCCTGTCAGTGGAGTTTGATAACTCCAAATATGAGGCTGGTCTGGTTTCTGATGAGGAGGGGGACTCTAGCTGGAGGACCTAGTCTAAAACTGCTTCTAAGGCTTCTAGCTCGGTAATTCCCAAGATGCCTCAATCAACATGAAGGGGGAAGGAAAGGGGCAAAAAAGTTGTAGCTGATTGTTTTGGTATGTCACATGTGCACTGAGGCTCAGACTAAGTTCCTTGAAGAGCTGGAGAAGTGGGGTGCTACTTGGAAAGACAAAAATTCTGCTATCCCACCAGTATAAATAAACCCCCAAAAGGCATAGGCTACACCATTGGAAGGGAAATTCTAAATAAGTCCACTATATGCAAATCAAACTCACTTAATGGACCCTTGACTCTAAAAACAAATCCATGGGAATCAAGATCAGTAAAGAGGATTGGAAGGAGGATATAAATGGAAAGGCTATTAATGTCACTAAGGAATTTGACAAGCTAAAGGATCAAGCACAGTCTCAGTTTTCCGAGCTAGTGGATTGAAAGGTGAGGTTGCCTGTTTCATGGAGATTATTGTCAGAAGGGATTATGCATGGATAAAACCTGAAGCTTTCCTCAACACAAAAGAAAAATCCAAGCACCTCTAGAGATCAATGTTGAGTAATTCTTCCATATACTTATGCTACTGAATGCAATCAGCTAAATACAGGGTACCATATATGCCTAGATTCAAAATTAGGACCATATACCGAGATTAGTGTTGAAATTTGGAATTGGAAATAACTTGACAAGGCTAAAGAGTCAGAATGACTTGACCAAAATTTGGCAAGCATTCAAAATGCAAAATATTTCATTTTTTTCAATTAAATTAAAATATAAACTTATAACAACATAGCAATTGGTAATGAGTAACTGAGATGAGAAGTTGTAAATGTAAGGTTATGAGTTCAAATCCCTCGTGGGTACTTTTATGTAAGTTTTGAGTTCTAGAGAATGATGGTTTCCAATTTCGGAAGGAATGTACCCATTGAATTTACAACACTGAAAATCTTAAATTGCTATATCAATCAATAAGAATAATGTAATCTAGTTATAAAAATACAAGACTAAAGAGGTAAAGAGGTAAGAGGTGTGAACCCTCCTAATATCTATGACCTTGAAATTTTTTTAAATGGCATGATTGATAGATTCAACCAACCTTTTTACCGTTGGTAATTTGGAACGAGAACCAACAATCATTCAATTGATTTTTGGCACATTCATTATGATTTTGGGCCCGACATGGGAAAAAGATTTTAGAAATTCCATGCCTATCAAGAAGCTTCTGGAAGCTCTTAAATATATAGGGAACTTCTACAAGCTCCCCCAAAAAAGGAAGCGACCAAAGAGTTCCCAAAAATCTCCCAAGCTCCAAAAGAAGCTCCCAACAAACTTAACTAAGTCCTTTTGTAGAAGATGCAGTTGTGTTTCATTTGATATTCGACTCTAGAAATCCCAAAGAATAGTTTTAGATAAACCGAATCCATTGAAAAAGAGAAATTTATTGTAACTAAAACTTATTTTCTCCTCTAGGGAATTAAATAAGCAAGGTATTTATACAGTTATATTTTTGGCGTCTAAGGCTAAGTGTATTACAAAAACAAAACATAAATGAAAAATATTTCCATTATCACCTTTTCTTCTAGAATTTCAGGCCTTTTCTCAGTAATTTTATCTCCAACAACCCTCTCTGCAAACAAGCTAACAACATCCTTTACTGATTCAAAAGGAGCTCTCATGCCACTATCTCTGCTCTGTCATCTTTATGACTACATGATCCAGTATCAGAAGTTGCCATGTCACGTTTATATAACTTCCCTGTACATTTCACAACCTGAATGAGAACCCATTCAACATATTCTTGTATGCTACATATATAAATACAAACTGGTGAACTATCATATGAGAATCTACGAACTCAATTTGCTGGACATAAAAGAATTTATCACAATTATATCATAGGAATTAGATCATGTTCTTCAGAAATTGTATTTAGTCACAACCTTTGGTTAATAATTTGGTACCTCTCTTGACAACTAACATTTCGAATGTTATTATGAGTAAATGGCAACATAGTTTATTTTTTTACTTTGATGAACTTCACTTCAAATTGAAGTGCCCAAACAAGGCAATAAAATACCAAGTGGTAGAAGGACATAGCAGTGTCCAATGATCAATCAACAATAGACCACTTATAAAGATGGTCCATAAGGATCGATTCATGAGAACCTATTTTGACTAATACTCAAAAGATCAACTACTGCAAGTAAGGCATTCCATAATTCTGACACCAGAAAGTCTTCCAAGAAGTTCCTGAATATAGAATCACATATTGTTGTGCCTTGTATTACATCTAGATAAACCGTATTTTTTGCTGGTGAAAGATAAATTGTAAAATGAATCCAATAACGGAGAGTTGAAGGAAACCCTTGCTATGGAGTATGGAATTTCCCATTCCAGCTCATGTTTCTCAATAAATGAGAGGAAGACAACAACTGCTGCCACTGGCTTCTTCATTCCTCTAAAGAAATCAACCCAATTGGAGGCCATTGCAGACACCTGTAGTGCCCCAGGTCTACCGCGGGAGGAAGGTGGAGAAAAAAGTACATAAATCCCAAATGAACTGCAAAACTCCCCTCGATTAATAGAAAGAAAAGAATAAATATCAAAGTGCAGACACAATATTAGAGAATGTATAATATTGTTTCTACTTTCTCTGCCAAGGAATCAACACAACCATAGTCCTGACACAATTATTTCTCCCTATATAAAGTGTAATCATTCAACACTCCTCAAATTCTTCCTTCCTTCCCAGAGCATTTCATTGTGATAGTGTGATTCAAGCCTTCTTTGTTGAAGTTTAATTTATAAAAAAAACATGAACCTATTGTTGGGTCACCGGTGCTTGTGTAATGTCCCAAGTATGGTGTACATACCTAGACACTCTTCAATTCTGTAAATTATATTAAAATTTCTGAACTTTAATTAATTTACACAATGGCTTCTCAAACTGAGCAAATAAGGGGTTTCTTCTGGGAAATTTGTAGGCAAAAGGAGTGAGAAATGGACAGAAAACAAAGAGATGTCAGACATGGAATTTCCTGTCCCCTAAGACATTTATATCTAGTGCCATTTAGGGTTCAGATTCCGCACTGCGGAAACCTACTACCACGCTTCTGGGCGGCCAAACCGTGAAACTAAGGAGAGTAGTTCGATCTGTTTCAACCAGGGGCTTCTGGGAACTTGAAGAGGTTTTTTCCAGCATTAATATAACATAAATAAATTATTTATATAGTTTACTGATTTTCTGGAAATTTCTAAGAAGTTTGGATGAATTCGGGAATTTTTGGCAGTTTTGGCCAAGGAGAACCCTGCGCAGAGGAGGATACAAAAACGTGGTACAGCCCCAAATAAAAATGGTTCTGGAGTTTTATATGTGAATTTGGGTCTTTTAGTGACCCAAAGGAACTGACAGAGCTCATATTGAGTTAATAGAAATGGTTTTACTTCAATTTTACCAAAACTAGTTATTAAAAGCTAGTAATCTAGATAGGGTCTAAAACAAACAGTTAAATCATCTCAAATGAATTTCTGTAAAACATGAGAACTATAACAGGGGTAAATATAAGTTCATTTAATATGTAAAATCCCTTCAATCACTTCCCCAACCTGACATATTCCTTATAGCACTCATTTTTATTCAATTTCCCCCATACATTGCTAAAATAGGCCTTTTAGGCAAAACTGAAGACAAGAATCTTTATGGACAGAGATGTTTCGACCTGATACATGTAATTTACAGAACTTTATGACCCTATAGAACATAAATTACATCATTGACTGACCATTACAAGGATGCTCCAAAAACAAGGGGCAGGAGGCCCGGATCATGACTAGTAAGGGTTGTGAGCATAAGTGAAGCTAGGGATTCACTGGATATGGACCTGAAGTTGATGGAGGATGAAAATAACTCTGTAAATCCTTCAATTCCTGCAATCTAGCACTCCACACCTGCAATGGAAGAAAAGGGGATAGAAGGAGAGGGGAATGGAAGGCTGGGGCTCATCTCCCAGTAGTTTGAGGCACAACACTTAGAAGTAATGCTCACATAAGCATTCAACAATAAAATCAACAACCAAACTGAATAATGGAGTTGTAAATTCCCTTAATTAGACCTTCGGTGACTTGTTGAGCAAGTCCTTTACCCATTGAACAAGTAACCCACTTGCCAATTTTGTTCCTAAGCCATGAGTGGCCCTCCTTGATGGGATTAACAATTTTGGTTTGCAAATTATGTTTCCTTCTCTGTATAACTTAACCCAAAGTGGAAATTCGACCTTCTTGAGAAAAATAGCAAGTATGAAGCTTAGTAAATGTTTCCATGTTTGTATCCTTCAGTCCAAAATAGAAACTGTTCCTTCCTTGAGTAATTAGCAAGTTTGTGCATAAGGTAATATTTCCTTGCTTTTAATCCTTGCACCAAATTAGAAACTAATTTGGATAGTTTCTATCTTTACTATGACATGTTTCTTTTTCCTTCTTTTGCATTGTTTCCATTTTTCCATCCAAGGAAAGTTTACTAACTTTCCCCAATGCGCCCTCCTAACATGGCAGCCTTAATTCCACATCATTATTGTGCATAGTAAATAAAATTGCTGAATTAAAATTAAATAAATGCCTTAGAACAATTATTAGCAATATTTTTCCTAGGAATGATAATTAATGTCAATTGAGCCCCTTGGAATTTCATCATGGTCAACACTTTTTATGTCCCAAAATATGGGGACATGACAGCTTGTCACAGGATTCTTGAGTAAGGGGGATGGAAATCAATGGACATACTAATAGCGGGGTAATTATACAACCTATTGGGCAATCCATCAATGAAAGTTTTGCGAATTATGTGAATTTCAACCTTGTTGCTTGCAACTTCATAAAGTTTAGCTCAACATTATGAATTCCAACTTTATGGTTTGTAGCTTCCCAAATTTCAACTCTGCTTCCCCATGGCCTGTGAATGGTACACTAATTAAATTGATTAACCATTACCCTAGGTAAATTAACCTTTACCCAAAAAATAAGAACATAGGAGAATTAACACTCTCTAAATGTATTCCTCCTTGGAAAAAGCAAGCAATTCCTCTAACAATTGCATATGCACCATTGATAAACATCCAATGCAACAGGATTGAACATCTAGCAAACCTAAATTTAATAAGTTGGCTTTCTGAAATCAACTCATGAAAAGTTCTTTATGGTTGATAGTTAATCATTGCCCATCATTACATCCAAAAGAAATGAGGAATTGGATAGCAAGTTAGTAACAGATACAGTAATTAATACTGCAAAAACTAAATGGTTGAGCAACAATATCTTATCGTCGTATTGGATGCTGGCCATTTGCCTTCTTGTAGCAAGGCCTATAAATTTTGATGCAAAAAGTATTCATAACTATGTTGAAAATACTGCAACAAGAATATTCCCATTACGTAGAATGGATTCCAATTTGAGTGCAAACCACATCTTCAGTTAAAGCTTTTAATAGGACACCTATACAAAGAAAAAAAAATCTTCTAGGTGCTTTGAGCACAAGGTCTGTTAAAAAAGTCAAACTTCCAAAATGGGAATGCTTTCCAACTTATAAAACAGTAAAAAAACAGTTTGTCTATGCAGAAATCGCACGCAAAATCAAAATTATGGACAAATCAACGTTCATTTGGCATAATCAATAGCAATGGCTGTTGCTTTGCTGCAAGGAATGGTCAATTCTATGTTCATCTAGTGTTGGATCCTCACTCCCCCAGAGCATGGAAGTGTATGGCTTGTAACTCAATTGTTCCCCCTAAAAATCGAAACCCATTCCAGTCGAGGAGCCGAATGTTGGCAGGGACAAAATACCATGAGTTGAAGGTGGGGCTTGTGGGTGTTGCTGCAATTTTGAAGGATTTAAAGAAACATGACCTGTAATAGGCATAGGGAAAGTAAAGAAGTACCTGTACCTGAACCTAAAATGGACACAGGCAAAGCAGGAACAGTACCTGTACCTGAACCTACAGTGGGCAGAGGCAAAGTAGGAACAACACATGTACCTGTTGCTGCCATGATCGCTGGCTTGACCTTGTTGAGAAGTCATTGAATTGTTTCTCCATTTGACTTGTGACCAAACCCACACATTAGCTGAAAGATCCGCGCTGCACTGGCTGTAGGTATTTTGACCCTCTGACTTTTCCCATTCACCTTAGTGTGCCTATCTTTAGTGGAGGGTCTCTTGACTACCAATGCATTCCTTGTTGGATCATTGCTCTGGGGACCCTCAAGCAAAATCCTCTCCTTAGACTGGTTTTGCACCTCTAAACTCATTTTCAGTTACAATCTCTGCAATCTTAAGTGTATCTATAAAAGGGTAATCCCAAATAAAATAAAAAATACGTCAATAAAAATTGCAAAACCAAAAACCCTAATCTCTATATACCGCATGCACCCTTTTTATAGAAGGAACCAACAAGTTTCCCCTCTTTAGTTTCAAATTCCTGGGCTTAGCCTATGGTTATCTTCCAATCATTATAATCAAACTGAAGGTTTGTAATGAGCTATAAACACCTCGGAAATGAACTGGGTAATCACAAACGCTCATAAGATTTCATGATGGGGACTCTCAGAAATCTTGTATATTTGTGACTAAATATCGAAAATAGCGGATGCCCATTTATTAGGTTCTATCATTTGTGTCAATTAGGATTGGGTGGTTTAAAATTGGAATTCAAATATTGAATATTACATAAACCTAGAAGAGTAAAAAAAACCACAAAAAATAAGTGGACCCAAGGAGCAGTGCATTTACAATGAATTGGTGTAAAGTTCCAACCAAGAACAGGCCGCCCGAATCTGGAAAATGCTTTGGAATTCATGTAGTCTTGAAGAATAAAACACCCACATGCATAACAATTTGGAATTCTTGTAGTCTTTAAGAAGAAAACATTCGCCTACTGATTTCCTGTGATGGAAAAACGATGTGGAGATCAATGCATTTGGGCGGGGAGAACATGCAAAGGAGAACAAATGAGAAGAATATAGCCCTATCTAGCTCTAGCTGGCTAGCCCCCTTTTTATCACTAAATAGTTCATCCATGAATTCCAACAAGCAAAGTATTCTACGACAATGCTCAGAAGCAAACCAAGAATGGTCATTCTAGCAAAGTCAAATACACAAACAAAACGCTTGGCAAGAACACCATGAGGAATAAGATCTCCATAACCTATGGTAGTCATTGCTAAAATTCAGAATAAGCAATCATTCCCTACCCATCACAACATTTCTTGAGAGCACCTGGTCTGCCACAGCTTGTACTTTAGGATAGAGATTGGAAGCTACCACGATTGGAAAAACCGCAATGAGAACTAAAGCCAAACTCCACTCGAATAACATTTTATTACAGGGTACACGCAAATAAAAGCTATAAAAATAAATTCAAGAAAGGAACGCCACAATGGGCCTTTTTTTACACTCGAGATCAATAATTATTACCACTCGAATAACATTTTATTATAGGGTACATGCAAATAAAAGCTATAAAAATAAATTCGAGAAAGAAATGCCACGATGGACATTTTTGACACTCGAGATCAATAATTATTAAACATTTTTTTGAGAAGGGGTTTGGTTTACTTTGCCATCACTTGCAAGTCATCATTAACGTCTTTTTGAGGTATTTGAATAAGCTCATTCACTATGAGTTTTAAATAATCCTAATGTTAGCTAGCAGATGATTCTCTAAATAATGATTTTTAATTTGGTTAACAATGGATAAAAATGGGCTGTAATTTTTTTTATAAAAACAACAGAAATATTACAAATTTCGTGCGGCTAAAAAACTTTGGAGCTGACGATCGATGAAAATCTAGGTTAACTGCTCTATTATAATAAAAAGACTGTCTACCACTTGGCAGAAGGTTGGATTCCAAGCAGTACACTCACATTAAAGGAATGAACCACTCCACAGTGGAGATTTTGGAGTTTCAAAAGCACTAATTGCCTCCTCGACACCTGGAAACAATGACATTCCTTCCAATCCATTATCTAAGGGTGATTGATGAATTTGAATTAGAACATTCTTTGTAAAAGAATTAGGCTATTTCAAAGTAAACTGAATAGACATTTTATAAAATTAAATAACAAAATAGAAAGTAAAACGTCTTAAACAGCTTAAGGATGTCAGAAGATGGCCATTGATCAAATCGATGATTAGAAGAAGATTATGACCACCAAGTCTCAATTCTTAGGGTAAGGAGAATCTCCCCATAAACTCTGAGATGATATACAATAAGGGCAAGGAGAATCTCCCCATTATGAGGCATAAAAAATATTCTTAGCTAGGGGAAGTTTAGAGTGTAGAATATAGTGGAGGGATACCTAAGGGAGAAACAAAACAATTACAATTTTAGAAAGATAATTGGAGGATGGTACCAGGAGGCATCCAAACAGTTTGGTTTAAAATACTTTGCTATAATCAACTGTGAGCACTAAGCACCCTGTAGTGAAGTATTGAACGTTGTTGCTAGTGCTTTGAAGTTTGGTGTCTAGTGTTTTATTGTATATCCACCAAAACACCCACTGCAACATTCAATGTTGCACTGCAATATGCTTATTGACAGGCTAATAAAATCAGACTGCATCAATAATATGTGTAGCTTTTTAAATATTTTACAAAGAAAACCCTGAGAATCTATGCAAGTATAATTGTACAAATTTTTTATCTTTGGAAAAATAGAACAATTATGATTCTACAAAGAAGATCGTGAGGATGAAAAATATAATCACAGTTTTATGGATAAGGCCCTCAGGATTTATGGGACTAACAAAAAAATTACAAAATTATGGGAGAAACAAAAGAATTCCAATTTTACAGACCTTTTTTTTTGAAAAATTATTGTATAGATGAACTACAATGTGCCTGGGTGCCCTGTTACCATTACTGAATTGACATAGTGGGAAAAAAATTCTACCTGGAACTGCTCTTTCTTGCATTGTTACCAAGCTCATGGGTAGTCTCTTGGAGTTTGATCAATGTTGAATAAGCCCCATCATCATCCTTGGAGATAAGCTCATCGTGAGTCCCCATCTCCCAAATGCTTCCTTGCTGAACCACTGCTACCATATCAGCCTTCCTAATAGTGGAGAGACGATGTGCCACAACTACCGTTGTTCTTCCTACCATGAACATGTCCAAGGCTTCTGATTCGGAGTCTAGAGCACTGGTTGCTTCATCCAAAAGTAGTATGGCCGGGTTCTTCAACATCGCTCTGGCTATTGCAATGCACTACTTTTTCCCTCCTGATAGTTGGCCACCTCGTTCACCAACCTACAGTTACATATCCAACTCAACACATATAGTAACCATGGCTACTCTCAACTCTGGCATAGAGAAAAGAGACAATGAGATGCTAGAAAAGTGCTATGAACCATCTTAGATATATAGTTAGAATTCCAAGGATTTGATTTAGAATGGAAGGTAATGGGATTTTCCAAGATGTTACAAGGCACGCATATGTGATTGAGAGGGAGGGGAAGGTTGCAAGGGGAAGACTGAAATGTAGCAAAAGATCCAACTATTACAACTAGCAGTATACCTATGTGTCGTAGCCGTTAGGAAGCTTTGTGATAAAAGAATGTGCATTTATAACTCTGACTGCTTCCTCCATTTTCACTTGGCTTGCATCCTCTCTTCCCAATAGCATGTTTTCCTTAATGCTTGTTGCAAACAATGTTGGTTCTTGGCTCACAAGCCCTATCTACTGTCTAAGCCAGTTCAACTACAGAGATTTGATGTTATACCCATAAAGTAGCACTTGACCTTCATTCACAACAATTAAAATAAGTATTTTTAATAAGGGATTTATTAAACTAAAAGCTTGAGATCAGGATATGAAAATGCCAATTTAAAATCATGTATTAGATACCTTCAATTGGATCATAGAAGCATTCTATTAGAGAAACTACAATAATCTTTCCCGACCCACTTCTACCAACCATAGCTACAGTTTTTCCTATGGGGATGTTCAAAGAGAAATGGCTAAGAAAATATTTCTGATTCTCCATCAAATCAGAATGATACAAGAGCTAATGCTTTGAAATCAATTTTTGAAAATTACTTTTTGCCGTTATATCCTACACTTATTGAAGATGAGGATCCAATTCCTATGTATACTCAGAAGCTTCTGGTTATGCTTTTGGATTTGAAATGCCTCAAGATCACAAACATTCTTCAACTTAAGCTGGTGTCATAGTTCTTTGAATTTCTTCATGAAGACCTGTCTAATGCAAATGTTAATAACATCAGGCTTTGTGTTATTTTGGCATTTGCTCTTGAAGTGGAGACTCGAATTATTTCTAAGTTGAAAGTGGTTAAGAGAATTGGTGCTTTACTTGAGTTTGTAAATTCCAGAGAGATGGAAGATTTTTTGGAGCCAACTTTATCTTTATGATGGTTTTTCCAACTACACAACAGTGGAAAAGAAAAGCTTGGTGATATGCCAGTAATACCAAGCAATGATATTATAAAACTAGGCAATATGAATTATTAGGAGGGTGCCAGTAGAGACATTACGGACTTTGGAAGTTACATTAGTGTATTTTTGGAGCTATGTGGATATCATGAATGCCAAATTGCAAACTTGGCTGCAGAGTGTTTAGTTCCTCACGTTTCGCAGCTCGACATGGCCTATGACTCCAAGCAAAGTAATTCCATCCGAGTAGTTTTGATCAATCTTCAGCCTGTGATCAATAGTTCGAAATATATTCACAAAAGCAGATTTTGCCTTTCCAAATTCTATAATGTTGGGAGTCGATTGCCCCAATGCTCTACAACAACAGATTCAAATTGCAAAATAACTTCCAATAAAACAAAATCCATAGAAACTAGAGAAAACAAGAAATTGGGTATAATACTGCATACAATCCACTGATCATGACTAAAAACATAGTAGATATGGCCAATCCTCCATCTGTATCATGGTACCTCATGAGCCATCTTCCATACCACAGAAGCAGTGCATAACAGCAAAAAATGACACAAAAAGTCGATCCTAGCCTGAATTGTTTTACCCGTCCGGTCTTATACCCAATCTTCTGGGCCACACTCAAAGACGTAGGATAAGCTCTCAACTCTTTCTCCTTGCCCACGAATGAGAACACAATGCGAATTTGTGCCAAGGCCTGCAAATTGAATTAAATTTCGTTTAAAAACAATTCAATTCCTTGAGAAAATGCTAGAAACGGAGCCGATTAAATCAAACAATTCAGCACTTGCTCTGCAATGTTACCAGCCTCGAAATATGCATCCTAACTCTTTGAGGAAATCTTGGTTAATGTTATGGTATGAACAACTCCAAACAAGGCTATAAATGGCACCACTGCAAGCGTCAGAAGAGCCAGCTTCCACACTGTGATGAATCCCACAGATAGCGATTTACCACAAGCAAAAATGCAAAAAAAATTACCAATAAATAACACAGATCGAAGCTGTAACGCATAAATGAAAATGCAACCAAGCACATTGAACTACTTTTTTGAAAGACCTTGAAACTCTACCCTTCTTAGGCGAGGATTCATTCACAGGGGCTGGCTTCTCAGCAGTCACGGCATCTTTGGCAGACCGTTCTTTTAATTTTTCAGCTTCTGCACTTTTCTCCTCCTTGATTGCAACCTCGATAACCTTCACATCCTCAGCAGGAGGTATTTATTTTGGCTTCTCAACATTTTCAACAATCTCAGGCTTGGGTTTAGGCGGTGGGGTCTTGTTGGCGCTCTTAGGAGTCTTGTTCGGCATTTTTGCCGTGACCTTTTTGGGAGTTGCCGTTATTGCAACATTCTTCACTGTTTGGGGCGGCATGTGTGCTCTGCAACTACTAAAACCCTTCAAAAATGGAATAAATGAGATAAAATTCAAAGATGGAAGATATCAGAGAAAATCTTCATGGAAATAATCATGGACTTGTGCCTCCTACTTCTCTTATCGTGTTGGTGCAAGCTCTGAAAATGGCAATGGAAAAATAAATATGAGCTTCTAGGAAAAACCCTCGATGCCCTGTATACTATTGAGCCTTAGGGTTTCATATCAACCTTCATTGGGAGAGGTGCCTATGAACAATGCTCAGCCCTGCAAAGAGGTGGAAAACACGTAAAAGAAACACTGAAACCAGTGGATCACAAAGAAGACACGCAGAGAACCAGCGGATCGCGACGAGGATACGTGGAGAAACACGGTTGGTTGAATAGACGACAAAATGAAAAGTGGATTCCCAAAGAAATTGAGAGAAACACGCCTTACGGTGTAATTACAAAGGATCTTATGGTGCATCCTAATGAGTTTGATTGTATCAACTAAAACTTAACCAACAAGCCCTGATCTAGGACCACGTCCCTCAAAGATGTAAAGAACAATGGGAGTGGCAATTCAATGTTTTGGAAGTTGATTCAAAATCATTGGATCATTTTGTACAACGTGCTCTTGAGGTTGCTTCTTCTTTCCCAAACCTTCTTGGTATGTACGACCCATCTCTATCACCCTTCCAAAACATGAATTTTGACCTTTCAAATCTGGAATACCATTCTAATCTCTTAATTAAATACACAAAATGATAAATGGCACTTGAAGTAAATATGTAGAAAAACGTTTCCAGGTCAATAAGCCAATGTAGAAAATTATGTATGAGAAAAGTTGACAGGAAATATTTGCAAGCATTAGGCGATCAGGTGCATACTGTTTTTCCTTATGCAAGTCTATCACTTCCCTTGTCACCCCTATACATCTTGTCAAGATATACATGATTTATAAAGTCTCAAAACTCGTCAACATTGCTACAAAGAAATAGTTGTCAAAATAATATTAGAATCCGAGGCATCTAAAAATTTAAATGCACTTTAAGTGCAAATTTCAAGGCGCGCATTTTGTTAAATGTTGTCTAGGAGTGGATAACGTTGTTGTGGGTCAAAATATTTAAAATATATTTATTTTTCTTTTTGCAAGACGAAGAGATAAAATAATAATTTAGAATGCTATATGAAAATATGATTTCTTAACCATATCATTCTCAAACAAAGTTAGAAAGATTCACTCTATCCTATTTCTTGCAAAATGATGGTTTATAAAAAGATTCAATTTCACTACACTCATAAGCATTTTTTCCAACCTATAATGTTTTCAAGCTAATTCCAAATTAATAGTAACAATACAAAAGCATTCATTCTATACATCTAGTAATAAAATTGAAGGACTTTGTTGTTACAAACAACTTTCACATTAAAATATAAAATTATAAAAATATTATACATTCAGAAGTATTCACCCCTACATATTTTTTTAGCATTAATCAATGCATATTTGTAAGATCCAAATCAGAGACAATCATAGATATCCATGTTTCCCTTTTGTATTTCTACCAAAAATCTCTATAAAAAAAATCTCCCTTGATATTGATTCATTCCGTTACTTCATCATACTTGCATACATCTCTTCTTGGAATAGATTACATAACATCGTTATTGTTATTGATTATAGTTGTCTGAAGGGGTTGCATTTGTCACACAAAAACCAATTCAAGTTTTGGATCTTCACCACCATATCATATCTTTCTTTGTTATCTAAATATGTTTTTGGCATGTTGCTGGTGTAGAATTATTCTTGAATCAATTCATACGGCTAAGATAATATGTGTTGTCTAACTATACTTTTTGGCATGTCGCAGGTATGAAACTGTTTCATTAAATTTGAATAAACACATGGTGATATAACATGCATGTTAAAGGTGCGTAGTCTTCCACGTTACATAACAATTTCTATATTCATTCACTGTGTCAGGCATTTTGACTTGCAAGTTTCTTTGAATTTATTGAAGAATTGTTTTACTTGGTAAAATTGCATGGAAGTAACTTGATATTTGCAATAGTAGTAAGTACATATTGTATTAGTGAGCCAAAGTGGGAAATTATAGTGTGAGATGAATTGTTTGGATTTTTTTATAAGATAAGACTTATGTTTAGAACCCTACCATCCTCCATTTTATCCTTGTAAATCATATCTATTTTTACAAGGGCCACATAACTTTAGAGGGACATATAAGTTATTATTCAATATGTTTACCGCATAACCTTTACAAGTTATAATGCACATTGAAGTAGTATTTGTTGGCTATTTATAATGACGAGTGTATAAAATGCATACATGCTTTATACAATATACCTAATCCAATCGTTGTATATATATGATGTTCATGAAAAACAAAATCGCAGCTTTGAACTATTATAGGCTATACTAGACTCCCTCCTAATGTGAAACAAGTGAAAAATCAATGGAAAGAACCCTTTCAATGGAATCTACTTTCCAAGTGAAATGATCCTTGTTTAAATGCAATCTTCCTCTCTTAGAATTAAAGTAGCATTTGTAAATGGCTCTATTAGCCCATTAAGGCAATTAAAACTAGCACAAGAGAGAGCACCTTCTAAAATTTAGTATAAATGAGTATGGTTAATT
>LPNX010633072.1:34638-47165 GCA_001517045.1 Pseudotsuga menziesii
CTGACATTGGTTTCTAGTGCTTTAACTTGAGCATGTATTAACATTATGAGGCATAATTGTTTCATACAATATGTTACCATGAATTTAACTTGTTACAACTGCAAAAGTTGGCACTTGTAAGACCAAGTTCAAGCATGCCATTAATTAAATATTGGCATTCAATTGTCACTTTAAGTAAAGAGAGTACATAAATGGTTAGGTTCAACCTTGGAAATAATAAAAGCACTAACCTATATCCAAATCCCTTCTTGACCAACCCCAATAATCTTAGAAACCACATAAGCACATGAATAAATAGGTGACTAGTCCTATGAACTACAAGTATTGTCTTATAAGAATGTGACAATAAAGAAGATGCCCACAAGTTGGAAAAAGGAATGGAAAAATCATAGGTCTAGGAGGTGATCAACTCCTTAAAAGTGTTCATATTTACCCAAGATCCAAGCAAGATGGCCCACTTGATAGACGTCCACCAAAACATGATGTGACAGGTGCTTTCTCTTGAGGAAAGGACCATGAACCATTATTATAATCCCATGTCATAGCTTATGAGAGAATGCCACAAGAAGGATTGAATCCATAAGATACACATTTGGAGACAGATCCTCACCACTTGAGGAGAATTTAACAATAAGATGAGGTTTACAACTATTCCTCCAAACCCACACTAGTGGTCAAATCTACAAGATTGATACATGCCAATATGCCAAGTCGATGAATGAAGGGGTGACTCCCATAGACACTTTACAGATCATTGAAAAATACATTATCTATTTTCATTGCCATAACATAAATGATGTTTATGTGTTGGGTCTTTCCAAAGGGCATTTGCTCCATAGAAGGCACATAGAAATCACATTCAAACCTGGGGCATCCTCAAAATCCTTGTGCTTAGGTTTCTATTTAATATTGATTCAACTTATAACCATTTGCCATATATCATTTTGAGGAACCATCTATTGTGACAGCCTTCTAGAAAATGTCACAAAATATCCCAATAGTTAACATATGCAAATAAATCATCTGCCTTTAAGGCCAACTTTTATCATAATCATACTTTTGTTTAGTTGATAAGTTGGAGTTGGGTTAAACACATCAACACAACCATCCTCCTTCACATAGTGTATGAATCCATTTCTTCATATGTATCTGGATTTATCCACAACATCCCAACTTACAAATTCTAGTTTTGTGAATGTACCACTAATAGAATCCGATGCTTGCACCTACTCAATTGAGAACACTAATAGAAAAAAAAATTGAGAGGGATCTATATTGGCCTTGGGAGGAATAGGATTATCTTGAGGGTTATTATTCGTTCACTATAGGGCATCACCAATCTGTCCATGGTATTGTTGATTGTACAATTATCCGATTTCTACAGAAGATTGGGTTGCTCAAAATTCCTTCGAGCTTATAGAATTGCTTAATCATATTTTCATATTCTAATAGGAAGCCTTAGATTCTTCCCAAAATGACACTTTCTACTAGAAGAGTCATTACATGCACACATGTGAGACTTGTAGGCCTAATAAAATGGTGTTATGAGGTGATAACATCCACAATTCAACAACCCATCAAAATACAAGAATGTCTCATCCAATTTTTTATATACATAATGTGTAACTTTTCTATCTTCCTGAAATTGTCTTAAATTTTGTATTGTGCATACAAGGAAAAGCACACAGCTTATGCAATGTTTAAGAAGTATCATGCTGGAACACCCTTGCTACAGATGAAATAGACTTCATTTTATTTTAAGAAGGTTTCATATTATTGAAAGAATGACAAAAATGAAGGAATATTTCAAATGTCCCTTTGGAATACAAGTTTTCAACACAAGTATTGTAAATGAGGAACCCAATATCCCATGAAGAGTTCATGATGCCCATAATGATACTTTGATGCAAGAGCATCCTGCCCTCCATTCAAATTTCAAGCTAAATGTTTTACTAGACCTAGAAGGGGTCTTCAATTCTAAATTGATGGTATTTGAACTATCACATTGTAATTAAACCTATGTAAAATATGATTCTATATGGATGATGAGTCATTTGAGTGAGTCACTAGGTGAGTGATGAGTCATGTAAACAAAACCCTCATCTAATGGAAACGAATCATAGGATAGGCTTAAGGGTTTGCTGTAATTAGGATTAGTTAGCATATTGTGAGAATCTTAACCAAAATTAGTTCATGAATCCAATTGTATATATATGTAAGCCTACGAGGCATAAAGATACAAAGATAGATATAGTAGAGGCAAAAATAGAGGTAGGAGTAGCCAGGACAGAGTAAATATGGCTCAAGCAAGGCCAATTAAATATGTATCAGGCCTAAGGAGATTACAACGCAGGTTTTGAGACAAATGACATGTACAGTTTCATTGAGTGAATGAAAAAGCGTATTTCAACATGTTTCTATGTGTAAATTGTATTCTACCTGAATGTGTGATTTCATAAGCATACGTATGAATGCTTGATTAAATATATGATAGTAGTTGATAAGCCTGTGTGTGAATTAGGGCTTCTAAGAGTGAAGGAAATAGAGATGGATTGATTGATTCTCTGATCAATCGAAGGAGAGTTAGGTGAATAATCCATTGAGGATTTCATGCATGGAATATGTTCAGAAGAACCTTGTTGCAGGTTTCTAGATTAACGATCGATCACTGCAAGGATCGATGATAACCAAAGCCTAAATACGTGTGACGTGGAAGATAGAGATCATGGTAGAACTATATCTACATCTGAAAATGGTTTTCGCAAGTGAAAGTTGGGAACAAGATAAAGTTGGTATTCCTCATTCATATGCTTGAAGATCCTGTGACGAAGATATAAGGTGGATCAAGACCTATGGTTAGGAAATATTTCGCTAGATAAAGTGTGCAAAAGTTAACGGAGGCCCGAATTTGTGAAATCAGAAGTGATCATGGAAAAGTACCTCATTATTCGACGACTAAGATCAATCTTGGAGAATATCGATAGTGAACAATGACTTCACTGGGAGAACTAGCATGATTGAAGAAAGTTTTCATGTGCGCAAAATTTAAATAATATTTTCCCTATGACATTTGGAGTCCACCGTTGATCTAGATCTAATGGTCATTAACGATTCCACTGATCCAACTAGCAAGGTAGTTAAGAATAGAGGATGGAAGTGAAATTTTGTTTAAATCTTCTTTACAATATTTTGGAGTCTGTCGTTGCTTTGGGTGGATCAAGATCCAACGCTTGCAAAGGATTCTTCTCATTGAACTAACGAGATGGTTAATTCTAGAATATGGAAGTGAAAAGATTATGAGATCCAACTTCCATTGATTTGAAGTCTGCTCTCTGAGAGAGCACTACCTAGGATTTGGCTGGGTTGGTTAGATTTAGCAGTTCTGCCAAATTTAGAACTGAATTAAATTGTATGACAATCGATCTAGAGACTGCATATAGGGGAGCCTGGAATTATAGTGGTATTTGAGTAGAACAAGGATTCTACGTAATGATTATTAGAGTGTAGTTAGCTCTTGGAATGAGGTAATGGTCTTTTGATTTGTCATGATTATAACTAACTCTGGAGAAATACTTGCAGACAAAGAGTGTGTGGTTAAATTTGATGATTAGCCACAGGAGAGTGCAGAAGAAATCCTTGAAAGGATTTGATAACTACAAGCATGGAGTTATGATGCACAAAAAGAGTATTGAGTCAAACTACTCTTGATCAATTGATGGAAGATAACGAGTATCTTGGATAACTATGAGAGAACAAGTTTGTTCCTAAAGTAGAAGATATTTTGAAGATAGTGATGGAGATATTTTCAGCCAACTGTACAAGTGAAAAGTTTGAAGGTATGGCTTGTTTGATGTTTGTATTTTGACTCTAGTTATATGAATTATTAGGAAATATTTGACGACATCAAATAATAGATAAGTTATTGAGAAGGGGAAAGAGGAAGCAGTGGAAGAACCATGAAATACAATAGAAGTTGGACAAGAGAGGACTAGTGCATGTTCTCAAAGGACGAGTAGACCTGCAGAAGCTAAGAAGAGAAAAGGACATGCTCAAAAGGTTCTATTGAAAGGACCATACGTACCAAAAGGACAAACTCAAGGAGAGTTATCTTGTTGTGGTATAGCATACAAGTATGCAAACTTGTTGAAGGTAAAGGCTTAGTTACAATCCATAAGTGAATAGGATGAAGTTCACAAAAGAGGAGAAGGAGACAGAAACAATGACTAATGAAGGTCATTGCAGGGGTTCAGAGAAAATCCATTGCAAAAGAAAGAAGAAAGAGAGTCAAGAAGGATGTAACAAATAATTGCTAGAGTTAGCAAGAGACATTTTGTGCTTTGAAAAGCATATGCAAGTAGTTGTTGAAGAAGAGAACTAGAGGTATTGTTGGGTCATGAAAAGGAAGGTAAGATGGAATTTACTACAGGTGAAGCTACAAAAAATGATGTTTGGTGGATTAAAGAAAGAACTTAGAGAAGTTGAGTCTGAGATGGAGATTTCATATTGTGAACCTGAATAGGGTCCTTTGCTTGGAGATGATGACAAACCATAAAAATTGAGACCTATTGAGAGTCTCATGAATTCTATAAAGAGTACAAATGAACTTATGGAGAAGATGACTGTGAGGCCGAATGATACCAAAACATCTTATCTTTTTGAGACTAATAATTTGTTTGTGATTATAGGTTTTGTTGCAGATGATATGTAGTCTTTTGAAATTGTCTTAAAGCTTGATGAAGTCAAATATGATGAAGAAAGTCTCTCAAATGAAGAAAGGTCTAAATTATTGCAGCAAAAGGAACTCACTGATGAGATGCTTGATGGAGGAACGCAGTCAATTGAATAGGATCTGAAGATGAAGGAAGAAAAAGAAATGTGCAAAGACATTTCTACAAAGCAGAATCAAAATTTGATTCAAAATTTGATTCTGGTAGAGGAGGAAGTTGAAGAGCTACCTTGGACTGTCATGAATTTTGAAGGAAAAGAAGATATGATTTCCAAAAACGTAACAGAAAAAACATGATTTTGTTGTAATAAAAGATGAAAGGGCATCCTATGAATATGTTTTGCAACCTATAGCTCAGACCATTGAGGAAATAGGTGATGGTGAAATATTGATGTTGTGTTTAGACCAACACAATAGGGGGATGTCAGAGAAAACATCAACAGGGACTTTAGAGTCTCATGTTTTTGAAATTTATTATTTGTGTATGACTGCAGGTATTGAAGAACACTTAGATGATGTGTTTATGCGGGTTGTGAAGCATAGGTTGGATGCTTTGAGGAAGAAAGACAAGATCAGAATTGGACCATTGGAAGAAGAATATGTTCACTATTGTGAAGGATATTATAAAATCATCTTAGAAAAAGATGGTGCAAGAGAGGGACTAGCTGAAAGTCTCGTAAACTCTTGGGAGAGTTCAGATCAGCAAAAGAATACGTTGATTATAGGGTCAATGGGAGATAAAAATTTCAATAATTTTGAAATTAACGAATTGTGTATATCTGTAGGAATAACATGTGATGAACCTTGTGAGCTTGTCCCAAAGATAAAAGACTCAAGAAGGAGAGTATCCATGTATTCTAGACATGGACCAAAGCCAAAATTTTGTTCTGATATTAAGGGACGAGATGACATGGTCTCATGGAGATAAACTGTTGATGTATTTGTAACCTCGGAATGTATTCATCTATGTATCTTATGTATTGTAACCCGGTGTTTATTCCGAGATGTATCTATTATGTAATTGAGTCATGTTGTTATGCCCTAATGTTCTGATTGGGAGAATCAATAATGTAAACAAGTCATGTCAAGTCATAGTGGGTAACCCTTCGATTGTGTAAAGGTTAAAGCCCCCGCAGTTTCAGGGAACTAGGGTTATTAGAATCTCCTAGTAGAGGTTGGCCCTAGTAGGGTTTTAGGCATGTCGAGATTAGTATAAACAGAGAGCTAGGGCCTCTATTTAGCACACATCACTCACACACTCAAGTGTAGCACATAGTTGAGGAAGGAGAAGACACTGGGGCTAGACAAGAAGAAAATTACTCTTGTCGTGAGTGCATCTTACTGTTTTGGGGGTTTACATCTTGTGCTGATTCTATCTCTGAGGAAGTTGCAGGGTTTTCTCCATTTATGGTTTCCCCGATCAAAACCACTATGTTCATTGTCTCTTGTGTTTGATTGTTGTACTTGTTATTCTCTTATTAAAGATCCTAACATAATGCTAGCTTAATGTTGAAAAACTAACGTGGTATTAGAGCTAACCTGAGAAGAAGACACTGTGCAGCTGTGGGAACTAGGGATTCATAGTTTGTGGATATTCCTTCACATATTTTCAACAAAAGTAAGGTGGAACAACTCTCCTCCTTAGGGCACATCTTTCTGTCGAAGCAGAATCCAATTCTAAGGTTTTTCAATTTTGGACCTGTCACTGCTATCAAAAATTAGGGATTTTCACAGAAGAGGAATTTTTTAGTGAGCCCATGCCTGGATTGATCTCCTCCCCAAAATCAAAGTTAGGGAAAAATTTCAATGCATTTGGGTAGACAGAACTCCGGAAAAGAAAAACCCTAATTTGCTCCTGAACCAGCTCTACAGGATTTCAGCTCAAGTTTCAAATCCGACATCTTGAACCTGGTAAGATCTAAAATCCTTTGTTTTTCCATTTGAGGTTCTCTTTTAAGATGTCTCATCATACCAAGCTTGATGAAAATCTTGAGGGAGCTGAAAACTTCCGAGCCTGGAAGTATAGGATCTCCTTGGTCCTGGAAGAAAATGAATTAGACTCCTACATCCATGAGGAGGTTCCAGTTCCAGAGGGAGATGAGGCAAAGGCCTTACATAAGAAGAAGATGGTTATGGCAAAGAGGATCATTGTTGATTCTATCAAGGATCACCTTATTCCACAGATTTCCTCTCTCAAGACACCTAAAGCTATGTTTGATTTCCTAACCAAATTATTTGAAGGGAAGAACATCAATCAGAAGATGACCCTGAGAAACCAACTGAAGAATGTGAAGATTCAGAATGTAGAAACAATCCAGTCTTACTTCACAAGAGTTTCTCAAATCAAAGAGAAACTAGAAGCAGTTGATGAAGAAGAGGAAAATGCAGAGATTGTAATGACTACATTGAATGGCCTTCCTAGGTCATGGGATTCTTTCATCCAAGGAATTTGTGCTAGGAAGAAGTTAGTCAAGTTCAGCAGACTATGGGAAGAGTGCTCTCAAGAAGAAGCTCATATAGCAGCTCGAGAAGATAATATGGGAAGTGAAGACCAAGCTCTTACAGTACACTCCAAGTCTCACTCCAAGTCAAGCAAAAGAAGATCTCATGGTTCCAGAGGTAAGCACTCTCACAGAGATAATACTAGAAGAGATGTATCTAGGATCATATGCTATACTTGTGATGAAGCAGGACACTATGCAAGGAATTGTCCTAACAAACAGAAGATAGTAAAGAAGAGCAACAAAAGAAGACATCATTTTCATGCTGCAGAGGATGATGAACCATCTAGAAAGAGATCCAGATATGAAAGTGAAGATTCTTCAAGTGAGGATGAATATGTTCTGATATCAGCTCTCACAGGTAACATTACTCATGGTAGTGATGATTGGCTTATAGACAGTGGGGCTTCCAAGCATATGACTAGATTCAAGGAATCCTTTCTAAGACTGTCAGAACATGAATCACCTCACAAGGTAAAGCTAGGAGATGACTACCAATATCCAATAAAAGGTCGTGGGGAATCTTCATATAAGTTAGACTCTGGAAAATCACTAACAATGAAAGAAGTATTGTTTGTGCCAGGACTCAAGAAGAACCTTCTCTCCATATCAGCATTAGATGCAAAAATAATGCGGGTTGGATTCATAGATGGTCAAGTCATCATGTGGCCAAAAGGAAAGACTATCAATGATGCGGTAGTAATTGGAGAATAAGAAGGAGGATTATACAAATTGAAGGGCCATGCAGAAAAAACCTTGGTCCATGACACAGTAGAGCCAAGTGAACTTTGGAATAGAAGGATTGTACATGTGCATTACAGAGCACTACCTATTGCAAGCAAAGCTGTTGAAGGTCTTCCAGAAATCCAAGCAAAACATGATGGGGTCTGCAAAGGATGTGCGAAAGGAAAGAATACAAAGAAGACATTTCCAAGTAGTGAAAGTAAAGCAAAAGGAATCTTGGAAATCATCCACTCCAATGTATGCGGTCCTATGTCATCAAACTCTCTAAACGGGTATGCATATTATGTTTCTTTTATTGATGACTTTTCAAGGAAGACATGGGTTTACTTCATGAAGAACAAGGACGAAGTATTCAGTAAGTTTAAAGAATTCAAAGCCTTGATCAAAAACCATACTGAAAAGAAGATCAAGACCATTCGATCAGATAATGGCAGAGAATTCACTTCAAATGAATTCAAAGAGCTATGCAAAGAATCAGGGATTAAGAGGGATTTGTCCACTCCTTATAATCCACAATAGAATGGGGTTGTGGAATGGAAAAACAGAACCATCATGGAAGCTGAAAAAGCCATGCTTCATGATCAAGACCTTCCTGTGCATCTTTGGGTGAAATATGCCAGAATAGCGGTGTATGTACAGAACCGCACTCCACATAGAGTACTCAAGAACAAGACTCCTGAAGAAGTCTTCTTCAGCAAGAAACCAGAAGTCAGCCATCTCGGAATATTTGGCTGTCCTGTGTACATCCAAATTCCAAAAGAGAAGAGGACTAAATTAGATCCTTCAGAAAAGAAGGGTATATTTGTGGGATACTCTAAAAGCTTGAAGGATTACAGAATATATTTCCCATGATATAAGAAGATTGACATCAGCAAGGATGTGACATTTGATGAAGACACAGTTTACAACAAATCCAGAAAGAGACCTGCTGAAGAACCTGAAGAAGCAGAAGCACCCAGAATTCATGATACAACCATGAATGAAGAAACTTCAGAAGAAGATCGAGAATTTGAAGAACCACAAAGACCTATAGATCCACCTCAGGAGAAGAATCCTCATAAGAGGAAACCTGCTTGGGTAAGAGAACTTATCCAAGTTGTGGAAAGATATGGGGCTCCAGAAGAGAATCACAGAGAAAGAAAGAGGACCAAATCCTATTCCAGGTATGTAGCTTTACTATGTGATTTCATTGATAAAGCACCTTCTAGTTATGAAGAAGCAATAGAACGAAAAGAGTGGAAGGATGATGTGATCAAACAGTACCAATCGATCATGAAGAATGATGTTTGGGAAGTTGTCCCAAGACTAGATAGGAATTCAGTTGTAACTTCCAAATGGATCTACAAGATCAAACATGCTATAGATGGTAGCATTGAAAAGTATAAGGCAAGATTTGTAGCTCGAGGTTTCTCTCAAAAAGAGGGAATAGACTATGAGGAGACCTTTGCACCTGTAGCCAGATACACTTCCATCAGATTAGTACTTGCTCTGGCTGTAGTGATGAAATGGAAGATACACCAAATGGATGTTAAGACTGCTTTCTTGAATGGTGTAGTGGAAGAGGAAGTGTATGTAGAACAACCACTCGGTTTTGAGACACATGACAGGGAGTCTCATGCATGCAGATTGAAGAAATCCATATATGGTTTGAAACAGGAACCCAGGACATGGTACGACAGAATTGATAGTTTTCTATCCAGTTTGGGCTTTACCAAGAGTAAAGCAGATTCCAACCTTTACTACAAGGTTGAAGATGGAAACCCAATGATGCTTCTACTCAATGTAGATGATCTGTTCATGACAGGTATGGATGGGTTGATTACTGATACAAAGAGAAAGCTTGCTACCGAGTGCGAGATGAAGGAGTTGGGTATGATGCATTACTTTCTAGGTATGGAGGTGTGGCATAGTACGGATGGAATCTTCCTTAGACAAGGGAAGTATGCAGTAGAGATCCTGAAGAGGTTTGGGATGATGGACTACAAGACTATGGCCACACCTATGGCATCGAACCTGAAGCTATTGAATGATGCTTCTTCAGAGACAGTTGATGCTATGATATATCGTCAGATGATTGGGTCATTGATGTACCTGACAAACACGAGACCAGAAATTTGCTTTGCTATGAACACCTTGGGCCAGTTCTTGACAGATTCAAGAAATGTTCACTTGATTGCTGCAAAGCATATTCTGAGGTACCTGAGGGGTACAATTGATTATGGGCTCAAGTACGATGTGAATCAAAAGATTAAACTGGAGGGTTATGTTGATTCAGATTGGGTAGGCAGTGCCATTGATAGGAAGAGCACTTCAAGATGTTGCTTCAGTATGGGATCAGGTGCGATCTCTTGGTTTAGCAAGAAGAAATCCTGTGTGGCACTGAGTACAACTGAAGTAGAGTATGTCGCAACTTGTTCATCTAGTTGTGAGGCAGTATGGCTAAGGAAGCTACTGTCTGATTTAGTTAATCTCCAGATGGATGCTACTTGTATACATTGTGACAACCATAGTTGTGTGAAGTTGTCAGAGAATCCAATGTTCCATGACAAGTCGAAGCAGATCAAGATCAAGTATCACTATATCAAAGATATGGTGTAGAGAGGAGCAGTGAAGCTCCAGTATATTGTGATGGAGGAACAGATAGCTGATGTGTTGACGAAGCCATTAGCCAGATTGAAGTTCAAGTACTTTAGGGAGAAGCTTGGTGTTCTCCAGATCGAGGTTTCCTCCAAGGGAAAGCGATGAGTCCCAAAGCCATTCTAACAAGCAGGTCAGATATAAGGGCTGAGCCATTTTGTCATGGTGAGAGGATTCAGTTCCTTCCATGTCAGATATGAGTGCTAAAGATCCAAAGCCATTCTGACGAGCAGGTCAGATATAAGGGCTAAGCCATTCTGTCATGGTGAGAGGATTTAGTTCCTTCCATGTCAGATATGAGTGCTGACCATTCTGTCGAGTAGGACAGATGTAAGGGAAACTGCCACTCTCTGGGAGAGTGGAGGCACCTGGTTAGTTACCAGGCAGCTCAGTCTGGGACTGGGGGCCTTTCTGACGAGGGTGGAGGATTTGGTTCCTTCCAAGTCAGATGTGAGTGCATGCCATTCCGTCATGGTGAGAGCATTAAGTTCCTTCCATGGCCGATGTAAGTGCAGGACATTCCGTCATGGTGAGAGGATTAAGTTCCTTCCATGGATGATGTAAGTGTGGGCCATTCTTTCATGGTGAGAGGATTCAGTTCCTTCCATGTCAGATGTAAGGGCAAGCCATTCTATCATGGTGAGAGGATTCAGTTCCTTCCATGACAGATGTGAGTGCGGGTCTTTTTGATGTGATTGTAGTTTACTACATGATCATATGTGAGTGTTGGGTGTGCCTTTCTGACGAGTAGGTCAGATGTAAGTGCTGGGAATGCCTTTCTGATGAGTAGGTCAGATGTAAGTGTTGGGAAAAGACCTACCTGATGGCTAGGCCTACAACCAACATAAAATAAGGCTGGCCCTGTAGAACTTCCTATGATGAGATAGTACACACATGATGATGACCAGGTGAGATCCAGATCGAGCTATGATCTAGATCCAGTTATGATGACTCTGAGAGATCCAGATTGAGTGATGATCCAGATCCAACAGTGATGATCCAGATCGAGAGATGATATAGATCCAGATCCAGATCGAGTGATGATCCAGATCTAGTCCAGTGATGATGATCTAGATCGAGTGATGATCCAGATCCAGTGATGTTGATCCAGATCGAGAGATGATCCAGATCTGGTGATAATGTCCCATGATGATCCAGATTCAAAGAATGAAGATGACTTGAAGACTTAGAAGACTCGAGATGTAAATGACAAGATGATCCAGCTAATACAGAGAAGAAGACCAGTGCTGAAAATTGTGTCGAAAAAATACCTTCCTAGTTAAGAGGGAGTGTTGATGTATTTGTAACTTTGGAATGTATTCATCTATGTATCTTATGTATTGTAACCCGATGTTTATTTTGGGATGTATCTATTATGTAATTGAATCATGTTGTCAGGCCTCAATGTTCTGATTGGGAGAATCAATAATGTAAATAATTCATTTCAAGTCATAGTGGGTAACCCTCCTATTGTGTAAAGGTTAAAGTCCCCGCAGTTTCGAGACACTAGGGTTATTAGACTCTCCTAGTAGAGGTCGGCCCTAGTAGGGTTTTAGGCATGTCAGGATTAGTATAAATGGAGAGCTGGGGTCTCTATTTAGCACACATCACTCACACATTCAAGTGTAGTGCATAGTTGAGGAAGGAGAAGACACCGAGGCTAGACAAGAAGAAGATTACTCCTGTTGGGAGTGCATCTTACTGTTTTGGGGTTTTACATCTTGTGTTGATTCTATCTCTGAGGAAGTTGCTTGGTTTTCTCCATTTATGGTTTCCCTGATCAAAACCACTGTGTTCATTGTCTCTTGTGTTTGATTTCTGTACTTGTTATTCTCTCAGTAAATATCCTAACATAATGCTAGCATAATGTTGAAAAACTAACATAAACAAAATAGGATGCTTGCATATTTGGATGGTGT